>CM053560.1:6016711-6325428 GCA_028646485.1 Cryptoprocta ferox | reverse complement strand
TATTTTATACTATACTATCATATAATATTATAATATTATATTATTATAATATATAATAATATAATATAATGCTATATTATACTCCTATTCTATTCTATTCTAGTATATTATATTTTATCATACTATATTATACTATATTATATTATACTATGTTTATTTTATGATATGGTATGATATGATATTATATTATTATATATTTATTTTTCAGTGGACCCTTGAAGCTTACACAGATAAGTTCATTCATGAATAGTAAATAAAAAAACCAATGCACGAGGGAAAGCCTGAGCAAATGACCCACAGACTAAAAGGAACTGCGTCATGAGATTCGGTTATGTTCCCTCTACTCCTAGCTTATGTTCCCTATTTTGTTGCTTACAACTTTTGGAGTAGGAAAAAGAAAGGATGGCTAACTGTGTTTGCAGGCCTGTTTGATTTTTATTTCTCCTTGCTTGCAGCAAGACCCGCACATGTCTACACTGAAGAGGTCAAAGCCAAATGGGGCCACGCCACAGGACAAAAGAATTTTTTTGACTCACCAGGAAGCACACAGTAGGACACCAGCACTTTCATAAAATGGCCAAAGTGGAATGCTCGTGTTCTGGGCTCAGCGCTCAGTCGCATACCCACGTCCCACGGCTCTCGGGGCAGGATCAGAGCCAGCGCTGGGTCGCCACAGAGGGAGAGCAGGACCCATGCGCCATGCTGAAGCTCTGCCCAGGCTGAGTGTGCGGTTCCCGGAAATCCCGCCTCGCAGACTCTCTCACGCTTGAAACCAGGCCCACGCTTCAGGGAGTTTCAAGAAAGAGAGGGTGGGTATGTGCGAGAAAGGCAAAGAGAGGGAGGAGCAGGACAAGATTCTAATTAACTTGCCACCTTGGGCCTGCTGCCTCCTCTTTCCTGCTAGAGAACGTCCACTTGGCCTCCTTGGAATGGAATTTCGGGGCAGCATGAGCTGAAAATCCCAAGTGGCCTGCCCTGGGGCCCATGGTGTCCTGGAGTCGGGGAGGGGGACATACTTCTCTGATGCTGCTCTTGCTGGGACCTGCGTGTGACTGGGGGCAAGACTTGGTTCCTCTCCCTACTTGTTACATGGGCTCCATATTTGATTCGTTGGACGTAACTTTTAGAATAAGAACAAAAAGGAGACATAACAATTTGCACAGACAAATAAAACAGTCTGATGATGGGGAGGCGGAGGCTGAAATCTACCTCACTGGCCTAGGCTGATCTTACCAATGACCTCTGCAAATACATCTGGAAGTTTTCCTTTCCCTAGCCCCCTGCCCGTTCCAGCTGTAGCCCATAGTCTAGGGAAACAGGAGCATTTCAAGCGGTGTCCTCAGGGAAGCTGGGGCCTGGGTCCAGGTGAGAGAGTGCCTGGGGCCCAGGGGGCGGCCAATCCCTCCCGTAGCCACACAGGTGAACAAGACCCAGACGCTTCATGTTATCTTCCATCCAGACGCGAGTGGAGTGGCCGGGAGATGGTTTCTTTCTGACAGCTGAAAGGGGAAGCAGTAGCAGACAGAGGCAAGTGGCATCAACTCCAAACAAGTGGCTCCACCTTTCTTGGCCATGAGTTTGATTCAGATGTTTAACCTCTGGGGGCAGGAGCCGCCTCACAGATAACATGGGGACTGAGGGATTCAATGTCCATCAAGGGTCCTGATGTGGAGTGGCTTTCTTGACCCGTCAGCTCTCCCTCCTTCCCTTCCCTCCCCCAGACTTCTCAGTGCACAGGCTCCCCTTGAGATAGCATCTCTGTCATCCCCCAAGGCTGCCTCTTAGCTCAGGAGGCACTAGAGTGAAATATAGCTGGTTAAATCTGATATCTTATTCTCATCCCTAGCAGACCCGGATTTGAGGGACACTGAGGCCCTGGGAAAATGCTCTCACAGCTGAAGGGGAAGGTGTGTGTGGTGGAGCAGGGGGGCAGCAAGGATGCCTGGAGAGAGGGAGAGATTCCATTTCTTGCTCTTATGCCTCCTGATAAGTCAGTTGCCACGTGTGGGCCTCAGTTTCCACACCTGTAAAATGAAGGGTGAGGGACAGGAGTCCTTGCTCTAGCTACCACTGAGGGTAGGGGAAAGACCAAGCAAGCCGTGCATATTGAAGGCATTTTGCAAACTGTAGAGCATTCCCCCCAGTCTCTTGTGTGCGTGGGAGGTCCTCTGAGTATAGTTGCAGATGTACTTTAGTAATTTTGAAGAAAAACCCAAGATGGCCATTTTCCTTATCTCGATGTTCTGAAATTTGACTAAAAATTATTAAGTGCTTCTCCAGTGTTTCCGGGCTACTTCCACGCATGTGGCCTTCGAAGAGGTTGCTGACCTGTCTAAGGCTCCCTCTCTCCATCCAAACAAGGGCCAGGTGCTGCCCACTTCACAGAAGTTTCTACAGCCTCCAGATGCCTCGTGTGGAAGCCCTCAACAGTGTGTAGGGAACGAGTATGGGATATTATGCCTAAAGCAGACACAGATTTAATAGTAGGGAATTAAGACAAGCATCTATGGGGTTCCTCCCATGACACGTGGCTCTGGGAATATTTAAGGTGGGACAACAATAGACATTTTTAAAATGTTATAAATTTAGAATATGAATTATCTGGTCAGTCTAAATTGTTAACCTTTCTTTTATTACCTATTTATTTTGAGAGGGGGAGAGAGAGAGAGAGAGAGAGAGAGAGAGAGAGAGAGAGAGAATATGAGCAGGGGAGGGGCAGAGAGAGGAAGACAGAGAATCCCAAACAGGCTCCATGCTGTCAGCTCAGAGCATGATGCAAGGCTTGAACCCATGAACTGTGAAATCCTCACCTGAGCAGAAATTAAGAGTCGAGCGCTGGACTGACTGAGCCCCCCAGGCGCCCTCTAATTTGTTACTTTCTATCAAATTTACCACTTTGCAAAGTCTGCTTTAATTTCATTCCAATGTAGCAAATCAGTCTCAGTATTTTATATACCTCAAGAGAGCTTGACCAAGATCAGTTGGTGTTACTATCAGTACTTTTGTTTTGTCCAAGCTATTCTCATATATATTTTTTTAATTAAAAAATTTTTAATGTTTATTTGAGAGAGAGAGAGACAGAGAGACAGAGACAGAGAGCGTGAGCAAGGCAGGGGCAGAGAGAGAGGGAGACACAGAATCCCAAGCAGGCTCCAGGCTCTGCGCTGTCCCCACAGAGCCCCAGGCTGGGGTCAAACTCAGGAACTGTGAGATCATGACCTGAGTCACTTAACCAACTAAACCACCCAGGCGCCCCATCCTTGTATGTGTTTTAAAAAGTAGATACACTAACAAACCCCTGACCAGCCGAACAGTACGGTTTCTTCACACAGGCGCCCGCTGGTCTGGCTCTTTCAGCTTCGTGTCGTTGAGACAGTCAGTGCTGAAACATCATCTGTTCAGGAGCATCATCATCAACAACAAATTACTTACTTCTCTCTCTACTCTCCATTCTCTAGAGAATTCCCAGAAATTCCCAGAATTTGTTTTCGGCAAAAACATGTATATTCATATGTGATTTCTTGTTCCGTGATTATTTTAGAGAGACCTCAAAATGGAAAGGGATCTGCAAAGCATACACGCAGGTGCACGGGCACACAGGGAGACACACTGAGTGCTCACACACTATGTAATACAATGTGTGTCTAGGAAGCCGACCTCCCACTCAGGAGCAGGCACCCGCTGGCTGCAGGGACCAGCACCCAGCACTGTGTTTTCATAGTCCTGTGCTCACCCCCTCGTCCGTCCAGGTACTTGCTCTGCAATTTAGACAATTTGACACAGTTCGTGGATTCTCAGGCAATATTTTATGAACTATTTTAGCATCTGAAATGGACCGTATCTGACAACTGATGGCGTCATACTGTTAGAACTGCCAGGATATGTTTCTCGCTTTGTGCCGCTTAAAGTGATGATGCTTCTACAACGGATTGGACCTTCAAGTCAATGAAACCCAGTAGTTACCTTCTCTGAATCTCCATTTCAGTCTCAACAAAGTTGCTAACGTGGGGGTGTGGGGAGGAAATTAATAATGAATTCAGTAGATATCCTGGTGCCGGCACTCAGGAAAAGAAAAGTTGTTCTCATTACCCCACTGATTTATTAGCAGTAGCTATTATTTATTTATTTATTTATTGCCCATAAGACAGTCATTTTATTTCTTTTTTAAAATATAATTTATGTATATAAATATATAAATATTTATATATAAATATTTTTATATATAAATATATAAAATATATGGCTTATATACAGTGTATACAGTGTGCTCTTAGTTTTGGGGGTAGATTCCCCTGATTCATCACTTACATACAACACCCAGTGCTCATCCCAATAAGTGCCCTCCTCAATGCCCATCACCCATTTTCCCCTCCCCCCCACCCCCTCCATCAACCATCAGTTTGTTCTCTGTATTTAAGAGTCTCTTAGGGTTTGTCTCCCTCCCTGTTTGTAACTATTTTGTCCCCTTTCCTTTCCCCATGGTCAGTGTCTCGAGTTCCACATATGACTGAAAACATAAGCTGTCTTTCTCTGCATGACTTACTTCACTCAGCATAACACGCTCCAGTTCCAGCCACGTTGTTGCAAATGGCAGGATTTCATTCTTGCTCATTGCCAAGTAGTATTCCATTGTATACATAAACCAGATCTTCTCTATCCATTCATCAGTTGATGGACATTTGGGCTCTTTCCATAATTTGGCTATTGTTGAAAGCACTGCTATAAACATGGGGGCACATGTGCCCCTACAAATCAGCACTCCTGTATCCTTTGGATAAATTCCCAGTAGTGCTATTGCTGGGTCGTAGGGGAGTTCTATTGTTAAGCAGTAGCTATAATTTAAAGAGAAGACATTCTGGTGGCAAATCTACTCCCATTGCATAGATGAGTATAATTAGGCCTAGAGAAGGGATTATTTACTGGAGACCAAGATTCAGTTCAAGTCTGACACCAGAGTTTCCGTGCCCCCACCCCGCCCCACTCATGCTGCCTCGTATATAAATATATTTTGCTTTCCTATGTTATCCACACACAGAGGGTAACCAACCCATTGTTCATAAGCTACAAATCTGTGCTGGTTCCTTGGCAAAGAAGGAATGAGGTGTAACCTTCAATACCTGAAGAATGCTTCCATTACATACTACGGACTCCGCATGGGCTATAGAATGAGGATATTTATTTCCAGTTACCTCCAAATGCTGTGGTTATTTAATCACCTCAGACCCCTCTAGTAATCACTCTGGATTGTATTATGCAAGTCAGCAAATTCTGCTCACTTTAATATACATGAGCAAGAGGGAGGGATATTTCTCACTGAAGGTTTTATGGAAAATTCTGCATTTATTGATTTCCCCCCCTTAAATCTTATTCTTTAAATTCTCCTCCCCATTCCTACTCCCCCCTCACACAAAGGCACACACATATATATGATGAAAATGATTGCTATGGTCATGTTTGTTCACCCTAACAAAAATATAGCATATTGACAACATTATCTGTCATTCCCACATTTCACCTGGAGTAGAAAACTGTTTGATCTCAAAAGCCTGTGGACTACATCAGTTCACAAGGATATCTTTTATTCATGCACATTAAAATAAAGACAACCATATGCAAGGGTTTCTATAACATAGGAAGGAGGGAAAAATGAAACTTGCTTCTGTTAGCAAAGCTTGGCATGTTGGTTACACTAGCAGTGGTCATGCCATTCGGTTTTTTGCATTTCTCTTGATCGCTTATATTTTGCGTTCTTATATTTTGCATTATATACGCATGCATTGGAAGTCTTCTTGAAGAGGCAGTGCCCTTAGAGGTCATCACTTTCCAAGGGGAAAAATAGGAGGTCCAATAATTTAGGGACTCTTATGCGGTTATGTGTTGCATTCTGTATAAGATAAGACCAGAAGAAAATGTTATCTGCCTTGCAGCTCTCAGCTTGAATCCAGGTTCTGAAAGAGATAGTGGGGAAACCTTGGGGAAAATACTTCATCGCTTTCGATTCTGTTTTGTCTTCTAGAAAATGGGGATACTAGTGTGGGCCTTGCAGGGTTATTTCTAGGAATACCGAAAATAACCTACATATAAACGCTGCCCGGGGCTGCACAGGATTCCTTACGCTTGTTTGTTTCATTTCAATTTCTCTACTTTTTGTTTCCCTTGCTGCAGAAATGGTAGCATGAAATGACACATTTGTGATAGATTTAAGGTTAATGTGTAAACCATAAAAATATCTGGGTTGTCTCCTCCCGTTCTTTTCTAGTCGACAAGAATTATCGATCGCCTTTGATGACATTTCATCTTCCGCGATCTTGAGAACCAAAGGCAAGTGTCTACCTCGCCCCCTGTCGGGATGCAATGTGTCAAATCTGGCAATGCGATTGCCTGGGGTCTTCTCAGAAGGCAGCTACTCCAGTTGCAACAATCCTGTGACGTGTTTCTGCTCAGAGTTCTTGACCCCGTGTGACCGGGAAGGCAGGTGTAACTCAGCCAGACTGGAAAACACGTTTTTCCATTTTCCTTTTGGTCTTTCCTTTTAGGGGGAAACATACACCTGGCAATTATTCTCTGAATGGAGAAGACTTTGTTTTATTTAAAAAAAATTTTTTTTAAGTTTATTTATTTATGTTGAGAGAGCATGAGCACAAGAGGGGGAGGGGCGGGGAGAAGGAGAGACAGAATCCCAAGCAGGCTCTGCACCATCAGCGCAAAGCCCAATGCGGGCCTCGAACTCACGAACCGTGAGATCATGACCTGAGCCGAGATCAAGAGTCGGATGCTTAAGCGACTTCACCGGCCAGGCGCCCCAGATTTTGTTTTATTTTGATGCCCTTTGTTTGTTGACTGTCCACAGGGCCACATATAATATCACCAGGGGCTGAAGGCTTATTTTTTTAATCACCTGCTAGATGTTTCTAGCCAGGTCAGTCATTCCAAGTCAAACTTGAACTTCATTTAAAATGCCGTGGTGGGCCTGGCTCTCCAGCCTTTTGAGCCCACAATATGTAAAACACTGTCATTCATTGAGTGTGAGACTAGCTCATTTAATCCTCGCCCCAGAAAAATGTGTCATGGAGGCAATGTCCCATTTAAGGAGGAGACAGAAGCTCGGAGAAGCCTCATTCTTTGATTAGGTCACACAGCTGGTCAGCAGCAAACATGAAATCAGAACCCAGGTCTAAATGACGCCCCAGCTGACTGTCGACTATACCGGGCAGCCTGTTCCTCTCCAAGTGTCTACATTTTCACTACTGCAAGGAAAATGTACTCAGTTTTTTTAAATACTCACTTCCTTAAGGGAAATAAAGGTCAATGAAAAAATTCAGGGAAGAGGTTGTGGTAATGAGCGTGGCATTGAGCAGAGGACTCAGCCCAGAGCAGAGGCTGGGGAGATGCTTCTCGTAGGGGCGGCTTATCTACCGGCTCGCAGCTCCGGGGGAACCCTCCTCTACCCTGCTCTTCGGTGGCGGCTCAGGACTGGTGGTGGGGAAGGCCCGCCTTAAAGGGCAGTGAGCTGAGGATCCGGCTCCTAGAGGGGCTTGTCCAGGAGTGTGCAGGGACCCCAACACCGGATCCACCGTGTCCCCTGCAGAGGTGGGGCAGATTGTTATCAGAAGATGTTGAGATTTATTCTCCTCCTTAGGAATCCAAAGGGCTGGGCTGGGGGAGATGCAACATTCAAAGCGATGTCTGTTGGGGTGCCTGGGTGGCTCAGTCGATTAAGCATCCGACTTCTGCTTTCAGCTTAGGTCACGATCTGGTGGTTTGTGGGTTCAAGCCCTGCATCAGGCTTTTCTCTGACAGTGCAGAATCTGCTTGGGATTCTCTCTCTCCCTCTTTCTGCCCCCCCCAAAACAAATAAATAAACTTAAAAAAGAAACAAAGGGGATGCCCATCATGGTCCATCTGGGATTGTTAAGTAGCAGGACTACTTTACAGCTGCACTGTGATCGCACATCATTCCCCTTACACCCTGAGCAGAGAAGAGGCACGCCACACAAGGTATGGTGGCCTGACTTCTTTCTGTGACTCTGAGCCAATATGTGGCCATGTGGGTGCTGACAAGGTTCTGACCAGCCCACTTCTAGTCACTGGCCGGCTGGCAAAGACTTGTCACCCTCAATCCTGCCCCGGGTCATTTGGTCTGTGAAGATCGGCCTCCCAACTGGACAAATGACATTGAGTGAGGGAGGGCCATGGTACTGAACACTCAAGAGAACGTCACCGGGGCACCTGGTGCGTCTGTTTAACGTCCGACTTCCACTCAGGTCATGATCTCGCGGTCTGTGGGTTCAAGCCCCGCGTCGGGCTCTATGCTGACAGCTCAGAGCCTGGAGCCTGCTTCGGACTCTGTGTCTCCCTCTCTCTCTGCTCCTCCCCTGCTCGCGCTCTATCTTTCTCTCTCAAAAATAAATAAACATTAAAAAAATTTAAAAAAGGGAGCACGTCATCAATATGCATTTTGGAAAGCTGTAGTGAGAAAGTCGCCTTCTCTAATTTTCTTTCCCAGAGTGTAGCAATTTTTCATGGCTCCTGGGACACATCACCACAAACTCAGTGACTTAAAAGAACACAAATGTCCTCTCTTAACAATTCTGACCTAGAGGCCAGAATGACTTGATGTATCTTTAGGGGCTGAAATCAAGGAGTCATTCATTAGGGCTGATTCTTTCTGGAGTGCCCGGGAAGGAATCACTTCATCGTCTCTTTTGGCTTGCAGAGAATCTGTTGTTGTTGTTGTTGTTGTTGTTGTTGTCGTTTTTAACATTTATTTATTTTTGAGAGACAGAGAGAGATAGAGCACGAATGGGGGAGGGGCAGAGAGAAAAGGAAACACAGAATCTGAAGCAGGCTCCAGGCTCTGAAAAAGCTGTCAGCACAGAGCCCAATGGGAGGCTCGAACCCATGAACCGTGAGATCATGAAATCAGACACTCAACCAACTGAGCCACCCAGACGCCCCAGAAACTGGCTTTCTTTAGTGGCCACACCACTTGGCTTCCATTGCCACACCCCCCTCCCATCCCTTTGGCCTTCTTGTGTTCTTCTTACAAGGACACTTAGGATCACCAGTCCTGATCAGATAATCCAGGACCATCTCCAGATCCTTGAATCTGTCTGAAGTCCCCTTTGCCATGTAAGCTAACATAGTCACAGCTTCTGGGGACTAGGGCATGGGCATTTGAGGTGGGGGGATGTTATATCCGAATATTCAGTCTGTGATACACACCACACCTTGTTGCTATTTGGAGCCCTTTCCTCCCTGGAGATAAAACCCCAAACCTGGCTTCCTCATGGTGAATCCAGTGGGTTTTGGGCTCTTCCCCTGAGGTTGTGGCTCTGTTCCACTGGGAACAGGCTGGATGCACGCGGCCGGTGGCGTCTGGCATCCTCCCCTCTCTGCTCGGGCATCACTGACCTGCTTCCTGTCCTCGTTGCATCATTTCACCTGCCCGAGGCATCTCCTGATCCACCTGGTCCCTGAATCACAGCCCTGCCCCTCCAGCCCGCTGCCTACCCCCAGAGGAGACCCCTCACACACAGCCATGCCCCTCTCGCCCATGTTGGGGGTGGCACTCACCTCCTCCAGGCCCAGAGGGGAACTGGGGCTTCACTTTCCTTATACTCATCTGGGAATTTTACTCCCTTACCCATAACCCGGCTTCTGCAGGAGAACGCAGAGTGTGGATCGGCTCCCCTGGGGTGTACAAGGCACCCCCCTTTACCGTGTTCCTCTCTGCTGGCTCTCTTTTCCCCGCTGTATCAGTCTGCCAGGGCTACCACAGCAGACCCCTATTTCCCCCACTTCTAGAAGCCAGAAGTCCAAGGTCAAGGTGTCCACAGGGCTGGTTTCTCCTGAGGCCTCTCTCTTTGGTTGTACATGGCTACCCTCATGCCGTCCCTTCGCTCTGTCTTCCCTCTGGGTGTATCTGTGTCTCTCTTCTCATAAGGACACCTGTCATATTAAGTCAGTACCCACCCCAGGGATGTCATTTTATCTTACTCACCTCTTTACAGACCCTGTCTCCAAATACAGTCACATTCTGAGGTGCTAGGACTTCAGCACATCAGTGTGGGGGTGGCACAGAATGCAGCCCCTAAGCCCCACCCCAGGAGGCTTTACAAAGATCCTGGGGTGGTACCAAGACCTGTTTCTGCCTGGTTATAGTCTTCCCAAGTCTCTCTTCTGGCTTACATCCATACCACAGCTCCTGAAATGCCAAATTTTGGTGTTTAAATTCTCCAGGTCTGCCATGACAGGTGTTCTCCAAAGCAAGGGGCACCTTCCGTCTGATTACCTGGACTAGAGCAGAAAGCCTCAGGATAGAAAAACATGTGTAATGTGTGATTCTGAGTGTGTGTGTGTGTGTGTGTGTGTGTGTGACATGTAAGGAGGTTGGGGGATACGTCAAATAATTCTTGAAAATATTCTGCAAAATGACCAACTGTCTATCGATTCCTCAGTATGTGCAAGACATTGTGATCGTTTTCCACAAGTATCTTTTTTTTTTTTTTTGCATCGAATCCTCACAGTGGACTTGCACATTTGTAATATTAGCCCCGATTTACAGATGAGGGAACCGAGCCCCATAGAAGGTCTTGTCCAAGGTCTTAGATCTATTAAGATAGAGATAAAGTTCAAGCCCAGGTCTAGTTGACCATCAAACATTCTTCAATACTTCTATTCCGTCCACCATGGTGTGTGGTGATAATGGTAACAGTGCTGAATTCTTCGAGCTTTGCTGTGAAGTGTCCTGAGGTCCCAGACTCAGTTTGTGCTTTCTCAACCTCATTGTCAGAAAAATATGAGACAGGAGGCAAGGAAAGGACCATGCTATGATTGAAGCAAGAATTTTATGTTAGGTGGGTACTCTGTATATGCCCTCACTCTGGTGGCATTTTCTCATTTGTCGGATCCTACTGACTTTTGAAACAAACCCATGCCGACAGTCTGTATCATTTCCATTTCATGGACGAGCAAGTCCAGGATCAATCAAATACCCGGTGCATGAATGAGTGGACAGGTACCCACCCGCCTGAATTTAGGGTAGAAGAGGCTGGTGCACTGCTCAGACCACAATGCATTTCTTCCTGGAGGAGATAAGGGCCTCAGAAACTGTGGGAGAAGGCCAGAGAACTTCCGAGCAAGGCGAACAGCTTTGGCTGGCTTCTAACATTCCCGTGTAGAGCCTGTATCATCGCCCCACCAGAGTGATCTGTAATCAAGATGTTTCTTTGGGGTAAAATTGTCTTGTCAGCTATCTGTCCCTGATGAAGCCTTCACGTCATCCCTTTTTAGAATACACACACATACACACACACACAGACTCTTTCCTTAAATAAGGGAATGATTTTGATACATCTTTTAACTAACCAAAAGTAACATTTTGACAATTTTAATCGACTAATTATACACTCATGGTCATCTTGAAAAGTGCCCATTTTGGGTCTTTATGTCTTGACAACTGTAAGAGTCCTCAGCTGGAAAATTGGGATACGGACAGAGAATTTCAATTACTATGACCTTGGGAAGTTGAGAGCCACAATTTCCTTCCCGCCGGGGCCCAAGAGAAGCAAAGGGGAGCCCTGGAAGGAGGGTGGGGGCCCCCTCTAGAGCCAGACTTGATCTCTACCCTGCGTCTGCCTGGAAATAATTAGGAAGAGTCCGGCGATCTGCATCAGAAAGCAGAGAATAAGGCAGATACCACAAATGTAAGCATCTTAGAAACTTAACATAGGCTGGATTTTCTGCTTTATTCCATTTGCTTACGTCCTTTACAGCTAGAGGCCCTGGGACCACTTTTCTTTTCTTATTTTCCCTCTCCTCCCTCACCCCACCCCCTACTTCAGTTTTCTTTCTTAAGATACATGCATGAATGTTTCATCTTTAACCCCACAGAGGGTGTTATTCTTTTGACATGTGCTAAGGATTTGCTTAGTGATTGAGGATTTTCAGTTATCATTTCAGTGCACTCTTAGATATACTCAAAAGATAGCTTCCCCATTTTATGGATGCAAAGCCTGAGTCTCAAGGGAATAAAATAACTTGCCCACGATCGCACACCTAGTAAGTTACAGCTCCCTGAAAGCCAGATCTGTCTGACTCTAGAATCCTCCCTGTGAAGTGCAGGCAGCTCAGGCCTCCATCTGGACTAATTACAAAGCCAAAGTTTGCAGGTTGAGGTGGCTAACCTTGGATCTGGGTTCTTGCCAAAGCCCCTCTTTACGTGGACGCCCAGGGGTCTCATGCCCAGGGCCTCCTGGGAGGGCCTGGGACAGGACAGGGAACCATGTCCCAAGAGGTAGGAAGATAGGAAGTCTCATGGGGCCCCAAATGGCCATGCAATGCCTTTGCCAATTTATCAGCATATGGTTTCTTTCCAAGAGCCAGTATTTCTCTTCTCAAAAATGCAGGACCCCCATAGAAATGAGTCAGACGATAATTGGCTGCCCCCAAAAGATATTTCTCTAGGATTAAGTAGCTGTATATATAAATCAGATATAATACTGATGACCTCAGAGAGTTGTTTTTAGAATTGAAAACTTATGCTAAGTACCTAGCCCAGGATCTGACTTTTAATAAATGTGTGGTGATGCTGGCTTTTCTCCCTTCCTCCCCTCTCCTTCCTTCCCTCCCTCCTTCTTCCCTTCCTCCCTCTCTTCCTTCTTCCCTGCATCCCTCCCTTCCTTCCTCTTTCCCTTCCTCCCTCCCTCCCTCTCTTCCTTCCTTCTTTCTTTCCACAGTGATCATCACACCAAGATTTGTGCTGGTGTAGAGTTACCAGATAGAATACAGATACCAGGTTAAATTTTAATTTCAGATACTCAACAAATTATTTTTTAGTGTAAGTGTGTCCCAAATATGACATGGGACATGTTTATACCAAAAAAAGTCATCATTGGGGTGCTGGGCAGCTCAGTTGGTTGAGGGTCCGACTGTTGATTTCTGCTCAGGTCATGACCCCAGAGTCTTGGGATCAGGCCCCACGTCGGGCTCCACACTGGGCATAGAGCCTGCTTGGGATTTTCTCTGTCCCTCTAGCCCTCTCCCATTCATGCGCGCACACACACACACACACACACACATACTCTCTTTCTTCTCCCAATTAAATAAAAAAATGAATAAATCATTGTTTATCTGATTTTCAAACTGGATGGGATGCCCTGCATGGGAATTTACTGTCTGTTGACCTTATCTGGGTGTCAGGGAGGCAAGAGCAGTCAATGTCACAGATAGTCTCCTGCTGCACACGGATGGTGAACAATCTGTACTTTTTGCCCATCCCCCTTCTTTCCTCCTGAGTCCGTTTTCTTTTCCACTTAACTCCTGAATAAGCAGACAGCTTTCATTGCCATTGGCTTTCTCGAAGGGCTTTCTGCTGTCAATGCCACTTCTCCCTTCTGCCTTGTGATTTGCTTGGCCAGCCCTGCTCTTGGGACACCAAGTGATGTCTCTCCAAGAAATGACCAGCTCACTGCTGCCAGCCTTCCAGATAGGGGTGACTCTGAGAGACAGGCCATCTGGGGTCCTTGGGACCCAAGCCTGATTGCAAACGGACCAACTGAAGGATGGCAAATGGGCCTCCAGAGAAGGCTGGGTGAGGTCAGCTGAGGGATGGTCCCCAAAGATGCCCATCCAAATCCCTGGAAACTGTCGTGTGCTTCCTGACATGGCAAAAGGATTTTGCAGATGTGATTGAGTGAGGGACCCTGACATGAGGGGCATGACTCTGGTGAAGATTAGGTGCCATCACATGAGATTTTGTAAGAGGGAGGCAAGACAATCATCCGAAGAAGGAGATGTGATAGAGTTGGAGATGGAAACAATGCTTTGAAGGCAGAGGAAGGACCAAGGAGTACAGGTCACCACTAGAAAAGGCCTCTTTCTAGAAAAGGCCAAATAATGGATTCTCCCCTAAAGACCCCGGAAGGAATACCAGCCTGTTGTCACCTTGATTTCAGGCCTTCGACCTCCAGAACCGAAAGGGAATAAATGTGGGGTATTTTTTTTAACTTTATTTATTTATTTTTGAGGGAGAGAAAGAGCACAAGCAGGGAAAGGGCAGAGAGAAAGAGAGAATCCCAAGCAGGCTTCGTGCTGTCAGCACAGAGCCTGACACGGGGCTCATACCCACAAAGCATGAGATCATGACCTGAGCTGAAATCAAGAGTTGGACACTTGACTGACTGAACTGCTCAGGGGCCCCTAAATAATCAGTGGATTATTTTAAGCCACGTTTGTAGTGATTTGGTGCAGCAGATGCAGGGCCCTCGTACATGAGGAGGTGTGCAGAGGTAGGACACCTAGTGGGGGTCCTGCCCGGGCTGGGCTGTGCACAGTCCAGAGCTGCTCCCCGGATGGGCGATCCATCTCATCAGAAGTCTGCTCAGCTTGGAGGCTGGGCAAGCTCTGAGCCTGGACTCCCAGGGTGTCAGAGAAGACGGGGCCTCCCTCAGGGATGCAGCCAGCCTCAAGCAGTTGGTATGGGGACAGGCTCATTCCTGACTCTGCTCTCATCCACAGTGGCATCTCTGGTCACCCACTAGCCACGGACACCGACAGCTCGGTTCTCCAGTCTGTGAGGCTCAGAGAGGTGAAGCAAGAATCCCGGAGTCACACAGCAGTCAGGGGTTCTGAGAGATGGTAGTCCCAGACCCTGAGTCCTTGTCACGGTTGCTCTCCTGTGCCCCTTTAGCTGCTGCCTCCCAGCCCGGTCTGTCCAATTCCTTGGTCACTGTTGCTCCCCACAGCCTGTTTCGGAGGAAGGGCTGCCACGTTTACATTTCAAGCTGCAGCTTAAGACCCCAGATCTAGTTGCAGGCTCCAGGGAACAAATTCCCTTGCGGTTTTCCATGATTCGGGAACCTCACACAGAATGAGAGCTGAGGGGCCCGGGCCTTGGGAGAAAGAATTGCTTTTTGATGTGGTCTTGACCCCACGCCCATGAGCCAGGCTACTCATTCAGCCCTCAAACTCGACTTTTCCTCCCTGAATGAAAGGGTCATTGTTTCCCAGCTGCCCAGCCAGAAACGCCTTTGACGTGCGTTGAACTTCAGCTAATAATCAGAACCAGGCTCGCGGAGCGGGAGGTGGAATGACATGGTCGTTTTGACTTAAAAGAAACATTTTAACTTCACGTTTGCCAAGTTAAAGAGAAAACTTCAGATCGCTTTTCCCCGAGCACCACCCTCACCCACCTCTATCTTTAATTTTTCCTTGTAATGTACGTGAAGCCTCACCCAAGGCTGTCGGGGTGAGTGTCGTTTGGCTTCAGGCTCAAACCACTGCACAGATTGGCCCATGCTGGACAGATACTGGCTTCAGAAGGTGGCCTGACACTCTCGATCCCCACTGATTGGCAACCGTTGAGTTTGTCGGAGGGATGTCCAAACTGTGCTTGGCTCAGACCTGGGTGAATCATTTCCCTCTTTTGAAGAGCCCCGTGGCTTCCACATGGGTCCGGAGGGAAAATGGGAGAAAACAGGAATAATGTAAAGTGACAGCACTTTACAATTTATCCTGTGTGCCACTGCTCACCCCATCTTCCAAGCCAGCACGCCGCTCTCTCTACATTTTCTCCCCTCTCCGCCCAGTAGCCCCTTTCCAAACTGCCTGTCTCCATGTAGATGGCGCTGGTGATCAATTGGAAGGGTGAACCCAAGTCTTCGAAGCCTTCCTGGGTCCAGGCTCTTTGGGATGCTCCCACACTGACTCAGGGTGGGGCCACATGGATTGCTTGGTGACAGAATAATAGCACACATGATGCAAAGAAAAGCCTAAATCTAAGACCCAAAAAGTGTTTGGCTTTCCAGCTTGCCCTTTCCAGATGCTGCAACTGGCAGGCAAACAGGCTTGGACTAATGTAATAGAAGAAATGAAACACTGCATGAGGCCCCAGTCACTCCAAACAAGGTCATCATACACCAGCCACGTCCAGCCAACACACCCATGACCCCAGACCCCTAAGGAGGCAAGCCCAGCCCAGACCAGGAGAAGTGTTCAGCTCTGCCAGCCCAGACGGCCAACCTAAAGTCTTGTGGTTGGCTAGTCTAGCTCCATGGCTATTACTTCAGGTCAGTAGGTTCTGGGTTGGTTTATTACACAGCAAAGCTAACAGAAGCACATCATCTAGGGAGCTTACAATGACTTGCCAGCCTGGGTCATCTGTCTCTCCTTTATACTGCACCATACTTGCACAATTATTTGCACACTTATCTGACTTTCCATTTACACTGCAGCCTCCGTCAGAACAGGCACTATATGTCACTGATCACAGCTGCAACTTTATGCCCATGGCGCATAGTAGATGTTCAATAAATCTTTGTCAAATCAGTTGATAATGGAATAAGGAAATTGGACAGATCTGGTTTGGAGCCCCAACTCGTACGGTATTGCTTTGTGGGTCTGATTCATCTTACTTAACTTCCCTGGGTCTCAGTTTCCCCGTTTATACAGCAGGGCTATAAAGAGCCACGATGTTATTGGGAGGGCTTGAATGAGGTGATGTGCATGTGGCTTGCTTCGGACTGTGGCCGGCCAGTGCCCAAAAATGGTAGCAGCCATGTCCAAACAAAGGCAGTCTGAATGTTTTCTACAGGCTCCATGATGTAATACAATTCTCTCAATAGACACCTTCAGCGGCAATTTGTTGGCAGCAATTGTGTATTCAAAGTGGAAAGTTTGACACTGAGACTAATCCCTGCCCGTGTTGGCAGTTTGGTTCCTTGTGCTTTTCTTTGGACTTTGCGGACATTTGCAACCACAGAGGCCCATGTGCAAACACACAACCTGTTTTCACTCTACTTGCATTATAGATGTTCCCTTTATAGAGAAAGTATCAAATTAATGAGAGAGAATAATGAAGAAAGGAAAAGCAAACACATTTCATTCATTCAGTTCAGAAGGAGGGATGGGGGTGCGTGAAGACCGTAGAGCATGAAGCTGAAGAAGCTAAAGAAGCTGAAATAAAGTATGATTGGAGCTGAGGATGAGCCAGAAGGTTCTGGAGGCTGAAGCCAGAGAGTTGGGCAGGGGACAGCCCACATGGGTGGTGTAGGTCATCTGAAATGCTTTTCACTTTCTCCTTAGAGCTGTGGAAAGCTAATGAAAGGTTGTAAAAGATCAGTTTTAGTCCCAGTTTAAATCTGGTTCACGTTGTAGAGTCAGTGGCCAGAACTTCTAAGAAAAATTGCCATGAAGTCTCATGTTCTGTAGGTGTCCCTGATTCTGCGGCAGACAGTGTTAGCCATCCGAACCATCCTGTGTTGTTTGCGGATGTTTATGAAACGATCCAGTGAATAAATGGGCAAAAAACATGAATAGACACTTTTCCGAAGAAGGCATCCAGATGGCCAACAGATACATGAAAAAATGCTCAATATCACTCATCATCAGGGAAATACAAATTGCAACCACAATGAGATACCACCTCACACCTGCCAGAATGGCTAAAATGAACAACTCAGGCAACAATAAGTGTTGGCGAGGATGTGGAGAAACGGGAACCTTCTTGCACTGTTTGTGGGAATGCAACTGGTGCAGCCACTCTGGAAAAGTGTATGGAGGTTCCTCAAAAAGTTAAAAATGGAACTACCTTATGACCCAGCAATTGCACTACTAGGTATTTATCCAAAGGATACAGGAGTGCTGATTAGAAGGGGCACATGTACCCCAATGTTTATAGCAGCACGGTCAATAATAGCCAAATTATGGAAAGAGCCTAAATGTCCATGGGCATACGAACGGATAAAGAGGATATGGTATACATATACAATGGAATATTACTCGGAGATCCAAAAGAATGAAATCTTGCCATTTGCAACAATGTGGATGGAATGAGAGGGTCTTATGCTAAGTGAAATAAGTCAGAGAAAGACAAATATCATGATTTCACTCATATGTGGAATTTAAGATACAAAAAGATGAACATAAGGGAAGAGAAGCAAAACTAATATAAAAACGAAGAGGGAGACAAACCATAAGAGACTCTTAAGTAGAGAGAACAAACTGAGGGTTGCTGGTGGGGTAGTGGGTGGGGGGATGGGCTAAACAGGGGATGGGCATGAAGGAGGACACCTGTTGAGATGAGCACTGGGTGGTATAAGTAAGTGATGAATCACAATTCTATTCCTGAAATCATTACTACACAAGATGTTAACTAACTTGGACGTAAACTTTAAAAATGATAATAAATAATAATAATAATAATAATAAAGAAAGATTCCTCGGAGCCTCAAAGCATCCATAAGACAAGAATGACAATGAAAAAAATCGGCACTTCAAGGACAAAGGACTGTGCTTTGTGATTGTTTTTAAATGTTTATTCATTTTTGAGACACAGAGACAGAGCATGTCCCAGAGACAGGGAAGGGCAGAGAGAGAGAGGGAGACACAGAATCTGAAGCAGGCTCCAAGCTAACAGCACAGAGCCTGTCGCAAGGCTCAAACTCATGAACTGTGAGATCATGACCTGAGCCAAAGTCGGAGGCTTAACCGACTGAGCCCCCCAGGCACCCCCTAGAGCTGTGCTTCTTGGACCTGCCCTGTGGTATTGCTAGTCTAAGCGCCTTGTGAGTATCACCCACCAGCTCGGCTGACCCTCAGAGAGCACATGTGTGTACTGGGCACTACTCTGACACAAGTGTGTGTGGAAACTCGCTTAACTCTTGCAACAATCCTAGGACTTATTCGCGGTTGTGATTTTCCTTCTGCAGACCTGGAAAATATACCCAGAGAGGGCCAGCACTTCGCCAAGATCACAGTGCACAGCGCTGAGGTTTGGACCTGAGCAATCTGACCCAGGAGGCTATGACCTTGGCCCCAGGTGGCTCCAGGAACAGCACCCGAACAGGAGATAACACATTCAAAATCTTGCATAGAAGGTTTGTGACATCCGAATGCAGGTCATTGCAGCATGGCTGCAACATGGTGGGGCTGAGATTTGAACCCAAGGAGGTGGAAGGCAGACCAGGCTGTTAATCGTCACTGTATGCACTACTTTCGTCATCGGTCTTGGCACAAATGCATACAGGGATGGAAGGATCACACGTGTTTGCATGCAGTGAGTGTTAGATGCTTTATTTCTTAATGTGTTTTCCTTGAAGACATAGAGAAGAACTCAGTAGTGGGACCTATTGCCTATAATGAGTCAGGACTAGTAGCCAGGACGAGAGCAGAAGATGCAACGTTTGGGGGCTTCCAGAAAGTCACAAGCCTACTGGTTACAGAGCCGAGCAAAACTCAGTGCTCACTGCACTCCTCTCTCATGCTTCTCCGGTGGAAAAACAAAATCAAAAAACAAAACCAAAAGGGGAAAGGAAAGATTGCCCCTCTACATATCTGGGCAGCTCTGTTACTTTGCAAATTGGATTTTTAACATTTGTAATATCTATTCTCCAACGATCTATATCTTCAGATGAGGGCCGCCTAAAGACAAGGCCGGGATGGGTCATCAATCCAGCCACCAACATCCCAGAGCAACTGTGCGGCGGGGCCCCTCTGGGCAGTGTGACCTTTCTTTTCTTTCTTTTTTTTTTTTATGTTTTTATTTATTTGAGAGAGAGAGAGAGAGAGAGAGAGAGAGAGAGAGAGAGAGAGAGAGAGAGCTAACAGGGGAAGGGCAGAGAGAAGAACAGAAAGAGAATTTCCCGAGTAGGCTCTGCACTGTCGGCACAGAACCCGATGCGGGGCTCAAACTCACAAACCGTGAGATCATGACCTGAGCTGAAATCGAGTATGACGCTTAACCAACAAGCCACCCAGACGCCCCTCCGTGTGACCTTTCACGAGTGTGGTCTTTTGTGTCTAAAGTCCCCTTTCTCTGCAGTGACTCAGCACCTAAGCCCCTGGAAACTGCACACGTGGCCGGACCCGGGGGGCTCCCTTCTTTGGTGCCCATGGGCTGGCCCGGGTGCTGCCCGGCTCCCAGCCCTCTGAGACCAGCTGACTCAATTCTTCCTGCCCCGCAGGTTTCGGGGTCTCTCCCCTAAGGGGGCCCAGAGCAGACCGGCCTACTTTGGAGGTGAGCGACCCAACAGAGCCGAGATGGGAGGAAGTGATAAGCGCAGCTGTCTCCTCAGCCCAGGACTTCCTCCTCTGCAGAAAGCCGGGTTCTCACGGTGCCTGTGGGGCCCCGGCAGCTGGGCCGGGGCTCTGCCCTTTACAGTTAGTCACCGGTGCACACAAGCCTCCCTGTGTGCCCCGGGGCCCAAGATGACTGTGGCAGATAAAACAGAGAGGCAGGTCTGGGCTGCCCAGGTGGGTCCTGAGAGGGGCTTTGTTGCCCTCGGGGGCAGGAATGAACTGGTTCTATGCGAGCTTTCTGCGCACATCAAGGGGGATCATCTTTCCCCACAAAAGGCCAAGTGTCCTGAAGAGGGACAGAGTGGGGACTCAAGACTAATGCCTTTCACACGTCTGTGCCAAGTGCTGGGCTCTGGTCTGAACACGTTAGGACGGGATCTTAATTAGTCTTCGAAATGTGGGGATAAAGCAAAGTTTCACAGCCTCATCTCTAGTGACACTAGGGAGGGTGGGGAATTCTGGGTCGGGGACGCTGCCCTGAGCATGGCAGGGAGGTAGCGGCATCCCTCCTCTCTGCCCACCCTGGAGGCTGGAAGCACCTCCATTCCCGACCCTGACAACAAAAATGTCCCCAGACATTGCCCATGCCCCTATTTGGGGACACCTCCTCCCCCTCCCTTCCTCCTCCTTCCGTCTTCCCCTTCCCCTCTTCCCCCTCCCTCCTCCATTTCTTCCTTCTTCTCCTTTTTCTTCCTTCCCCTTACTTCCTCCTCCTCCCACTTCTTCCTCCTCCCCCTTCTATGTCTTCCTTTTCCCTTCCCTTTTTCTTCCTCCTCCCTCCCTTCCTCCTCCTCCATCTCTTCCTTCTTCCTTTCCTTTTCCTTTCTCCTCCTTCTCCTCCTCCCCTCCACCCCCTCCGCTCCCTCTTCCTCTTTCTTCTCTTCCTTCCCTCTTTCCTTCTTCTTCTCCTTCTCTTCCTTTCCTTTTTTGGTCTGTCTCTTTTTTCAATGATTATTTATTTATTTTGAGAGAGAGAGAGAGAGAGAGAGCGAGCAGGGGAGGGACAGAGAGAGAGGGAGAGAAATCCCAAGCAGGTTTGGTGCTGTCAGGGCAGAGCCTGACATGGGGCTTGAACTCATGAACAGTGAGATCGTGTTGGTCTGTCTCTCTTCACATCCATTTGCTTCTTTTGGATTCTTGCCCATCTAGAAAATACAAAATAAAACTGCCCTTAACATTAGTACCCGTACTCCCCACTCCAGACCCCCGCCTGCACTTTAATGCATATGCACATGGATACTTTACTAAATTAGAGCATAGTACACATTACAGCATCGTGCAATTCTCACTTGATAAGAGAAGCATGTCCCTGTCTCCTTAAAAATTCTTGAAAACATTATTTTGATGTCTATATAATCTTCTATTCTGTGTCTATATCTATCGATCACAATTTATGTCCCCATTTCCCATTTGTTGGTTATCTACATTGCTCCCATATTTATAAATAAGTAAATAAAATAAATAATAAATAAAAGAACAAATAATGAAAATAACGAACTAAATACATACATACATACATACATAAATACATACTAAATAAATACATAAAGGAAGCAAACATCCTTGCAAGAACCTTTAAGCACCCTTTCACTTGCTCAGAAACATTCCTAGAGGTAAAATTATTAAGACAAAGTTAACTATTGGTGATGTCATGTGTCATGATGGTTAAAGATTACTTTCTATAAAAAGGACCAACAAATTTAGACGCTGGCCCCTCAGTTCGGGGAGCTGAGTCATCCATCCTCAACAACTCTGGGGACTAGTGTCACTCAAAAGTTGACACCTTAACAGCTAAAAAAAAAAAAAAAAGAGCATCTTACTTTTTATTCAACTTGTCTTTGTTGGGTTGTTAGTGGAGAGAAATAGTTTTGAGATGTTTATTATTATTTGAACATCTTTTCTGGTTCTAGAGTTTTTGGGTGTTGAGTGTATTTTCTGTTTCTTCTCTTTGCCAGGCTGTATATTGCGATGACGTTTTCTTAATTTTCTTTCTAGATTAAGGATAATATTAATACTTTATCTTTATGTTACAAACATTATTTCCCAGGTTTTTAAATATCTTTCACTTTTTTGAGTGATTTAGACAATATGTATTATCTCTTTCTCTCTGACATTTAAGAGAAAAATATATTCACGGAGAAAATTTATAAAAACCAAAATTGACTAAAGTACAAACACACTATGTTTTGAGTTCCACCACAAATAATCATTATTACCAAAATATTACCATTAATTGGGTGCATTTCCAGCTACTATAACTAAAATGTTACAACCTTTTGTATTTTAAAATTGGAATTGCGTAGGATACGTTATACTGTAATCTGCTTCTGTGGGCATCCTTTGTTTCTTCAATAGTCTTAGAAGACCTTTTTAATAGCTACAAACTCTTCCATTTTGAAGTTGCAATATGTCATTGTTAACAGTAACCAGTAGTCAGGAATTTTAGAGACTTCAATCTGTCACCTGGAATAAACACTGTACACGAGCACTATTCCACCTACGGATTCCACGTATGGAAAACATCCGATTATTTCCTTTGGGTGTAGTCCCAGGAGTGGCATTGTGAAGTCTATGATCTGTCCATTTTAAAGAGGGTGCTCTGGAGTCATTGGCCTGATTCTGTTTTTTGTTCGTTTATTCATTTGTTTTGTGCTTTAGATTCCACCCGGGAGTGAAATCATATGGGGTTTGTCTTTCTCCATCTGACATATTCCACTGAGCATAGTATGCTCCAGGTCCATCCACATTGGTCGTAAATGGCAAAAATCTCATCCTTTTTTATGGTTGTGTAGTATTCCATTGTATGTATCGCGAGATCACAGTTTCTTTATCCATTCACTTACCGATCACGTTTTCTTTATCCATTCATTTATTGATGGACACTCGGCACAGAAATGAAAGCCACAGCACAGGGAATATAGCCAATGGTATTGTAGTATTGTATAGATGGTGGCCACACTTGTGGTAAGCACAGTGTAATATATAGAGAAGTTGAATCACTATGTCATACCCATGAAACTAGGGTAACATTGTGTGTCAACTACACTCAAATTTATTTTATTTTATTTTTTAAAAATTTTTTTCATGTTTTTATTTATTTTTGAGAGAGAGAGAAAGAGAGAGACAGTGTGAGCAGAGGAGGGTCAGAGAGAGAGGGAGACACAGAATCTGAAGACAGGCTCCAGGCTCTGAGCTGTCAGCACAGAGCCCATTGCAGGGCTCAAACCCATGAACCATGAGATCATGACCTGAGCCGAAGTCAGACACTTAACCGACTGAGCCACCCAGGCGCCCCTCAAAAAAATTTTTTTAAGACTGTGATTACAAAGGACTAGATTGTCCTTTAAAAAGTTGGCCAAATTACCCCTCCACCCAATGTTTCCGAGGGCAGAAAAGCCCAATAGTGACAGAGATGAGAGTTTACACAGGATGTGCTTCCTAAGGGTGCTTTTCTCCCCCTGTTTCTTCCCTTCAAGTAGATATTCTGAACTATTATGAAATTTCAGATCAAGCCTTTGGGGATTCCAGCGTTGTTCATTTTAACTGCTGATTCTGTGGAGTACAAGCCTATATGGGGTATTTCTAGTTTCAGCAACATGCAAGTTGACCTCTCTCCCCCCAGACCACTGTGTCTTTCCCTCTGGTTCTTTCCCTTAATCACATTTTCATAATTTCCTTAGGGCCATCACACAGAGCAACAAGCCCCACACTGTGTCCATCAGGGCCGGTTAGGGCTGCTGACAGCTGACATTTTCCAAAGTGACAATGCAGGGTGGTGCTGGGACCAAGGCATTCCTGGAGGAAAATCATTCCAGGCGAGCCTGGGCATGCGGTTGGATTGCAGGAAGATGATCTGGTCAGCAGACACAAAAGTTCTGAGTGTCCCTATAAAGAGGGTGCAGCTGGAAACTGAGATCACCTTTTATGAAAACGAAAAAGAATAGAATTAGATGCAAGAATCTGACCAAGTTTACTTCAAATATTAGCCACCATGTCCATCATCACGCTTCCTATGGTCTACAAATGTTTCTGGGGCTCAGCAAACTAAGGATTATAAGCTTAATCTGGCTCACTGTCTGTTTATCTAAATAAAGTTTCATTGGGACCCAATGACCCTCAGTTGTTTGCATCTGGTCTGCTGCTGATTCCACACTATAAAGGCAGAATTGTGTAGTTGTGACAGAGACTGAATGACCCACAGAGATGAAAACTGCCCTTGTCTAACTCCTGGCCACCCGACACTTCTTGACTAATTCTTCCTGAGAGCAGGGTCATGCCTCGTTCCGTGTTGGACAGTCAGCACCATGGGGCACCGGGAAGGTGCTCAAACAAAGCATACAAGCAAGAGGGCCCATAGAGGGACACTTCCAAAGGGAGACTGTGTAAGGAACATAGGCCAGGGGATAGACCGACCAGGCTTGCAATCCTGATTCTGCCCGTGACTCACAGTGTAGCCTTTGGGCAAGCCACTTCACCTCTTGAACTCCTCGCTGGTGAGATGGGAAATAAAAACTTCCCTGCCGGGCCGTCTTCATGCTTAAACAAGAAAGCAAAATACACGCGATTTCTCTGCTCATTGTGTTTGAAATCAAATGGGGCAATAGGCATAGAAAATTTTTGGCTTATCTCTTGGGATTCTTAAAATTTGGAGAGATGCTCATTTTATCAGTACAGAAGGAGGAGGAGGAGTCGAAGTCCTTCCCAGAGGGTGGATAGAAAGTAGGGAAGGGAAGACTTCTGGATTGCTCAACACCGTGATCCGAAGGGAGCTGAGGAAGTGATGGATGTCACCTGAGTCCTGCATCCTCCCCGCCCTTAGGGGTGTGTTGATGGAGCATAAGGATTCTGCCCGGGTGTTGTCACCGTTGCTCTTAAAACAGGTGAGTGGGGTAGCAAGAACTCAGGTACCTTAACCAGGGCCACAGGGTTACAAATGTGGCCCCCAGTTTCCAAATACTGAAGAGCCACGTCACAGCCAGCACCACCACTCCCCTGCCTACAAGCTGCTCATAGAGGCACAGAGACCAATAAAATGGGCACCAGAACTGTGCATCTGGAGGGTGAATGGAGGAAAAAGGAGCAACACAGAAAGGGAAGGCCGTGGGGAGAGAGAGAGAAGCAGCTACGCAGGTCACTCCCCTGTTTTCCCAGCCCCATGTGGCTTTCCAGGGTGTTCGACAAGTCAGAAACTCTTCCACCGTGGCACATGTCAAGGTCGCTGACCACCTTCCTCATTCTAGTCCTGGTCAAAACCAGAAAGCAGAGAACTATTTCAAAAAATAAAATCCATTCTCTGAAGCTAATATTTCAATACACACCAGGGCTTCGGGGTGACTTGAGGGTTGGCATCTGGGCTTGTGCTGTCCAATCCGATTTCTCTGTTTGCCAAATCCCAGTTGACAAATAAAGGAGGGAAATGTAGATTCATGTGCTTTGGAAAGGCTGTCCTTTGAGAGTGTACTCTGATGGCTTCATGGGGCTCTCTAAGGTTCTCCCAACTCTTCAGGTCAGAGAGTTTGGGGACAAGCCTCCCCCCAACTGTTTTTTTTTTTTTTTTTTAGATTCCACGGGGTGGTGGGAAGTGTGACTCCCAGCAATGCCTTTATGCCCTCATCTGGGACTTAATTTTGCTGCCACCTTTCCTTTCTAGGACACAGCCAGTGATTGGGGAAAGAGCGAAAGGAGGCACAGACAGAAGCGTTGCAGAGTCACTTGAGGTCTGCTTTTGGACCCACCAGCTTGAGCTGCACCCAGTCTTCAAAAGCTGGCCCTCAGTGATGCCTGCTTACGTCCATGATGCTTTCATACCGGAAATGTTGCAGCCAGGAAATAATGAAGGGACCTCAGTGGGCAGCGGACCTGGGAGGTGGGGAGTAGATCAGAAGTCCTCCAAGCAGTCCTCACTAGGAAATCACAGCAAGATGACACAAACGAGGGCGGGAGGCAAGGGATTGAGGGGCAAAACCTGCCCACACCAGTTTCCACGACAGTCCTTAACAAATTAAAGATAGTGTTTTGGGGGGCGCCTGGGTGGCTCAGTCCATTGAGCGTCCGACTTCAGCTCAGGTCATGATCTCATGGTTCGTGGGTTCGAGCCCTGCATTGGGCTCTGTGCTGACTGCTCGGAGCCCGGAGCCTCTTTGGATTCTGTGTCTCCCTCTTTCTCTGCCCCTCCCCTGCTCATGCTCTGTCTCTTTCCGTCTCTCAAAAACAAATAAACATTAAAAAAATTTTTTTAGATTAGTGTTTTTTGCAACAATGAACCCAAGTCGGGAAAAAGGAAAAAAATACTAAATAGATATAAAGAAAGAAAAGGAAGCACTTATTATGTAATTTTTAAAAATTTTCCGACAGTTTTATTTTATGTTTTTTAAATGTTTATTTACATTGAGAGAGAGACAGAGACAGACAGACAGAGAGAGGCAGAGAGTGAGTATAGGAGGGGCAGAGAGAGAGGGAGACACAGAATCCAAAGCAGGCTCCTGGCTCCGAGCTGTCAGCACAGAGCCCGATATGGGGCTCGAGCTCACGAACTGTGAGATCATGATCTTAACCAACTGAGCCACTCAGGCGCCCCACCTGGGTTTTTTTTTTATCACATCCCATATTTTGGGTGTTGAGCACTGTATTACTTTCTGGCCCCACAAGATCTTCTAGACGCATTTATTTTTAAAATATTTCTTGCCCCAGCCCTAGAATCAGGCATTTCTCCAAGGGTCCCTGTCCCTTCCTTTGGAGGTTGGCCGGAGAAACCAGCAACTGTGTACTAGATGGGCTCGTGCTACTGGGGTATCATTTCTTCGAGAGAGCCTATCGCTTTTGAGGGTACATCGTGATTAGCAATAAGAACACCGTATATTCAGCTACATGGAAAACAAGCGTCCCCCTCCCCCAGAGTGACTCATTTTTCACTGGAATGGGAATAGGGGCACCTCAGTTTAAATAAAAAAAAAAAAAGATTTTGCAGAGACTTAAATGCTGGCCAACAATCACTTGCTATGTCATCTTTAACAATTGACTCACCTTTCTGGTTCCCCTTTTG
This sequence comes from Cryptoprocta ferox, assembly GCA_028646485.1. Lineage (NCBI taxonomy): Eukaryota > Metazoa > Chordata > Mammalia > Carnivora > Eupleridae > Cryptoprocta > Cryptoprocta ferox. Next base: position 6,298,307 of record CM053560.1, on the reverse strand, counting down.
CAAATGGGAAAACATGATGTCTAGCTTCCATCACTGTATTTTAATGGAAAATCATATGTAGAAAGAGTCCAGAACAGTCAGTGCCCCTCTATGGTAAACACTCAGAAAGGACGAGTAAACACCCCCCCATCCTAAAATCCTCGCCTTTAGTGCAATTGTATATATATATACATATCATTATGAGTTAACATGTAGGTGCTTACTATGAGCATGTGTATACACATCCTACTTATATTAACACATTCAATCCTCATAACAACCTAAGAAGCTGCCCCTTTCATGGATGAGGAAACTGAGCTATAGAGAGGTTAAGTCACCTGCTAATATTACACAGCGGTGGCGCCAGGAGCAAGAAATACTCCGGAGCTGGGGTCCATGCTGCCGGATGACCTTGGAGAAACCCAGTACCTCAGCTATACAGCGGAGCTCACAAAACCAAATTCATAGGTTGCTATGCAGTCCGAATGCATCTATTCATTCAATCACAAAAATATTTTAGAGAGTGCCTTCCATGTGCCAGAAAGCATATAAATCACCCAGCCCTTGGCGGCATTAGACACGCACGGGACCTTAGAGCAGACAGAGCCCCACGGGAGCAAAATCTGGCAAGCTGGATTTCAGTCCCCTTTTTGTTTTCTTGGTTGGCATCGTGTGGTGTCCAACCTGCCCGGCTGTACGTGGTCAGCCTGGCAGAGACTGTGATAGAACTGGACCCCAACAAATGCATTTCCTACACTTGTGGGGCTTGTGGATGTTAGACATGCATTAAACTAGTTTTGCAGACTCTCAAGGATGGCACGAATGTAACGGGCATTCAAGATCATTATTCTTGTCATTTTTATTACTGATCGATCTCATTTGTAGCATGATGGCATTAACAGAGCCACAGAGGTAGCAGGCGGTGCTGCCAAATGTTTCACAGCCAGCTTTCTCGGGGAAGCAAAGCCCTGAGGTGTGTCTTTTTCCAATGTCCCTGGTGTAAATACTCAGCCTGTGGCCCATTTCAAGCTGCCTGCTTGATATCACTGAGACCAGAGTTGAAGAGAGGGTTCACGTGAGGGCCTGAGCCCACTCCACATGTGGCGATGGACAGGGGGACCATCACCACCTGCTCTGGGAAGGCAGGAAGGAACGGGTAGACTGAGTCTCAGAGGAGGATGACGGAGGTGTCACACCGTTTGAATTTGAACTCCGTTCTGTGGGACAAAAAAGGCATTTTATTTTTCCTGCCCACCAGGACTCTGAAAAACTTCCTTGTAGATCCTGTGTCTCTATCAGAGCATTTGGGGCTTTTTGTCCCTGGACGCGGCTGTCAGCTTGGGAATCATTGGTTCGGTTCAGCAGGTGCTTCTGGTGCGTTTGGTACACACACAGCCCAGTGCGGGGCCCTGCAGGGGACATCCAGGGAAGGAGATTCAGGATGTCACAGCCGGTAAGGGACTGAGGGTCCAGTGGGAGAGGCAGACCCTCCCGCAATCTGCAGAACTGCTTCGTGTAATAGATGGGGGTTCAACGGAGCCCGTGTGCCAGCAGCACAGGGCTTGCAGTGACACTGAGAGGCATGCTGGGACAATGGGTTCCGTGCTAGCACATCAGGGAAGGCATCCGGGAGGAGGCCCGTGGGGCCTGGGGAAACTGCACCTGTCTTTCCTTGGGCTGAATTCAGAGCCCTCTCAAATGTTCCCTGGTGCCTTCAGAGCTGTCCTCAGTCAGAACTGCAGACCCTTCTGCGGGTCTGCTGAATCCTGGCAGTCTCCAGCTACACGCTCCTCCCTCTCCCCAGAGCCCCAGGGGTTCACCTCTGCCACGCGCCCCTGACCTGCTTTTGCACATTCTTATCCCTCCACCTACAGCGCACTGTCCTCGCTTCCTCATACTAGAGTCTGGGCGTCCTTCCAAACACAGCTAAGTCAGCTCTTTGGAGACAATTCCTAACCCCTTTAGGCCTGGGCTGCATATACCTTTTCTGCTTTCTGATAAGAAGCCGTGAGTGTCTCTGCTTCAGCCTTTAATTTGTGTGTTCCTTTAACAAGTGCGTATGGGACACTTGGAGTAGTTGTGGTGATAGCAAACGTCGTTGAGCATGTACTGTGTTCTGAGCACCTCCTGCACTGACACTGAATCTCTGCAGTAATCCTCGGCGGTCCATTGTTATTATCTGTTTTCTGGGAGAAGGAATTAAAGCATAAAGAAGTTCAGCTGCTGGTTCAAGGTCACACTGCTGGCCGTCTGGTGAGATGCGACCGAGGTCTGAATCTAGGTGTCTAGATGCTGGGTGGACAGTCCAAGTGGCACTTGCTTTTTGCTGCCCATGATGCAGCAGGAGGGAGAGTGAAGAAAACCTTCTAGAATCTCAGTCCTGGAGCGGAGACAGGTGCAAGGCACAGACACAAAATAGAAGGTAACTATTCTAAATAGAAAGGAATAGAGTGCAAGGAAGTGAACCTCTTCCTGTCTTGCTTGTCACACCTGGAAAAGGGGAATCATAAGAGTGCATTCTTCGTAGTCTGGTGTAAGGATAAAACAGGATGATCTGTGTAACACGCCTGGGACAGAACCTGCAGCTAGCAAATCTCCCATCCATACCTGTCTGCCATCTTTAGTACACTTTGCCTCTACTACCCTCTTGGAGAGCAGGCTTGCAGAAAATGTTTGCAGAGTAAATGCATGGACGGATAGAAGCTAGAAGAATTCAGAGCATTCATCCCTAGTGACCTTGTCATATGATATTTAAGAATGGATTTTAATATTCCTGCCTCATGAAGCCCCCAGAAGATGAAATGCTTTCTGAAGAGCAGACCCCTCTCAGACCTCTCTGTCCTCTCTCAGCCCCAGGGACAGGCAATGCGGCGGGTCGGCAGGGCCCTTCCCCATTCCGTGAGCATTTGTCAGGCAGTCACTTGTGGCTAGATCCAATAACACACACATGACCCACTAGAGCGGTGGAAATCTCTATCTAAAACATCTGTGTGGGTACCAGCTTCTTGGTAACAAATACATCTTTAATGAAATCAAACAATCCGGCAGGATTTATTGATTGAGAACAATTGCTTTTAAATACAGTCTAGTAGCCAGGACTGTTAACATTCTTTTTCATTCAATTAGTTCAGTTGTTTGAATTAGAGACACTTGGCTATTAGCGAAGAAAAACAAATGCTATTGCCATTCGGCATTAGACCACCCACCCTCCTTCCCCCTACACTGAGGCATGGCAGAGCTAACCCAGCGAAAGAGATTTTTGAGGGGAAGGGAGTCTTGCAGCAAACCAAAGTCCGACAAACTCCAAAATGGGAACCCATCTTGACCCATAGTCTGGAATAAAGGGCAGGGGGTGAGGGGTTCCTCCGAGTAGTCTCTCAGAATCTGGCAATCTACCCAAAGTCCAGACAGCCCTCCTCACACTGGACGGTGCTTCCCAATCCAGATTTTACAGCGTGTCCCTAGGCTTTTATAGGAAGATGTTCTATGTACCATATAATATGGGTTTTTTTCCTTCTGCTTCTCTTGATGACTTAAAAAACTTTATGGACATTTACTGAAGTATAATTAAGGTGTTATGTTAATTTCAGGTGTACCCTATAATGCTTCCAAGCAGTTCTATACATGACTGAGATTAAAGGAACCACTGTCCCTCTGTCACTCAAATGAGGAACCTGGGAATCACCCCCAGAGTCTCTTCTCTCCCATCCGTCATATGAAATGGGTCCCCCCCACACCCTGTGAATTCCACATCCTGCATTTCTTTTGAATCTGCCATGTTCTTCCATTTCTACATTCTTAGGGAGGATCACAGCATCCGTTGTTACCTGGATTAATGCATTCATGTCCTACGCTGGCCCCCCGATGTTAATCTCCCTCCTACCCACCAGTCCTGGAGGCTGGGAGGTATGAGCTTAATAGGGCTGCCATAACATAGAGCGGGGGCATAAACACCAGAAATTTATTCTTTCGCACTTGCTGGAAGTCCAAGGTCGAGGTCCGAGATCATGGAAAGGGCAGCTTTCTTCCGAGGTCTCTCTCCTTGGCTGGCAGATGGTCACTTTCTCACTGTCCTCACCTAGACATCCCTCCATCTGCATGTTGTATGTATCCTAATCTTCTTTTTTTGAGAAGACACTGGTCATATTGGATCACTGTCCACCTAAGATCTCATTTTACTTCATGACTTCTGTACAGATCTTATCTCCGAAAATAGTCACATTCTGAGGTTAGAACTTCAACATGAGAATTGGAAGGGGACACAATTCAGCCCATAACAGGGAGATTCCTAAATCGTACATAGAAGCAGGCTGGTCCTCTTTACAAGCCGCCCAATAGATCGCTGTGGCCTTTGGGATATAGTCAAGCTCCTTAGCTCTGCCCATTAGGGGTAGATCACTGACTTGCTGTAGTTCCATCTCCTTCCACTACTCCAAGATTAGGTCTCCTCTATTTCTGTCCCAGGCGACGTTCTAAATGCTTCTATTAGCTCATTTCTTCCTGCTAACAACTGAGATGCTGAAGGACAATGTCAATGACCCAGGATCCATTGGAAACTTCTCTGGACAAGTCCCGTGTGTTGCTTATCTTGTGATCCTCAGTACTGGGTACAGCGTCCAACATCGAATTGATTCTCAACGAGAGATTAAAAAATGAAATATTTTCAAATGGTGTTTGGCTTTTCATGCAGATATGTGTACTCGGAAGCCAGCCTCCTGGAGTTTTCGGATGAACTTGAGTTTGGAGGCTTATGTGAGACGTTGTGTCACTCTCCCTGATCAGGAAATATGCCCGGGCTCTCTGGGGATGGTGTCACAGGGGGCTGGGCTGGGCTTCTGCTGTGAGCACCCATTCCTTGAGGCCACCTGTGGAGATGGCCTAACTGCTAGCTGGATTTTGTCAGCTCACCTGGGCCATAGGTGAAGTTGAAGACTTCTTCCCCACTCTTCATGTTTCCTTCCAGGTGGTGTTTCCTTCCAGGTGGATGGGGCTTCACCAGTCTTGTTCCTTCTGCTACTTCTTTGCAGGGAGTAGCTGGAAGGTAACCTCTGGAAAATTAAGCAGGGCGTGTTGGTCTCAGCCATTGCTTTTCCCATTGGAAGCAAGTGTTCCATGGGCATCTCCCCATCTCCGCCCATCCTCCTTTGCCCCCTTCCTCCACAGTGCCGTTGTGCGGAGGCTAACCCCTCCAGTCCAGCTCCTGGCTGGGTGCCACCCTGGGTGTGGGCCTTGCCCAACACACCTGTTCTCTCGCATCTAAATTCCATGCTCCTCCCCCACAGTTGACATCAGTAAGGAAGGCAGACTGTGGTCTCTATCCATTCTTCTCATTCCCTGCTTCTCCCTGTGTTTAGCTCTCAGGTGGAGAAGAAAGATGACATACCAGGCTCTACCATCGGGGGTGGCTGCCTGGATTACTGAGATATTTGAGGACACAGAATAGATTCGGAGTGGTTGCAGCTTTGGTGGGGACGGTGGGTGGTGGTGGTGGGGGAGCCTGTGCCTTAAGGGCAGGGGGACTGACCTGAGCACAACCTCAGAAGGGCCAGGTGGGCCTTCCCAGCTGTGCAGTTGGCTTTTAACTGCCAGGGCCCAGGCAGTGAGTCGCTGTAGGTCTTGGGGCGAGTGGTGGTTTGGCTTTGGTGAGTGATCCCAGCTCATGATAATTTTTTTCGCTGCAGAATGACTTTCTGGAGAAGCAGCCTGTATATCTTCAGCTGCGGAAAGGCCCATGGGCCCTGTGAATGGCTTTAAGCAAAAGGAAGTCAGGCCTATGAGCGCCTCAAGAAGGGCACGGGGCTGTGTGGCTGTTGTAGGTGACCTTAGCAGATGTCCTCCCCATGGGGCCTGTCAAGCATATGCCAGCTGCTGGGGCTGCAGTAAAGGTGCGGGCAACTGGGCAGCCATGGGCAGCCTTAGGGTACACCTTGACCTTGAAATGCACAAGTGCAGGAGACAAAGTCTTCCGGGAAGGTAAACGCTGTCGGCTGGTATCTCAACTCCGATGTGGGCGTGGCTTCTCCTAACCAGGCCTGGCAGGAGCAGAGACCAGGCTGCACGGGAGAGAGCTTTCCAGCACATCCTCGGAAAGAACGCATGCTGCCTTGGTCCGCACGGTGGCAGGTACAGCGGCCGCACAGGGAGGGAAGAAGTCCGGGCCAAGAGGGTGTTCCCCGATGGGAAGGAGGGCCATCTGCAGGGGGGCGACGTGTCCAGGCAGGTGGGCGATGTGGCGAGGACACCTCGCACACTTCACGTTACCGATGGAAGATGATCCCATCCGAGTTTAAATTCCCACATTTTGGGGATGCAGAATAACCGGCATGATAGGACTGGCAACCCAAGTCTTGAGCCTTGAGCCTTGAGGCCTCAAGCCAGGAGTGTTTTCTCCACCTCGCTCTGTCAGGGAGGTGCTGTAAGAGCGTGGGTGGCACTGAGAGCTGGCCAGGGGCAAATCATTTTTCCTGGGACAGCTAAGAAACACACTTTAGGACTGGGAGGGGGGGGCGGGGTTTTTGCATTTGGGGGCTTGGGGAACAGAACTAATCTTGTCAGTCCTATCTGCCCTGTTAATTCTTTCAACTATTCCAGCAGCAAGAGGCTCATGAGAGAATTGGCATTAAAGTAAGATGCTGAAGAAGAAATCACACTCATTTCAGCAGGAGATGACCTGGTTAAGGAACCCCAAGTGCCCCCTGGAATCAAAGACTTCTCCAGACCAAAGATGAACAGCATAAGACATCAGGGAAGAGGGCTCTGACACTTTAACCTGAGAATTTCAAACTTTGGACTTTTAACTCAGAAAGACCAAAGAGCCCCTGATTTCAGTCTTTAATTTCTTTGCGATTTCAGTTTGCAAGGGGGTTTCATCTTCAAACCATACCTTCTCCGCGGGACTTTGATAATGGGAGAGGTTTGTATTCACATTGGAGGATCTCAGAAGTTGGCATTTGATAAGTAGAGGGTCCATGTGCCTTTTATTGCCTGCCTGTGTCCCTGGTTCAGGTGCCTTCGTGGCAGAGCCTCCGAGGGACGCACGGGGTGGCTAGAGATCAGTCAGGATGGGAAGAGGGAAATGAGTCAAGTTCAGACTCAGTGGAAGAAGTCTTGCTGTTGACCTACTTCAGAGCTTTCTGGTGTCAAAGTCTAAACTGTCCCATAAGTGGCCCCAGGGGGCCATACAGAGGAGAGGGGCTGGTGTCAGGCCGTGAAGGTGGGAGAAGCAAGCAGACAGAAGGCTGCTCTGTTGGTTTCCTTCCAGAGGGTGGTGACATCACGCCCATGATTTCCAAGCCCACTGTGCCCGTTAGGAGCATGTTGTTCTGGGGTGGGTGGTGGCCAGTGCCTCTTATCTTCTCCCACTTTTCTTTCCAAGTGCACGATGCTTGTTGGCATCTCTGTCCTGGCCTCCCCTCTCTCTCCTGACTGATAAACCTGGGGATGAGCACGGTGCATGAGGCACACACTTTCCCTGCTCCCCGGGAAGCTGGTCCTCTCCAGCCTCCACCCTGGACAAGTGAGTCCCAGCCCAGCAAAGCCTATGGTTGGTGGGCAAAGTGGGTCCCTTTCCAAGCTCACTTAGTGGGCGCTTGTTTCGTTCTGAGCTCTGTCCTCTGACTGAGCCTCCCCACAATAAGAGATATATTGACCTTGATCTTGTCTTATTTCTTGACTTGTTCTGAATCTAAATTGGCCGAGTGCTTGCTTTCTGCTAAGCAGAGGCTCGAGGTACCTCACCCCAGTATCCATTTCCGGGGCGGTTTTCATAGTCTCTGGACATGCTGGTGAAGGGGAGGCATTGGGGGAGCCACATGGTAGAGGAAGGGGCACCCATCCAGGACTCCACACACCCACAGAAGCCCTTCTTGTTCACCGTCCACCACGCTGTTGTCTGTACCGTCTCACTAATCCATGAACGTAGCTACCATCATCAACAGGTGCCGGGCGTCACGCAGAGCATGAATGCTGTCACATTTAACCTTCCAACGAATGCTGGTCATGTCCCTCAGGAGCTGGGGGATCAGAGAGTACCCCCTGCACCCCATCCCAGGGCTCCTAACATGGTGGGAGTGGCATGCAGTCCAGCTTGGGTTCCAAAGCTTGTGGTTTGTTTCACTGGAGGCCAGCATCTCTCCTTCCTGGGAGAAAAGTCGGCAGACTCAGGCTCTATCTCTGACTTTGCCACTCAGGTGATGGGGCCTGGGGATGTCCCTGCACCTCCAAGGCTCAGACTAGACCACCTGAGCCCAAACCACGGAGCTGGCCACAGGAGCAAAGCCAGCTACTAGTATCATGCAACATGTTAATCCCAGAAGCACCAAGCCGGGCTGAGCAATACCTTCCACTGTAGTGGCAAAGCAAAGACACAGTAGGAGAAAACCCTTTCCCTGCTCTTCAATTTTCCATTTCAATGCTCCTAAGAGCTTTGGGTCACGAATACCTCCTCCAAGTCTTTAGAAGTTCAACTCACATTAGGATTTGACAAGGAAGTCCTTCGCTACTGTTTTCTTCTCTTTCAAGATTAAAAGAAAAGTCTAAATACAGTCGCTTTGCGCTTCATATAGTGCACTTTCAATACAATGGAGAGATGGCTCAGTCAGCCTGACGCAGCCCCGTCCCTCGGGCCGCTCTGAGCCCTTGCCCCTCAGTGCCCACCTACATGTCCACTGCTGGGCATGGAGGGGCCCAAACATAGCCTTGGGGGGCTTTGTCTTCTATCAGCTGTTTGATCTTCCTTGAGCTTCAAAAGTCTTCCTCTTTGTTCTCTGTCGTCCTGGTGTCTTGAACTTGGCAGTCTTTCATTCTGGACTCCAACCTGTTCCCTCCAGCCTGAACCCCCAGCTTCTCATGGTCTGCAGGAAGCTCTTTTGTGGGGGCCCCAGGGGGCTGTTTGAGGCCAGCTGTGCACCTTTCATGCACCCCAGCTCCTGCCCAGGGAACCCACGCTATCAGGGAGTAGCCCCCTTGCTTCCTCCTGCCCCCAGACCTTTTTGCCTTGAATGCCTACATCCCCCTTTCAGCACCCCACTGCTTGTCAAAACCTCACCCTCTAAAACTTAACAGATCCTCAAGCTGGATCTTTCTAGAAGGCGTCCAGGGCTCCCCAGGACAGAAGGAGTCTCTTCTCTTCCACACTCCTGTGGCGTTTTATTCACGATTCCACAAACCACATCCCTCTTGGCCACATCTCATCTCTATCTGTGTCTTAGCCCACCTCCCAGGGGAGATGAGTCCCCCCAAAATAGGGACCACTTTTCATTGGCATCTGTGCCTCCAGCCCCTTCCTTTGGGCCCCAGCATGGAGTCTCACACATGGCCCCATGAACACCACTTGCAACGATCGAAATTAAATTCCTTTCTAGGGACAATCTGTGTCAGAAAAGTATCACCCGGTGGCACTTTGGGCTCTGCCACGGGGTTGCTGTGTGACCTTGGAAAAGTGTGGAATGTACTTAAGCCCTGGAAGTTGATTTCTTCACCTGTGAGGGAAGCGAATAATGCACATTCCAGTGGATCTTTGTGAAGAGCATGGGATGGTGTGTTACATCCCTCACACACGTGAGGGAGTGTCCAGCATGTAGTAGACTCTCAGGCCACGTCATCCTTAGTAACTGTTTTCCCTGGGCTTCTCTGGACTCACCTGGAGGCCATTGTCTAACTATTTTTAGCTTCTAAATTTCTGCAAACAAAAATTTTTTTGGGTCCTTTCCTTTTATTTGTCTTTCCTGTTCTGTTACCTAATCAAGGATTAAAACATTGAGGGGTAAGGAATGCAGGGATGTATTAGGAGAAAAAAATGGACAATTGATCTGAAATGCATTTATTTATTTGTTTGTTTGTTTATTTATCTATTTTAGAGAGTGAGATACAGAGCGTGTGAGCCGGGGTAAAGGGTAGAGGGAGAGAGAAAAAGAGAGAGACAGAGAGAGAGAGAGAATCTTAAGCAACTTCCATGCTCAGTGCAGAACCCTGTGCAGGGCTCAGTCCCAGGACCCTAGGATCATGATCTGAGCTGAAATCAAGAGTTGGACGTTCAACTGAACGAGCCATCCAGGCTCCCTTGAAATGACTTTTAAAAATTATTTAAAAGTTGTGAGGTCGAGCCCTGCATCGGGCTATGCGTTGGGATTGGAGCCACTGGAGATTGTCTCTCTCCCTTTCCCTTTGCCACTCCTCTACTCTCTCTCTCCCTCTCCCTTTGCCCCTCCCCTGCTCTCTCTCTTCCTGAAGGGGAAAATGTCTTTAGTAGGGGTAAAATGCACATAACAAAACTTACCGTCTGAACTGTATTTAAGGGGCATAAAGTAGGTTGACCTTATTGTGTAACCACCAACACCATCCATCTTACAGAACACTAGACATTCTAAGCATTAACTCCACAAAACGCTAATTCCCCATGCCTCCCATCCTCACTCCAAGACCCTGGCAGCCACCATTTTCCTTTCTGTTTCTATGAATTTGTCTGCTCCTGGTACCCCGGATAAATGGACTCCTACAGTATTTATCCTTCTGTGACCACTTCTTTCATTTATCCGAATACCCTCAAGGTCCATCCATGTCATAGTACGTGTCAGAATTTCATTTGTCTTGGGGGCTAAATAGTATTCTGTTGTGTGTATAGACCACGTTCTCTTATCCACTCAGCTGTGATGAACACTGTGCTTTCACTGAAACAACTATGTTTTGATCCAGACCGATCTATGGGAGTCTTTTTCCATCACCTTCTCCCTACCTTCCCGATAAAAGATGGCTCAGACTGACCTCAGTTCATATTTCAGCTCAGTTTTTTTTTTAATGTTTTATTTATTTTGAGACACAGAGAGACAGATTGTGAGTAGGGGAGGGGCAGAGAGAGAGGGAGACACAGAATCTGAAGCAGGTTCTGTGCTGACAGCTCAGAGCCTGACGCGGGGCTCAAACTCACGAACCTCAAGATCATGACCTGAGCCGAAGTTGGCTGCTTAACCAACTGAGCCACCTGGGCACCCCTAGCTCAGTTTTTAATAGATCTGTGGCTTTGGTTCATAGTTGTTAACTTCTCTGAAACCTAGTCCTTTGATGCTTATCTGGGGATAACAATACCTAGCCAACCAGGTGAGTATGAGAGACTGGGGGCATTTATGGCGTTCAGCTGTGGGTCCTGGCAAGCTAGCTAAGTGGCATCTGCTACTTTTAGCTTGATGGGCACTTGTGACACTAAAATCTGAGCACTTTCTTTTCTTGGTAACTCCCTCACTCAAGAAAGACCTTTGCTCTTCATGCTCATTCCTGGGGGCTGCAAACACTTTGGATAATGTGCTCAGGGAGACATGTGGGGTATGGCATTCCCTCCTTGGTTCCATGTGTAGTATTGTTTTGTGTGCTTCCAAATGAAAATGGAGCATTTTGACATGGGCACCAAAAAGCTGTCTTGTTACCTTGCTTCTGTTTTCTGAAATGTTTCCTTGTCTTTCCATTTTCCATGCCACTGAATTTAACAAATGTTTTCTGAGTAGGTACACTCATGCCAGGTCCTCTGGTCGTGATGTGGTGTGGAGTGATGACCTGGGCTGGGGCCCTGCCCTCCACCAACTCGCCATCTGACAGGGGGCCTGCACGGTGGCAGTGTCACCTCTGTAATACTCAGCAGAACAAGGTACGGACATGTGCTTTGCTTACCATACGTGGTGCATTCAACTACAGGACCTGAAATGAGATATAAGCTTACCGATGGCTGCAGGGTCCTCAGAATGGGGCTCAATGTTCCTGAACCTCCTTTTCTTCAGCTGTCAGGTGGGGACACACCTCCCTTAAAATGCTGCAATGCCAGGAATGAAAAGGAACACACTCTGGATGCAAGTGCAATGACATGGAGAATCTCATGCATGTTGTGTTAAGCGAAAGAAGCCAGAGTCTAACACCTATATACTGCATGGTTCCATTTAGATGAGGTTTTGGAAAGAGCAAGACTTTAGGGAATGAAATCGGATCAGGACACATCAGGAGCTAGGGCTGGTGGCATGAGGAAACAACAGCCAGTGGAATACTCTCTATCCTGACTGTGGTGATGGTTAATGGCTGACTATATTTGCCAGATTCTTAGAACAGTGTGCCTTAAAAGGGTCAATTTTAGTGAATGCAAGTTAAATTGAATGCATACACAAGTGGGGTGCCTGGGTGGCTCAATTGGTTAAGCATCCAACTCTTGATTTCGGATCAGGTCATGATCTCACTGTTCTTGAGTTCAAGCCCCATGTTGGACTCTGTGTTGACAGTGTGGAGCTTGCTTGGGATTCTCTCTCTTCTCTCTCTCTCTCTCTCTCTGCCTCTCCCCAGCTAGTGCTCTCCTTCTCTCTCTCAAAGTAAATAAAAAAATTTTAAAAATAAATAAATATATAAATGAGTAAACAAAAAGGCTTGCAGTGGACCAAATGAGATCATCTCTATGACAGAGTCAGTTCCAATGCCCAGCACCCAGTGGGTGCCCCATAAGAATTTGTTTCATCCATTCAAACCAAAGAAACAAGGATCTCCTGTGAAGTAGAGAGACAGACCTGGGTTTAATTCCAGCTCTTCCATTAATTAGTCTTGCAACTTTGGACAGTTAGGTTAAATTTTATGAAATGAAAATGAAAATAAAATGGTGATTTTGCATGGTAGGAGTTTGTGAGACCAGAAGCCAGGGTATTTTGAACAGAAAGTTTTATTTTATTTTATTTCTTTCAACACACCAGCACTCTCCTGTTGTACACTAGGCACTACGCTGAAGATTCTAATGGATTTAATCCCTACTATGGCTTGATCTTATTGATGAAGGAACTGATAACTGGAAGGTCAAGTGCAGGGCCAAGGACACATGTGGCATGGGCAGGTGCATTCGGGAGTCCTGGCTTTCATCCCCACTCAGCTCTGCCTCTCCCACTGACTAATCATTTACAGCGAGCCCCCTTGATGCCAAAAATCACTTCTGCACAGTTTTACATGTTAAAAATCCTACCGGGAGAAGCAAGTCTTATATTCTTTCCCTTCACTGGAACTTTGCAAACATTTCTGGGTCATGGAACTGGTTTTCAGGGTGCTGGGTGTGCACGGGGGCAGCTGAGGTATGACTTGATCCCAGATCTTCTGTCTCTGGATCTTGGACCTTCGTATTCAGCATCTGAGTCTGCATAAACCCTGCCTTCTTCATCTACACTGCATCTAGAAATAAGCTCCCAGGCAAACGTTTCTAAGTGAGAACGTAAATACACTCTCCCAAAAACTGCTGGCAGGGCTGAATTGCTAAGATTTTTCCGGAGGACAATTTGGTGATATATGTCAAATGCCTTAGCAATGAACCTTGCTTTGACTTAGCAGTTTTAATTCTAGGGATTTTTTTTTCCTAAGGAAATAATCATATACAGGCAAAAATCTATAGATATGCAACTCCATTACATTCTTTATGCTGCTGAAATTCTGGAACCACATTAAATACCCACCAGTAATGGAGTAGTTAACTAATTTACGGAGCAGCCATAAAATAGAATACTAAGCGGCCATTAAAAATCATATTTTAGAAGGCTACTTAATGACATGGAACAAGTTCATAGTGTTTTTGAAGAGAAAATGCGGGATTACGATAAAATTACACATATATAGCTATAGAAAATAAGACTAGAATGAAACACATAAATAAAATAAAACACATGAGGAAGTTTATAGACCAATCAAGGTGAGAGGGGTGTGGGTGGTTTTGTTTCTGGCTTGTTGCTTTTCTATATTTTCTAAATTATATATGTATATTTGTGATTGGTGAAACACCACACTTGCCATTATAACTGTTAAAAGCATGAAAGGGTCTTTACTCCCTTGAAGATGAAAATAAAAGTTGGCTTCTTTTTTCGCGCAAGTTGGGGATGGGCAGAGAGAGAGGGAGACACAGAATCTGAAGCAGGCTCCAGGCTCTGAGCTGTCAGCATAGAGCCCAATGTGGGGCTCAAACTCACAAACCATGAGATCATGACCTGAGCCAAACCATGAGATCACTCAGCTGACTGAGTGACCCAGGCACCTCTAAGTTGTGTTCTTTATGGTAGGTCTACACAAATATGGACTTTGTTTCCCCAAACTTGGTGAACCCCTTGGATACTTGACTTTTCTCTACATAGATTATACACAAAGGTGATATTGATTAGTGACTTGGTGCTCTGTAAACCCTCAAGAGCACAAAAACATTGGAGTTTAGGGTGGTTGGAAGGGAGTTCTGGGCTTCATCTCCCCGCTGGTTCCCAGTTCAGGAATCTCCAAGTCCACAGCTCTGACAAGAGGTCATCTTCTCCAGGGCCAGGGGCTCACAACTGGGGGATCTCACACTACTGTGCTTCTCACGTTGCTTGGAGCCTCTTCTGAGCCAGAATCTGTGGGTTCTGTCTCCTGGAGCCACACAGCTCCAGGTCCCCTTGTACACAGGGGTACACAGCTGTACCCCTGACACAGCATGAGTCAGTCCCCTTGTACAAGTAACAGCCCTTCCAATGTGGGAAGACAGTCCTGTGTTCCCTGGGGCATTGATTCCCCAGACATATCTGTGAAAAAGACTGGGGGTGGGGGTGGGTAGAGCTTAAATCAATGTCAGTCAGGAGTGTGGGTTTGGCAGACACAACTCAACTGTGAAAGGGTTTCCTTCTCAGGAAGTCCTTCCCTTCCCCCACCCCCAGTAGACCCAGGGTTTCCCCATCTGGCTTTCACCTCAACTTCTCACCATGCTGTGATGATGAGGTCCCTTTCCACAATGTATTGTGACCTCCTCAAGTCAAGGGACCTTCTTTACATCTCCGTTACACACCAAGTGCCTAGAACAGAGATGGGTATCCATTCCTTCATTGGATCACACAGCACATGTTGACTGTCAACACCGAGCCAGGTACCTGAGTCAGGTACTGCAGTAACTCTGAGTATACAGCTATAAACAAAACAGATGGGAACCCCTTCCCTGGATGGAGCTCACACTCTGTGGAAGAAGTCAGAAGATAGATAGTTGATAGATAGAATGGGTGGATGGGTGGGTAGGTGGAGGGGTGGATGGATTGCATGGATGGGTGGGTGGGTAGTTGGATGGATAGATGGATAAATAAATAAATGGCAGGAACCAGCTATTTTGTATTATAATATGAAGAGAAAGAAGAGGGGGTATAAGAGGGGATACAGTGAACATGAGAAAAGTATAATAGTTAGGAGCAAAGGTTTTATGGAGCCAGAGAGTATGATTTCTGGATCCACCACTCACTGGCCATGTGAATGGCAGCAAGATGCTTGTTTTCATTTATTTGTTTTTAATAGTATGCTTTAATCTCTTCACCAGTCAAGTTAGAATTAAGTGTGTTTATTTCTGTGGAATGTTTAAAGTACACACACACACAGGTAAATGGTGGTTGTTATTGTTATTGTCAAGATGTGTGTGTGGGTAGGTGGCAGAGCAGGGAAGACCTTGTTGGGAGAAATGGGTAACTGACTCCTGAGATTTTAAGGATGGGTAAGAGATGACCAGGGAGCATGGGGAGAGGGAGGGGGAAGACATGATCAAGGACTCCTGGCTGATGAAGAGCCTGGCACACTCCAGGGACCAAAGGCCAGGGAGCCTGCAGTGTGAGGACAGAGGAGAGAGAGCCAGCTATCCTGGGGAAGTCAGCCACTCAGTTCCTGCAGGGCCTCCCAGACCACTTCCCATTGGGTTTAGGAGTGTAAAGTTTAGGGACTGAAGTAGGAAAGGGTCTCATCTTATTTTTCAGTCTCTCTAACTGCTCATTGGGAAGGAGGGAGGCAGGGAGGCCTGAGAGGAGGCTGGGCAGAGGTCAGGCAGTGGTGGGCCATGTTATGGTGGCAGAGCTGATGCTCCTGCATGTGGAACTTTGTGAAAATGAGGAAAATAGAGCACACACACACACACACACACAACTCCTTGTTCACAGGCAGACATGGCCAAGGTTCCGGGAAATCACGCATGGACAGTGGACATAAGTTGGGTGTAGTTTGTGCTAATGGGCCTCTTCAGGAGCCGTTATTAAAGAATACATTATTTATGCTATTTGTTAAAGATGGCAAAGCAGACTTTATTCGGGACCATTCTCATCAGTGTAGGGATCACTGTAATATAATTTTGCGGTGAGGTAAAGAGGGTGGGCTCAAGTCCAAATACAGCATGGGTGGAGTGGGGTGGGGGTCAGTGAATGGAAAATTTCCTAGAGGAAACACCAGGCATAGGAGAGGACTCTGGCTAAACTGCCCCAACAGGAATCTTGCTGAAGACAGGCTGGGGTGATCAGACATCCCCTCTGGGGGTGATGGAAGATGAGGAACCTGGTCAGATTTCAAGGGGGATCAGATGTGGAGGGTGGGCAATTTTTGCTAAGCTGACTTAACAGGGTTCTTGCTAAAACTGGATTTTACAAGGAAGGCTGTAGATGGGCTCAGAAGGTTCAGGGGCCTAACTAAAGTTTCGCCGAGCAAAGAATCTTTGTTGCCCTGCATACACACACTCATTGTTTCTGTTTGGATGAGTGTGTGGCAGAGAAGCTGGAATAGGGCAGATGAATGAATGACCCCCAGACTGGGTGTGCAAGAGGGTGGTGTCCAGGAAGGGTTGGGTGATTCTTCTGTTCTCCATGGAGTTGAACAGGAAGGGATGCATATTCTTAGGTACCAAAGGGTAGGAAGATGTTGACTTTGTAGCGTTTTCAGCAAAAGGGACAAGGGCATTGAGATGAGCGAGATGAGATGAGAGAATGACAGACAGCATGGGGGGAGGAGCCTAGAGAGAGTCGCTGGTACCCAGAGCCACTGTTCTTAAACACTTGAGGGGTCGCCACTGGGAAATGAAGTTTCACTGACCCGGCATGGCTTTCATAAAGGGATTAAAGGCCAATGGATGAAGCCAACAAGCACATGAAAATAGACTCAACATCACTAGCCATTAATGAAGTGCAAACCCAAACCACAAATGAGATGTCACTTCATGCCCGTTAGGAGGCTATAATAAAAGGAAAGGACAACACAGGTGCTGGAGGTGATGTGGGGCCCCTAGAACCCTCATGCATTGCTGGTGGGAATGTAAAATGTCACAGCTACTTTGGAAAACAGTCTGGTAGTGCCTCAAAAATTTAAGCATAGAATTACCATGACTCAGAAATTCCACCCTTAGGTATGTGCTCAAGAAGACTGAAAATAAATGTCCACATACAAATTATACACAGATGTTTACAGCAGAATCATTTGTAATAACCACAAAGTGGAAACAACTCAAATGTCCATCAACAAATAGATGAGTGGATACACAAAATGTGGTATCTCCATTAAATGGAATATTATTTGACCATAAAAAGGAACAGAGTTCTGATATGTGCTACGGTGGGGTTGACCCTTGAAAACATGATGCTAAGTGAAAGAAGCCAGACAACAAAGGTCTCATATTGTATGTTTCCACTTATATGAAATGTCCAGAATAGGCAAAGCCATAGGGACAGAAAGTAGATTAATGGTTGCCAGGGACATGAAGTAGTGGGAAATGGACAGTGAGTAACAGATTTCTTTTGAGAGCAATGTGAATGTTCTGGAATTAGATCTGGTGATGGGCTACATAACTTTGTGAATATACTAACCATCAATGAATGGCACACTTTAAAAGGGTAAGTTTTGAGGGGCCCGGGTGGCTCAGTCAGTTAAGTGTCCTAGTCTTAATTTCAACTCAGGTCATGATCTCATGGTTCGGAAGATCGAGTCCCTCGTTGGGCTCCATGCTGAGCATGGAGACTGCTTGGAATTTTCTCTCTCTCTGTCTCCCTCTCTGTGTCTCTCTCTCCCCCTCTCCCAACCCCTCACCCACTTGTGTGTACACACGCACTCACGTTCTCTATCTCTCTCAAAAAAATAAACTTAAGAAAATTTTAAAAACTAAAATAAAAGGGTAGGATTTATAGCGTGTGAGTTCTATATCAATAAAGTTGTTATTAAAAAAAGAATACAAAAATTATGGGCCAGAAAAGGACTTTATACTTAGAAAAGACAGCCAAAAGCACTTTAAACCTATTACCTAAACTGTACAATAAGTATTGTTAATAGATATATTATATATATATATTTATAGTAGTAGAGCCAACCTTTATAATAATGTTGTCACCTGATTTTTAAGTTTAATTTACTGTAAATATTTTTCTGTGTCAGAAAAGAGCGGTGCACTGTATAATGCCATGTAGTAGGGAGTATTCCATGCAGAAGTCTACAGTGAGCCATTTATCTAGCAATGGCTACAAGGTAGTTTCTATCCCTACACTTTGTAAAGAATGCTATACTGACATCCCATGCACATGCCTCTGCACACTCCCCTTGCAATTTTCTCAACTTCAATTCCTAAATTGGAAGTTTCCAGACAGATGCTCTAGACAGGTTTTTGGTGATTTGGGATGTGTCGGTGGATTACTCTTCATCCAAGTTGTGCCATGTTTTTGTCACCCCACCAGTAGGAGATGGAATCAATTCCTGCTTGGGTTTACCTACCCTGGGCCTGGTTTTTGCTAGGCTGAACGGGCTCTTGTAAGGCTAGGGGACAGGACAACTGGAATGAAGGCTCCGGTGGTCAGGTTGTGGTTCTTACTTCTTGCTGGCCTTGGCCTGATGTCCAAGACGAATCTCTCCCTGAGCTGTGACCATTAAGGCCTGAGCTAAAGAAAGAGGAAGAAAAAGGACAATTAAGTCAAGTCAGGGCTAATTGTTGCTGAACCTTAGCAGCATTTGGAGGTGCTGAGGATGTCAGCCCTGAGTCGTCATGGGCTCTGAGTTGGGTAAACGACATGATCAAATGACACTTAATCTTGCTGTAATTAATTGAGGAAAGATTATAAAAATAGAGTAATTGGCAAACTGTCCTACAATTAGCATATTAATACGGTGACCCTTGCCAGGTGAGTAGCCTGGATTTATATGTGGGCCTTGTGCTGGGGCCAGTGGCTGGAAGGCAGATCAGGTGCTGGGAGGTATCTGAGCTCCATTATCCCATCGGCGGGTTTGCTTTGTTCCAAGACAGGGATTACGGCTAATAATTTCTCCCCAGGGAAGCGCTATCGAAATCCAGGTTTTCTGCAGAGTCTGTAAATACAACAAGAGTCCTATCAGGGAGCAGAGAGGAAAGGCACACATTAAGTAGGTCAATCTGAGTGCTATTGTGTGCCAACAATGACGGAGAACATCAAAGTTTCCACGTAGCTTAGGCAATTGTCCTGTTTGTATTGACCAAGTAAGCTGGGAAATCCGGGAGGGAGAGGATTTACAGTATTCAAAGCCATGGAGTCTCCTGAAGCCAAAAGAAATAAATAAATGTATAGATAGATAAATAAATAATAAATAAATAAATAAATGACATGATATGACATGAAACGAAACAAAACGAAACAAAACAAAATAAAATAAAATAAAAATAAAATAAAATAAAATAAAACAAAATGAAACAAAATAACCAGATCCATTCACACGGAGTCATCTGAGTAATGGAATGATCTTTCTGCCCCTTTCTCTCTTGTGGTAACTGGATCCAAGGGAACCCTACCCTGGCTTTGTGGCATCATGTTTGAGAAATGGATATTCACAGATGGTTGTTTTAAATGTGTCCTCTGATCTGGTTCTTTGTAAGAGCTTGTTATTTGGGACCCCTTTAGGTAAAATTGTGTGGTAGAAAAGAAACATTACAGGTCGCTGAGTTGGGTTCTAGGCCCAACCTGGCCAATGACTTTGTGGTGACTGGAGGCCAGTGACGTCTTCCTCTTTTTCACATGTCACTATGTTTCAAATTAGCAGATGGGCTGAGTGGCTTCCCCTCCTCCATTACAAATAATAATAATAATAATAATAATAATAATAATATTAACGCTTAAGTCAATTATGAATAACTTGGGGCGGGATGATATGAAGGCAATCTGTAAACCCACTGATGCGGAAGGTGCACCGATGGAGAGGAACAGACATGTATTCTGTGCCTACTACATGCCAGGCACTCTGCCATGTGTTTTCTCATGGAATCTTCAGGGCCACACACAATTTTGGCATAACTTCCATTTTTGCCTCTGAGTCAGTTGGGGGTCACAGAGTTTGCCACTTACCTAAGTTTATGCATCGAGCAAGTAGCAATGTATGTCTTAATTATATAAAGAGTTAATGGTAGTAGACAACATGTGCCAAACACTCTTAAAATTGTTTATTATTATTATTATTAATTTATTTAATTTTTTTTTGAGAGAAAGAGACAGAGAGTGAGCAGGGGAGGGGAGGAAAGAGGGAGAGACAGAATCTGAAGCAGGTTCCAGGCTCTGAGCTATCAGCACACAGCCTGACGTGGGGCTCGAACTCCCGAACCATGAGATCATGAGCCAAAGTCAGATGCTCAACCGACTGAGCCAAGCAAACACACCTTATTATTATTACTATTAATTCATTTAATCTCCTCAATAACATTGTGAGGTAGGAAGTTTCGTTTTGACAGATGAGGAAAGGGATGTTCAGAGGAGGTCAGTGGCTTTTTCAAGATCAGCAGGTTAATGAAAAGTTATAAAGAAATATTGCTTTCTGATTTCATGAATGAGTGGATGGATGGATGGATGAAAGAATGAGGAAGTTAATTAAACAAGTTTCTGATGAGTCTTGGACAGATAAACCACCAACAACTCATGGTGGCCTACAACAATTGAGGGATGATCTATCCTATACCTCTTCATTTGAAAAGTGTTTTCTTTTAGTTTATTTATTTATTTTGAGAGAGAGAAAGAGAAAGAGAGAGAGAGAGAGGGAAGGGGCAGAGAGAGAGAGAGGGAGAGAGAGCATCCCAAGCAGGCTCGAACCCACGAATGGTAAGATCATGACCTGAGCCGAAATCAAGAGTCGGACCCTCAACCAACTGAGCCACCCAGGCACCCTTGAAAAGCCTTAGAGAATTCCACATTGTCTGGAAAAAGACATATTCCCCCAAATAGCCTATAATAATAACAGCACTACCATTTATTGCTCATCTACTATATGCTACAAATAATTAAGTACACTCGGCATAAATATCTCACTTAATCCTCACAGCCACACTGTAGAGTGTTATTTTGTTGGTTTCACAACAAAGAAATCAAAGGCCATAGAAGCTGACTTGTTTGGGCCTATATCTGGCAATGGGTGACCATCTAATTTATCATCCTAACTGGGATAGTTTTGATAGTGAAAGAGAGGTTCTTTTCTAATTGTGTTGGGACAACAGGCATGACTGGGATCTTTGCACACCTAAGGAAGTATCATCATTGTAACCTGGAAGCAGAAAATCTGGAAAATCTTCTCATCCCAGAGCCCATGCTTGTAACCTTTACCCCCAAGTCCTGCAAAGATCTTCTTTCCACCTTGTGATCCAGGCCACAGAGCTCCCACCTTTTGCCGCCATGTTTGCTGTGAGTCTGCATTTTTCCCTGACTTGAGTTGTTTGTGAGACTCCCCTCCCTTGCACATTTCTCTGCCTCATATACTCTCCTCCTTTACCACACTCGCTTTCAATCTTTAAAATTCCATCTATCCACATTTCCTCTGGGAAGCCTTCCACAATATTTACTTTCATCTCTCAATGTCTCCTAATCTTTTGTTGTTGTTCATATCTTTCTACCTTTCTTTCCCACTCAACTCTGAGGTCTCAGGAGCAGACATTCATCACTAGAACCTCAGGGTCTAGCACAGGACTCATCACAGAATGAGACTCAATACTTTTTTAAGAAAGGAAGGACAACCAGAGGAAAGGACTATTCTATAGCCTAGTTCAAGTGTCACATTCTCAAGGAACACTTTCTAGCCTTCTTGGCCCTCTTTTCATAAAACCATTTTGAAGGAGGCAGGACTGGCATTATTGTACCAAATCTGAGGACTTGAAGACAGAAAATGAGAGCAGTAAAGAGACATGTCCTGAGTGGTACAGGTTGTAAAATGGGAAATAGGATGTGATCTTCTGCTACCAAGATTTCCTACAAACTCTAATTAAATGGAACAAACTTGGGATGCCTGGGTGGTTCAGCTGATTAAGCATCCAACTCCTGATTTTGGCTCAGATCATGAGCTCACAGTTCATGAGTTGAGCCCTGAGTCGGGGCTCTGTGCTGGCAGCACATAGCCTGCTTGGGATTCTCTCTCTCTCTCTCTCTCTCTCTCTCTCTCTCTGCCCCTCACCTTCTCACACTCTGTCTATCTCTCTCAAAATAAATAAATAAACATTAAAAAAAATTGCAGCCCTGGGGCGCCTGGGTGGCTCAGTCTTTTGAGCATCCGGCTTCGGCTCAGGTCATGATCTCACAGTTTGTGGGTTCAAGCCCCGTGTGGGGCTCTGTGCTGGCAGCTCAGAACCTGGAGCCTGCTTCCGATTCTGTGTGTCCCTCTCACTCTGCCCCTCCCCTGCTTATGATCTGTCTCTCTCTGTCTCTCAAAAATAAATAAAAATGTCAAAAAAAATTGGAGCAGACTCTACCTGGAGAAGGTCACTAAACCACATTTAAAAATGTCTTTAAGCGAAATAAGTCAGGTGGAGAAGGACAGATACCATATGTTTGCACTCATAGGTCTAACAGGAGAAACCTAATAGAGGACCATGGGGAGGGGAAGGAGGAAAAAGAATTAGGGAGAGGGAGGGAGACAAAGCACGAGAGACTCTTGAATACTGAAAACAAACTGAGGGTGGAAGGGGGAGGAAGAAAGGGAAGGGAGGTGATGGTCATGGTGGAGGACACGTGGGGAAGAGCACTGGGTGTTATATATATTGTCAATCAACTTGACAATAAACTACAAAGTTAAAAAAATGCAAAACAAAGGAAAAAAGTGAATACCTGTCAATAAATGAATGGTTAAATAAAAGTCTTTTATAATATTAAAATATAAGATTTAAACACATACATTAGTTCTCTGTGACTGCTGTAACAAATAACCCACAAACTTGCTAGGGTAAAACAACAGACAGTTATTCGCTCAGTTTTGGAAGGCAAATGACCGAAATCAGTATCACAGGGTGGAAATCAAGGTGTCAAGAGGGCTGTGCTCCCTCTGGAAGTTCTAGGGGACAATCCTTTCCTGTCCTCTTCCAGCTTCTAGTGGCTGCCAGCATTAACTGGCCACATCAATCCAACCTTCAAGACCAGCATCTTCCAATCTCTCTTTTCCTTCGCATTGTCTTCTCTTCCATGTGGAGTCAAGTTTCCTCATAAGGACACTTTTCATTACATTTAGGTTCCTTTCTGACAATCCAGGGTGATCTCCCCATCTTGCAATCCTTAGCTGAATCACATCAGCAAAGATTGTCTCCCTTCTTCTGGGTCATGTAGGATGACATATTCTTTGGTTTTAGGGATTAGGACATGGACACTTTTTAAGAGACTCTATTTTAGTTCACCCCCACAACTAACTCCTAATTATACTACACTAAGACTTAGTAGGTGGCAAGCGATATTGACCCATATTTTATTTTTAATTTTTTTGGATGTTTATTTATGTTTGAGAGAGATAGAGGGAGCAGGAGAGGGTCAAAGAGAGGAGAAACAGAATCCGAAGCAGGCTCCAGGCTCTGAGCTGTCAGCACAGAGCCCGACGCTGGGCTCGAACTCATGGGTTGGACGCTCAACCGACTGAGCCACCCAGGCACCCCTAGACCCATATTTTATCAAATGTTCACATTTCCTCTGAGACACCACCTACAGATGGCTACAGGGTCTGAAATGGAAAGTAGAAGTTTCAAATCTAGCCTTCTTAAGCTCAGGTCCCAGACTTTCCCCATCACTTTCTATTAGAGCAGTCTTACTAAAATAGTAGATTTTTCTCCTCCTGAACCAAAGTCTCTCATCAGTGAAGTTTCCCAATTTCACTGATTGGGAAAGTAAGTAACTTTCCTTCTGGGTACATGTTCCTGGGATAGAAAGCCGCATTTTCCATTTTGTCCAAATTTGAGTTCTTTAACAGCAAACTCTGTGTTCTGTTTGTGCAAATTATCCTTGTTGACAGCGATGGGCAGACACTCTAATCCCAAGAGAGTTAATAGAGCCCAGCAAAAGGGAAACTGTCTCTTTGCCACTTTCCCCTGGAGCAATAGGACTTGTTTTCTATTAGCCCCGCCAAGTGCTGGGAAAGGAAGAATCCTTCTTAGGTCTCCTCAACTGGAATTTTCTGGTTCTTAGAGCCTGTGTGTGTCTGGTCCTCAGTGAACTGATATCAAGCTCAGCCGAAGGGTACTGGGCCTCTCCATTCCGGGACATGATTCCCCTCTGCCTCAGGGTAATTCCAATGTGATCCTCAAACCAATCAATATATCTTTGCAAAAGCGAGGTCAAAGTCAGGTTGTTCTATTCTGTGAGTATTGAAGGCTAAATACTATTAATAGTTAAATGATGTTCATGTTCCCCCAAACATGTCCTGTTTCTTTCTCTTTCTCTTTTTGCTGTCATTTTCCTATTACTGATAGTGTGTGAAAGGCAAAGTCTTTCCCCTCCCAGCTCACACTTAATACAGTGCAGGCGAGCTATTTGTTCCCGCTCCCCAGAGACATCTGAAATTGATTTCGGAGGCTGAACACTCAAATTAGACTTTTGAAGCAACGAAGATAAATTTGAAGATGAATTTACCCTGTCGAGGCTCAGAGGGCAACTGATGAAACATTTTTTTTATTCTTAGCCCATAAAGTGGATCCTCATCCAACTTGTCATTTTCTAGAATCTTAATATGCAAAGAAAAAAATGTAGAATTGAGTGCCTACCTGTAAGGATTGTGTATCATCAAGTGTCGGTCTAGGTTTTCCTTGAGACCGAGTATGGATTTGGTAAACTGAGTTTGGAATGCTGAGGCTCGATGGATTCCCCTTGGTTCTAGAACTCCAGCGTCACCCAGTTTGGACTCATTGTGATTTCCTACCAGCCCTCCTATTTCACTTGCTCATGAGGTCATGGACATTTAATGTTGTGCAACTTGGGGAATCCTAATGGCTGTGATACAGCAAAATACACCCTTTTAAACTAATGTTTTAATTTTTAAAAGCCTACATTTTCAGATTTGTTCATTAGCAACAAGATATTTTTGAAATAAATGTTCACAGGAATTACATTATGGCCCAGAGGCAGGGTCTGCTTGTGAAATATCACAAAGTGAAGGAAAAGAAAAGGTGGAGTCTCTTCACGTATTTCTATAATTTCCTGTGACTTTATTTCATTTTACTCAAGTTTATATATTCAACTTGTGCATGGCCATAGCTTCTTTCTGGAGCATTCCACTGTCCTAGATATTTCAGTCTTTTGGATGTGAAAATAATTGTAAATTGCAATATCGGTCTGAGACGGTGGAAAGAAATGGTTGAGTGTTTCAGTGGAATTCAGCAGTCCTTAAAGACACAGAACCGACTTTCTGCTGAGAAGAAAACCTTCTTTTTCAAGGCAGAGACCTGGGATTATGGGGAGCCAGAAGGATGGCCATTTTGCCTTGACTTTTCTACTCTTGACTGAGATCTCAGTGGAATTGATTTAACCTTCTGAGATGTATGATTTTTTTTTTTTTGCCAATTCTTACAACCTACCAGCTTAAATTCTGCAATTAATTATGGATGTACATTTAGGTGGATGATAAGGGCATGAGTCTACCCCACATCAGATTTAGGTTAACTCAACTAGGGCTATCCACTATAGGAAATGGATATGGAGTTACATTGTAAGTTGTTCCACCTGAAGGTTATTCTTGCAGTGTTTAGAGTGGAACTAGAGAGAATTCTGGAGACAAACAGTCCAGGGCTTGTCTTCTGCATCCCAATTGGGTGGCTTTAGGTAAACTAATCAATGTCTATGTATTAGTAAATATAAGCTGGGCTATGCCTCAGTAACAAATAAGTCCAATATCCCAGTGGCTTAATACAAGATAGGTTTATTGCTTGTCATAGGACGTGTCTATCGGTGATATGCACCACACCATCACTCAGGAAACAGGCTCACAGCAGCTCCTCCATCTTAGAGTTGGACCTTCAGAAAGCATGGCTTCCCTAGTTGCCATAAAAGAGGAGATAGTTGAAGAATCGTGTGCCATTTCTTTACTGTTTCAGCCTAGATATGACACAACCTACTTTTGCTCACAGTCCTTTGGTTCTAATTATGGAGGGACTGGGAGGGATAATGGAGCTGATGGCATGTGTGGTGCATATCATGGTTTCTATGCCTATTTTCCAATTCTGTAAAATGAGTCTAGCAACATCTACCACAGACGGTTGCTCTGAAGATTAGTGATAAAAAAAATTTCAAGCATCTACTGGATGCTGAGCTGAGTGGAGGTATTAATATGGTGACAATAAGATCACTCTAGTGTGATTCAACTTGTCAAAGTGTATCAGTAAAAGAGCATTCTTACAGACATGTTAGATAAAGCCATGTCATATTTCATCAAATTCATTACAAGTTATCAAGAACCTCCAAGGTGCCTGGCACTGTGCTGGCAGCTGCAGAAAATACAAATGGAATTACAGTTCAGCTGTAAGTATCAGGAGCTAGCATTAATCCAGGAATGCCCACAATTTCCCAAAATCCCAGTGGCTTAAAAGAAGATAGGTTCATTGCTTGTCAAGCAACATGTCTATTGGGATATGCATCACACTATCACTCAGGATGCCCACATGACTGAACTGTGAAAACAATTTATTAAAGCATATGGAAAGATGTTTAACATCATTAACCATTAAGGAAATAATGGGTCAAGATCATGAGGTATCGCTTCACACCCACTAGAATGGCTATTCTATATATCTATATCTATATCTATCTATCTAATATATTATATATTATATATCTAATATATATATATGTACAGATATGGAGTTGTCAGAGATATGGAGAAATTGAATCTCGTACACATAACTGGTGAGAGTTTAACAGAATGACCATGTCACCACCAGTTCCATTCTAAGGCATATACCCAAGAGAATGGAAGATATATGTCCAATCAAAAACCTGTCCATGAATGTTCATAACAGCACTCTCATAATTATCCAAAAATGGAAACAACCCAAACATTTTTGAGTTGATTGGATAAACACAATGTGGATCAGTTTCTATACGTTGGAATCCTAGTTGGCTAGAAAAAGAATGGAGATCTGATACATGAAACAACATGGATGTACCTTGAAAACATCATGCTAAGAGAAAGTAAGAAAAAAAGTGGATTTGTGGTTTCAGGGCCTGAGGGGGTAGAAGTGACTATCAGTGGATGTGGGGCTCCTATTTGGGATGATAGAAATGTTCTGAAATTAGTGGTGATGGATGTACCACTCTTGTGAATATACTAAAATGGTTGACTTGTATACTTTAAAAGGGTCAATTTTATGGAATGTGAATTATTTCTCAATTTAAAAAAAAGTCATATGAGGAAAAAAATGAGAATTCATAGTGGGGAAATTATCTTATTTGGAGAATGTGGAAAGTCTTAGTTCAAGGTCAGCCTGAAAGGATAAGGCATGACTTTGCAGAGGAATGTGGATGACACACAGGGAGGAAAGTGAAGTATATGAACACAGTCTGTGAAAACACCTTTTAGGAGCAATTTTCCCTTTGGATCTTTTTGTTGATCTGCCCCAGATGCATAGTACCAGGATCTTAGTTACCATATTTGAATTTCATGATTTCTCATCCATATTCATAGGTGATTGGTCCAAAGTAGTCCCATGAGCAAAGCTGGCCAGTTCTATTCTGTCCGCAAAGCTTTTGTCATATGACCCGATTTCCAGATACTAAGAGGTAGAACCTAAGTCTTCACAAGGGCAGAGAGCTATGTTGGAGGCAGGCTTCAAGCATATGCTAAGCTTGGCTGCCCTGATTCTCCCCCCTCTTGAGTCCTGGTTGCTCAAGATTTATCTCAATTTCTCTCCAATAAATCCTTGTATTTCTCTTGGGAAAGTATACATTCATTTATGTTTCTTGCAATCAGAAGAACCAAAACTGTGTGTTCAGGAGACACTAAGAAAGCAGTCTGACCACAGCATACAAGGAGATGAATATGGAAAAATGTTGGGCTCATCTTCTGAAGACCATTGAAACCAGGCTGAAGAGTATGTGTTCAGTAAGGAGAGCCTTGGAGTCTTAATGAAATGTCTAAAGCCACGATGTAGGGAACTGATCTGGCAGCAGTGACTGAGAATATATGGCTTCTCTTCAGTATTAGTTCCCCCTTCAATGCCAATGTGTAGCCAGAAGCAGTTTGGTTGTACTTCTTGAATTATAATTCAGAAAACATCTATAGATTTCCATATTAGAACAATTCTGATTTAATTTGTTGTGAAATTTTAAGTCCAACCTCATGATTCAGTATTCCTTCCTAAGTTTGAGGCACAGTGCTGAAATATGACAATGATTTGATTGGATCTGTGTCCCCAGAGAGATTTCGGGTGAGAGTTTACACACATCCTAGATCATCACCAATATTATGGGCTGCTCATTATGGGAAGGTCCGCATGGTAGAAAACATAGGATTGTACAGTATGTACGTAATTATGCTTGTGATCTGAATTCACCGCATTCTCACCCTAAACAGGATACTTGGCCTACAGGAAGAAGAGGGGGCCTCACCCTTGGAACCTGAACCTTTGGGAACACCCACAATGTTTGTTGAAGACCTAATGTTTGTTGAGCACCCAATGATCTGATATTCTTATGGAAATTAAGAGAGGGACTAAATTTGTTAAAAGCTTAGTTAGAGAAGAGAAATTACCACTTAGTCTAAAATTTCATTCAAAGTAAAAATGTGCAGCCTCCATGATTTAAATTCAGGCTTTTTCTTATTCCTTTCCTTCTTTCCTCCTTCTTCCTTTCTGCTTCTCCTCTAAATATAGTTAAGACAAGCTACTCCTGCTCTTCTGGGTGTGAACAGAGTTGAGACACTCTTGGCCTTTAAGTCATCACAGATTCTTTTCATCAGAAATCTCTCTCTGGTTAATGTGTTTCCTCACTCAGTATGGAGTAAATTCAAAATGAAACGCTGTGTTAATACCATGAATTCTTTTGGGAAATGCAGTGGTGCAGCTAAATGTACCTTTCATTTCCTTAAACAAAATAAACAGTGTGTGAAACTCCACCCCAAATCTCTCCACATTTACTCATTAAGAAGTTTTCCAGATTAACTCTTGGAAAGTCCTCATGTGTAATGGGTCAGAGGCCACACAAAACAGAGAGAACAGTGGGAGGGGCAGTGGCATGCTCCAATGACACCCACCACAAGCCTTCCCTGTGTTGGCCAAAGCAGTAAGCACGGTGGGTTCACTGTCCACATTTGGTTCCCATCAAAGTAGTCTTTGAGACATGGATTAGGTACAAGCATTTATTTGGGAAGTGGCCCAGGAACCACTGTGTGGGTATGAGACAGGAGACAAGAAAGGGAAGGACTCAATAAAAAGTATGTTAAGGATAGGATTATCGCTGTGGGTAACTGGGGCTCAGATAGACAGAGGAGCCTCTGAGAAGCGCATTGCAGGTGCTCAGAAATGTTTTCTGAATATTATCTGGAATTTCCTTGGCATATTTGGTGATTATAGACATGACAAGACTGGTAGAAAATCAAATAGTTCTGGTAGTTTAAACAAGGAACAATACTATGTGGTTTTGGGATTTAGTCAATGACTTTCACCTCTTGAGTTATTTACTGCCCGTTCCTTCATCACCAAAGACTGTGGTTCTCAACAGGAAATGTAGGTAAACTAGTTTTTCAAAGATCATACAAGGGACAGCTTATTTCATGATACTAGGAATCAACGGTGAACAGAAATACTCAAGGCAAAGGTCAGAGACAAGCATATAACAGAGCACATCTCACAGGGAAAGAATCAAACAGCTAATGCAAGTATTCGAGTGTTTGTTGTTTCTGCTTTCTATCACTACCCTGGAGAATGATCTTTTCCAAACATGTGTCTGATTTTGCCATTTCTCACTTAATACATTTCAGGAACTCCACACCACTCACGAGAGGGAACTCAGATACCTGGCCCAGGCCATCAGGCCATGGGCCCCAGCTCATAATTCTGGGCTTCTCTCATCTACATACCCGCACTCCAACCACACTACTTCTAATTACCAAAGCATATCTTAGTGTTTTCGCTTGGATTCTCTCTTACTCTTCCCTCTTTTAGAAATATCTCTTCCACTTACCATCAGAATTTGTCACTCCGTTTGTTGATGCTCACTATGCACTTTGTTTACATGGCCATTATTACTTTAAATTGCAAAAGCTTGTTTATGTAGGTAGCTACATCTACTTGATTGTAGAGATTACATATTATCCATCTTTATATCTGGATCCTATCTCTACATCTAGTTAGTTAATAAGTGTTCTGGGAGTGTATATAGGAAGAAAAAAATGGATGGGTGGATGGGTGGGTGGATGGATGGATAAATGGATGGATGGGTGGATGAATAAAGGAACAGATGGATAGATGAGTTGAAAATAAGATAGCAATAAGATAATGTTATCCTTCGGATCTGTAATTAGAGATCAAAAGTTCAGGAAGAAATATGAAATCCTTTAACAATGCCTTTGTGGTTTTCATTCAGAGAATAATGTTTGTATTTATTCCCTAAGGCCCAGGAGGAAGATATTTTACTTTTATAGTTGGCTCAATTGAAGAGAATTTGAACTATGTGCATCTCAGCCTGTTCTTATTAGTATTTTATAGACCTGTACTTCAGCAATATGAGTGCCACTATCCACATGTGGCTATTGAAAATTTGAAATGTCGGGTGCCTGGGTGGCTGAGTCTGTTAAGCATTTGACTTTGGCTCAGGTCATGATCTTGCAGACCGTGAGTTGGAGCCCTGCATCAGGCTCTGTGCTGATAGCTTAGAGCCTGAAGCCTGCTTCAGATTCTGTGTGTGTGTCTCTCTCTCTCCTCCCTCCCCTTCTGTCTCTCTCTAAAAAATAAACAAACATTAAAAAAATGTTAAAACAAGAAAATTTGAAATGTAGTTTCTGAGATTGAGAGAAAAAAGTACTTTTATTTGATTATAATTCATTTTAATTATAATTTAAAAACCATACTTGATTTAGTTAATAGGACATTTTAAGTATTTTTGAAATAACTTTTTCAACTACAAATTATATGAAATCAAAATATAGACAAAACATTGCTGATGAAAATTTAGCCCCTCAATTGCAACATGCTGAACGTATAAAATACACACTGGATTTCAAAGACATAGAGCTTACAAATTAAAATAAATAAATAACTTACTAATAATTTTTATCTTATCTACATGTTGAAAGGCTAATGTCCTGGGTATATTGAGTTGAGTAAAAGATACTACTAAAATTAATTTCATATGTTTTATTTTGATACGCTACTAGGCAATTTTGAATTGCATATGTGGCTGAAATTCTATTTTTACTGCCCAGGGCTACACTCAACCAGCACATGGTAGGTGCTGAATCGTGTTTATTTCTCTCTGAATAGTAGTCATCAGCCCCAGTTTGAATTTTCCTCATAGAAATTATATCCTTTCAGTGCAATGAGGTAAACAGAAAAAAGGCACTAGAGTTCAATACCACTAAAATAATTTAGAAACATCTTTTTTGGTTAATTATTTATTGACTTTCCACTCAAAAACCACTGACTATGCTCTGTGATGTGGGGGACTGGGAATTTACAAATCCCATATCCCAAACATTTTTGTCATTTCACTTCCTGTAAGTTTTGACCAATAGAAGGCACCACGGGGCAGCTGGAAGGAGAGAAGAGGGAAGACGTGTCTTCCTTTCTGTCTTCCTGTTCCTGTCAGCCTCACCCCAACAGCAGCCGTTTCATCCAGCCCCAAGATATTCAGCACTCCCCCAGCAATATCCAATGCCTGCCAAGGCACCACTGGCAGCAGAACACCAAACACTCCAACTGAGCACCAGTACTTTCTTCTTTTATTCTAGTCCCGCAGGTGACAGCTACTCCTATAGCAATTAATTACAGAGTTCTAGCGTTGTTTGCTTTTTCATCTTTCATTTTGGAATACTGTGTCATTACTTAAAGCCCCTTTTGAAATTTATAATAGTTCTGTTTCCCTGATGAGAATCTGAATGGTACACTTACATTTGTAAACATAACTATACTTAAAAAAATTTAAACATGGGGCGCCTGGGTGGCTCAGTCAGTTGAGTGTCTGACTTCAGCTCAGGTCATGATTTCATGGTTCTTAAGTTAGAGCCCCACATCAGGCTCTGTGCAGACAACTCAGAGCCTGGAGCCTGCTTCAGAGTCTGTGTCTCCCTCTCTCTCTGTTCCTCCCATGCTTATGCTTTGTCTGTCTCTCTCAAAAATAAAGATTAAAAAAATTAAAAAAAAATTAAACACAAAAAGATAAATCAGAGTAAAAACCTGCAAAAGAATAAGGATGAGATTATAATAAACATACTATAATCAAAGTTGTGATGTGCAGCTAAAGCAAGATTTAAAGGGAAATTAATAGCCTTAAATGTCTTTATTAGAAAAAAAGAAAGACAAAATCAGTGGCCTAGGATACAAATGAAGAAATCTTAAGAAGAATATAGAAGAAAATCTTTAAAAAAGAAAGAAACGAAGGAATATGAGCAGAGATAAAGTAATAAAATGAAAGAAACACAGAAAAATGTGAACAAAATCAAAACCTAACTCTTTGAAAAACAAATACAGTTATAACTGTTATAAAAGTTAAGCTATGAAAGAGAAGCCTAAAATAAACATGAATTAGTAATGTAGAAGAATATAGCTGTAAATAGAGAAGAGGATGAGATTACAGGAGGAAGCTATAAATAATTTTATATCATAAATGTGAAAAACATAAATGGAAAAATTCCTAGAAATATCACATTTGTAAAACATACTTCATGAACAACTAGAAAAGCCAAATATAATTAAAGACATTGAATCCCTAGTTAATGATTACTGTTTTTTAAAAAAAGAGGAATGTATTTTACATGCTAATTCAACCAAATAGTCAGGGAAGATTTAATATTTGCTTTTTCCTATCCGGTCAACAGAAGAGAAAAAAAGGAGAGACTATTCCACCCTTCATTTTATGATTCTGGAATAACCTCGATGCCAAAAGTTAGAAAAACATGCTGTGAGAAAATAAAATTATGGACAATTTCATTCAGGAATAAACTTAATTTATGAATATAAATGATATAATCTGAGCTAAAAGACTGCAAAATAAACTAAACAATATGCAAAATAATCAATTTGAGATTAGTCTTAAAACATAAGGGTCATTTTAAATTAAAAGACAAATTGATATATTTTACCATATTAATAGTATAAAGGAGTTAGGCTATATAAACAATTGATTTGAACAGTTGAAGTTCAAAACCCATTTAGAAGTAAAAAAAAATCACTTAGCAAAGTAGAAATAGAAATTAGGTCTGTGATCTGTCAGAAACCGAAGGCATGTTCACTAGTGACACATCTGTATTCCGGTAACAGTTAAATAAAGGACCAGTTGTTCCCATGTCACTGCTAAGTCCAGCATTGTGTTAATAGGAGGCAAGACAAATCAATACAATTATTGCAATACCAATGAGATTATTGGAAAATACACCAAGCTGAAATTATTAAATAAAACTAATAAGTGGATTTCAGCAAGTGGGCTGGATACATGTTTGACTTATTCAATTGATCATATTTCTATAAAGAGCCACCATCAAAAAATGTTCCTTGAGGCTCCTAGATGGCTGAGTTGGCTGAACGTCAGACTGGCTCAGGTCATGATCTTGCTGTTCCTGAGTTCGAGCCTCGTGTCGGGCTTTGTGCTGACAGCTCCGAGCCAGGAGCCTGCTTCTGGTTCCATGTATCCCTCTCTCTCTGGCTCTCCTCCACTCATTCTCTCTCTCTCTCTCTCTCTCTCTCTCTCTCTCTCTCTGTCTCTCTTAAAAATAAATAAACATTTGGGCACCTGGGTGACTCAGACAATTAAGCATCAGACTTCAGCTCAGGTCCTGATCTCACTGTTTGTGCGTTTGAGCACCGAGTCAGACTCTGTGCTGACAGCTCAGAACCTGGAGCCTGCTTCAGATTCTGTGTCTCCGTCTCTCTTTGCCCCTCCCCTACTCATGCTCTCTCTCTCTCAAAAATAAATAAACATTAAAAAATAAAAAATAAATAAATGAACATTTTTAAAAAGTTGGAAAATTTTTCTTTAAAAATAGCCTTTGCAATAGTAACAAAAATACAAAGCACCTTGTAGTAAATCTAAAAGTCTGCAATTCTATAGGAACTACTATTTTTACTAACCTTAACTATGCCTCTGTGTGTATATGCAATTATTTGCATGTAAAATAAGTATATATATGTGTGTGTCATTAAATAAGAATGTGTTTATATATGTTTATTTTATACATATGGGGTATGTGTCAGAAGGATACAATGATGTTGATATGACCATTCTTCCCAATTCAATCAATTATTCTATGACATTCCAGAAAAAAATTCCATGGGAATTTCACAGAGCTTGACAACTCATTCTAAAATTTGCATGATAGAACAATGGGCCAAGTTAAACCAAGACAATTCTAAATAACAATGTGATGAGACTTGACTTCTTAGATGTGAATGCTTACTATAAAATTATACTCACAGTGAGAGGTTGTTAATGGGGACAGGGAGTAAAATAAAGACGAACAGAACAGAAAGTCTAGACACAGGGAATCCGAGTGGCTCAGTCAGTTGAGCATCAGACTCTTGATTTCGGCTCAGGTCGTGATCTCACAGTTTGTGAGATCTAGCTCTGTATGAACATGGAGCCTGCTTGGAATGCTTTCTCTCCTCTCTCTCTGCCCCTTCCCCGCCCCTCCCCCTCACTGTCTCTCAAAATAAATAGATAAAAAAATAAAGAAAATCTAGAACCTGTCCTGTACATATATGGAAACTTCGTTTATGACATAGGTGGCCATGCAAGTCAGAAAATGTCAGCTCTGAACCAGATATAGACCACAATATATTTTTTATATATTTTTTAAATTTTTAACATTTATTCATTTTTGAGAGACAGAGAGGGCGAGTGGGGGAGAAACAGAGAGAGAGAGGGAGACACAGAATCTGAAGCAGGCTCCAGGCTCTGAGCTGTCAGCACAGAGCCCAACACAGGGCTCGAACCCACGAACCGTGAGATCATGACCTGAGCTGAAGTCTGATGCTTAACCGACTGAGCCACCCAGGTGCCCCATAGACCACAATAGTTTGATCTAATAGAAATTCATTTATAATGCACAGAGTGCTGAAGGTAGGTGCTTCTCCTGAAAGCTATAATTGAAGGACCTGTGTTTTCAATCTTGTAATTCTAGCATCTTCCACATATGGTGTCCCTGTCCACCTCAATCAACTAACTCAAGTTAGTGGGGAGGGAAGCATGAGGCACCACTTGCTGGACTGGTTCCATGGCCGGGGTTGGAAGTGTACACATCAAAACCACTCGTGTGCTGTTGGCTAGAACTCAGTGGTATTTAACCATCAAACTTCAAGGCTGACTGTCCAGCTTGCTGGAAGGAGGAAGAGAAATTAAGTTTGATGAATAGTTTATTAGTTCCTGCCACAATTTGGAAATGATGGAGTATTTGATGGATGGTGCAAGATAATTGGTTTTGCTTTGAGAATAAGAAAAGAATTGGACCTTCCACATCATTCCATTCATGAAGTGAATTCCAAATGGGTTAAAGACCTGTATAAAAGCAAAACCTAAGAAGAAAATGAAAGGCAATACCTGTATGGTCTTAAGTTAGGCAAGAGTTCTTTTTTTTTTTTTTTTAATACAGGGCACGTGAATCTCTAATCAAAATGGAGAGACATAAATTTCACCAAAATTACTAAGGACACAATAAAAAATTGAAAATGTAAAGCACTGAATATAACCAAGAGGACATCAGTATTCAGAATATATAAAGAATACTTATAAAACAATAAGAAAAAATATATAAGCAACCATACAGAAAAACTTGGCAAAGGATGTGACTAACCAGTTCAACAGAAAGGAAATCTGGAACGCCAAAGATGTCAAAAGATATGCAACATCACTATAAATCAAGGAGATAAAATACCATGAGAATGATAATTTTTAAAAGTAAATTGATAATACTAAGAATTGACAAGGATATGTAGAAGTGGGACATTTTAGACATAGCTGCGGGAGTATAAATTGGTACAAATACTTTGGAAAATGAATGACAATATCTAGTTAGATTGAAGACATTCATGTTCTGTGACCCAAGAATTCCATTTCTAACCACATACCCTAGAGAAACCCTACATAGAGGGAGCTATGTGCAAGAATTTTCTGTGGCATTGTTTGTAACAGCAGAAAAATAGAAACAACCTCAATATCTTTCAACAGAAGAATGCATTAAAATTATGCTATATTCATACTCTTGAATATCACACAGCAGTTACAGTGCATGAAATAATGGCACGATAAAAATCCCAGAATTAACGTTCTTTAAGGAAAATGGAAGGTGGTGGCAATTTGCTGAATGTTATATATCACATAATACAAGCAATATAAAGTTAATATTAAAGTAGTCTATATTATGATTATGGAAATAAGAAAAAATTATATAATTTTATGGGAGAGAAAAGTAATACACTTAATATGGTAATTGGTTGACTCCAAAGAGAGAAGAGGAAGATGTGTTTGGGAAAGAGGTGAATGAGAGGTCCTAACTATTGGCAACGATGAATTTATTTTATAGAGAGGAAGAGAGAGAGGGAGAGAAAGAAGAATACTATTTTTTGATAGACAGATGTGTAGATAGTCGGAGGACAGTGGTGTTCCTCATATTATTGGCTGTCCTTTGGGGTATGCTGAAAATATTGTATAATTAAAAATATTTAGCAATAACAGTCTTTGATCTTACTTCTCTGCAAGTATCTCCCCCCATCACACCCCATACAAAGAATATGAAACATTTTGTGATTCTAATTTCTGTTACTTCTATCCCAAGTGATGACTCCTGAGCATTCTGTCTTGGGCATCCCATAAGTTTTTCTGTTGCTATAAGCCCACTTCAGAGAAGCTCTAGAGAGCAAGTTCTTCAAGGACTAACACTAATTAGCTCTTCTCTGTTACCAAACGCAGCCAAACAGAAGAGCCTCCTAAATTCATATGCAATTTAAGAAGCTCTGAAAACCAACACACAGATATGTGATACGTGCACGTACTCTTAGCTTAACCTGTGGGGTGATGGACACAGTCACCCCGAAACCCAACTTGTCCATCAGTGGTGGCTGCAGACCATTGGAGAAGAGACTGTGGTCTTTGATGTAATTGTGAAGAACCCTTCCGTAGGTCTCCTGGGTCAGCAGCTTAACAGAAGAGAGGGAAATGGAAAAGATTAGTGTGACTGCGACATTTTTGACACCACCTGTGCCTGTGAGCCGCCTTCAGAAGGCATTCCTTTGATGGTCTGGGGATGACAAAAATAAATAAAATTGTAAAGTCAGGATAAGCCAGTAATATAAAGGTAGAAGTTTATTAGTCAAAATTATTAGTTGATTACTATTATACTTGTCTTTTTAAGGCAATAACCATAAAAATGTACATACATGTAACCGTTTGCGATTTTTAAGGAAATGACCATACACTCTAGTATGCCCAGGATGGTCCTGGTTTATCCTTGGTCATCAGTGGTACTTCCTTTGATGCTCAAACTGCTCTGGTGTGGACACCCCATTTTAAGGCAATGTTGCAACAACAACAAAATCCCAGTCTGAGTCCTGTCTTCGGCATGAATTGAGAGGGCGTTGGTGTTTCTCTTTGTCTCTCTGAATGGGGTTCCTTGCTGGTAGCACTAAAGATAATAGTGCATCTTTCCACCCCTTGCTTCTGATTCCATCTCCTGCAAATCAGCTTGTTTCTCTTGTTAAACCTCTCTCTTCTGTAATCTCAACCCATGGAAGAAGTTGTCCACGATTTCTTATCAGGGCAGACTGTGTAATTTGTGGAGCCCAGTGCAAAATAAACACATGGGGCCCCTTGTTTAAATGTTAAGGATTTCAAGATGGGGACCACAGATCATTAAACCAATTATGGGGACATTTAAATTCAAGTCCTGTGTCGTCTGGACTGGTCTTATGCTCAGCAATCCAGCATTGACTCTCATCTGGACCAGTGGCCATTTCCCCTTGTCTGGTCTGTCCACACTCACTGGGCTTTTCCTCCAAGCCATATCTCATCATGATACCCCAGCCTCCAACTCAGCCGCTGCAAAAGCTTCCCACCACTCTTGGTCCTGCATGATTGCCCCCCATTTGCTTTCTTCATCGAACTACACTGGCTGCCCCTTAACTATGCCTTCTCAACTTGGACACCTCTTGCTCAGATAATTCTTTGTTGTGGGAGCTGTCCTGTGCATGGTCAGAGCATTAGCGCCATCCGTGGCCTCTACCCTCTAGATGTTAGTAGTAACTCCCTCCCAAATTATAACAACTAGAAATGTCTCCAGACATGTCCCCTGGGCTGTAGAATCACCCATAATTGAGAGCCACTGATTTAGACCCTTCACTTAGTACCTTCCACACCACACAGGGCCTCTGTGCCTACTGCTCCGTTTGCTTGGGGAGCTCTTCCTGTCTTGCCTGAATCCCTCTCATTCTTCCTGGACGTCCTGGCCTAAGGAAGCCTCTGCCCAAAGGTCAACATTACCCTCTAAGTGACCACATGTATTTTTCCTCCCCATTGTATTTCTAGCACATAGCAGCTATACTAGTGTCTGGCACATAGTAGGCCCACAGTAAATATTTGCAGAATTCACTAATCAAAGTAGTAGATAGGATGAGATGATATTAAATTTAAAGATATTAAATTTAATAGATTAAATTTAAAGATATTAAAATGTTTTAGGAAATGGGATGACAACAAACATTGCACTAGATTTGGATTAAAATCTTCCATCTAACTTTCAGATAATATGAGATTTAAATGCAAAAGATATTAAATTTAATAGATTAAATTTAAAGATATTAAAATGTTTTAGGAAATGGGATGACAACAAACATTGCGCTAGATTTGGATTAAAATCTTCCATCTAACTTTCAGATAATATGAGATTTAAATGCAAAAGTGTATATAAAGATGCATTATACACTAATAAAGCCCACACAATGTTAGCTGTTCTTACTTTTCATATTCTCCAACTTAATTTAGGATATTTTCTGTAAATACTAACTACACGCTGAGTAGTCTGGTAGGCTCGGCGGGGGGGGGGCGGGGCAGAGGGTGAGGACAGAGACCGTGCCCTCAGTGAGCTCACAGTCTACAGCTGTTGGCAGCCATGTTTATGCAGACAGGAAAGCAGGTGTGATTGTCTCCATTTCCAGACATAGACATGAACTCTCAGGAAAGGTGAAGTGACTTCCATAGGAAGAGTAGAGCCAGGATTCCAGGGGATTCTTCTGCAGTTGTAACCTCCCTCCTAACTCCAACCATCATGGCCACACTGGGTGAGGAGTGGCTGCTCCCCTTATCCAGGGCTGTCCTCCTATAGCTGAAGTTATTCATGGCCCACTCACTTCAGGGTCCTCTTCCTTGACCACTCACTCACATCCTGCTCTCTCACTTGTGGTATGAGCAGGGAAGCCACCTTCTGTAGGTCTCTGTTTCCTTGGCAGTGAAGGGAGAGATCAATGTCTACCCATCAGGATAGTGTCAGGGTTAGATGAGACAGGCTGAGTGAAGGTGCTGGAGAGTCGACCAACCTGCCCCCTCTGTGATGACTAGCCTTGGCCTCCTTGCTTCCCCTCACTAACCCTTGAATGTACATGATGTGCTGGGCTCACGGCTGGATCCCGGGATACTATGGTGCATGCAGTAGATGTGACTCCTGCCCCTTGGGATCACAGAGAGGGAGACAGACAATAGCCAAATGAGTCACCTCACAGAGTTCTGCCTTTACTGCCATCATAGGCAAGAGAGAAGCACAACATTTACAGTAAGCTGACCCAGCTTTCCTGGGTCCATGACAATAGAGCTAAGACCTGGAGAATAAGAAGAGGCTGACCAGGAGAAATGTTGGGAAGGTATTCCTGGCTGGGGGGTTACTGAGAGACAGAAGCCCTGAGGCCACATGACATTTTAGGAAAGAGACAAGCAATGAGACTGAGCACCAAATGGGAATGGAGAGTGCAGCATTTGCATAAAGCAGAGGAGGGCAGAGGCTGTGGCAAGCCATGGCGGTATTAACCAAAGGGTTGGGGAAGCCACTGAAGACTGAAGCAGAGGGTGCCATCGGCATACCATGGGTGCACATGGAGAACTGGTTGACATGATTGGAAGCCCCTGTCCTGTTAGGAGGCAGTCATGGTCTGCAAATTGCTCCCTGAGTAACCAAGGACAAAAATGTCAAAATATCTATTTTCTTTGGTTTGATTTGGGTCCAGCGTCCAGGATGCTGCAGAGTGAAAACTTCCCTAGAAGCCAACCTGGACCAGCTGCTGCATGTGCCTCAGGCAGGAGCTATAAACCTCTCTTTGAAGTCCCCTTGACATGTCAGGGACAAAGGGCCACAAGGTAAAACTTGGAAGAAACATGGCTTCCTGTCCCCAGACCAAGCTGCCATGAAGATGGAAGGGTCCTCTGCACACAAATGGAGAAGTGCTACCCCTCCTCTCTGCCAGATGGACCTTTCCCAGTGGAACAAGCTGGTCTTTGATAAACCAACAGAGAGTGGGGTGAAAGGCCAATCACTTTAAGAGTTTCCCCATTGAGGGGTCTTCTAACGCTGCTGTCCTCTCAGCTGCATTGGGAACGACAAGCAGAACATCAGAGGGGGTCTCATCAGGCTTTTCTCCCTCTTTCCAGTTCATAAGGATGCCAATTCCTTCTAGAAGGCATCTCAACAATCTCTTTTAAGCTGTGGCATACAAACCCTCTCTCTTTTTCCCTCCGATCATAGTGTACAGAAAATCCCAGCAGATGAATCAGGCACAGGGAGGCTGATGTTGTAGAAAGGGGAGCAGGGGGTTGAGTTCACCCCTACCTTATCTCCCACCCAAACAGCTGGACAAGGTACAGCAGCAAAACCCTAGGATGCCAGCTTGGCAGCTGGAACCCCATATCTTATGGAGAGATGAGGAAATATGGTGGGCTGGTCTTCATCGTCATGGCCCCAAATCAAGAAAAATTGCATGTGGCTTTGGGGCAAGGAATAAGGACCTCGGTCCCCATCTTGCCCTCTGTTGAAATGACTTATAGACCTGGGGTCTCTAAGCTTTTCTTCTTTTCCCCTTGGGCAAGTCTCTCAAGGGAACTAAGTCATATCTCCATCACCAGAAGGATGGGGACAAAGAAGGTGGCTCAGAGCAGGATTGCACTCACTGGGTGCTGACTACTCACTTGCTCAACAAGGGCTTTGCGGAGAGCCCTTGGAGACCACGCCAGTAAGTGTTATGGGTTGTTATGACAAATCGTCACAAACTTGGTGGTGTCTAGCAGCTCATATTTATTTTGTCACCTTTCAGGAGCCCAGATGTTCAAAATCAAGACATTGTCAGGAGTACCTCCTTCTGGAGGCTCTGAAGGAGAATATTTCCATGACCTTCTTCTAACTTCTGGTGGAAGCTGGCCACCCTTGGTGTTTCATGGCTTATAGACACACCACGTGCCTCCATCCGTCTCCCCACATGGCCTCCTCTCTGTATGTCTCTGCATCTGTTTCTCTTTCTCCTCTCCCGTAAGGACTTGTCTTGGCCTTAGGGCCCACCCACACTCAGGACAAACTCACCTGGAAATCTTGACCTTACTTATATCTGCCCAGCCCTTCTGAGTATAGTCACATTCTGAGATTCTGGGTGGGCATATCTTTTGGAGGTCACAATTCAACGCACCATGGGAACGAAAATAAGTTTAAAACACAATCCCTGTCCTGGGGGATTGCAATGATCTCGCGAGGGGCACCTGCCAGCAGACAATGGCTGTCTCACCCACCTTTCATCGACCCATGGGGAGCCACCTGTGTAAAGCCAGGGAGAGGAAGGGAGACAGTTCTTGGAGAGCCCTGGCCTCGATCCCGGGCACCAGCTATAATGACTGCTCATGTGTTTCTGGGTGTGGACAGGGCTCTGCCAGAGACCCACAGGGAAGTTTGGTCTGACCCACTGGGAGAGAGTAACCTCCATCTCAACATCCAAAAAGCACGGAGAAAAGCCAATGCCCAGATCCCACCTGACCAGCTGAATAGAAACCTTCAGAGGTAGAGCCTGGGCACTGGAGTTTTTAATTAGCTCCCCCATGAGCCTGATTCACAGGGGAGGTTGGGAGGAAGAGGGGCTCTCTCAAAGGGGAGGGACATTCCGGCAGAATTCTCAGCTTTGTTGGGTCCTGGAAACCGGCTGGTGTGCTGAGGGAGGTGATGGTTGTCAGGGCAGAAGAACAGAGCAGCAGGGGGCGGGGGCCCTCCATGGGGTGCCGAGGAGGGGAGGGGCTTTCTCCCCAGGGCAGGGGGTCCCATGGTACCTAGCTAGCGGGGTGCCTGATGGACAGTTAGTGCCTAATTAAGAGACAGTGCATCTGACCCGGCTAAGCAGCAGATGGGTCAGATCAGAGACCTAAATAGTGTTTACAGGCGAGGCAAGGAACAGCTCGGGCAGCCCCATTTGCTTTGCTTTTGATCCTTAATCCCAGCCTCAGGTGGGTGCCCCTCGAGCCAGACAGCACTAATCAGGGCGACAGAAGTAATACAAAGAACACAAGTGCAGCAGGGTCGGGAAGACAGAGCGAGAGAGAAGGGGGGGAAAAAGAGTCTTCATGGGATAAAATTACCAGCCAAGACAGAAGGCTAAGAGGCCGCGGGGCGGGCTCCCCCGCCCCGGAGTCTGTCCCGGCCGCCCCAGCCTCTGCCCAGCAGATGCTCCCAGTCTGCGATGGGAGCCTGGGGAGTGGCCGGCCCACCCTCCACAATGACAGGAAGGCTGGGGTCTCACAGACAGGGGCCTTCTGAACGGGCAGGAAGAATCTGGAATGAATGGACAGGCCACGGGGAGCAGGCCACCGAAAATCCCATCCTTTCTCTCCTGGGATGTGCCAAACCGAACCAAACCAAACCAAACCAAACCAAACCAAACCAAAGAGAACAAAAAACTTAGCTGGCGTTGATGTCTATGTTTCAAGTTTAACAAAGCACTTTAAAAAAATACAGGGAAGCTTAAATGAAGAAATTCTTTCTTTCAATAAAAAAAAAAAAATGGAGAGAGAAAGGAAAGGAAAGACAAGATGATGGCTCTCAGATCTATCTGCCATTCATGCTTGGATACCGATCACTTATCTGGATAATTAAGCAGTATCAGCAAGCAACCAGATCCCCGAAACTTGATATTAATCCGTCCCTCTTAATAGTCACCCGGAGCTGGTGCGGCAGAACTCAGCCGAGACTCCTAATCCCCCTTCACCGCCGCTCCAGAGGCCGCACACGGCTCCGCTTTCCGGGAGTGGCTGGAGACGTGCTATCAGCAGCTTAAACCTCATTTCGGCTTTGAATCAAAGTATATTAGGGAGTCTACGGGCCCGGAAATGCCTGCCGATGTCACGGGGAGGGAATAATTCATCGCTGCTCTGCCAGCAGCCAGGGCCCAGGTGACGGGCTTTCATGCTTGACTCTCTCCGAGGTCTGTGTCCAGACCAGAGACAGACGATGACGGGTCTCTTCCAGTTCAGGACCCTGGCGCCTCTCGGCCAGGCCTCTGCACCAACACACCACCTGCCCTCGGTATGGGCGGGGGGCACTCAAATGTCACTGGCAACCTTGGCAAGTGCCGAGGGCTGGCTGTCCACTCGCTGCCTGGATAAGACCTTCCCTTAGGGTCCTTGGGTCCTGACGGGCCTCTGCCTGTAGGAGTCCGGCTTTGGAATCTCTTTGGGATTTCAGAAAACAGACACACTCGGTGGGGGGATTCAACCAACAAAGGTCTCATCTTCCAGAACCTGTGGTTTCGAGGAAAAGGGAAAGCAGAATGATCCCGCGCACGGGCAGATTTGCAAGGCAGTGGGACATTTGGAGCAGCTCCTGGTCAGCTTCCTGCCCCTCCCCTTGTCACCCCCGTCACCACCTTAGTGGTCCCTGCCTCTGCCAACTGCTTTTCTCTGGGAATCCGTATCAGATCTTCCTCCAAAAGGGCTCTGGTTGGTTCGGACTCTGTCAGAGCGGGGAGAGGGTCTGTGGCAATCTCCTAGAGTCACCTCACAGCTGGCCAGCCCACACGTGGCATCCTCTAGGAAAGATTTGCTGTCACAGGCCAATCAACTTGGCAAAGGGGACAGGCGTGGAAGGCCACGCCGACAGACCGTCTCAGACAATGGCCGTGGTACCCAGAACATCCTCTCCAGTGCTTTCCAAATTAGCTGGCCATTCTTGCTTTGGAGTGTTTCAGAGTC
Source organism: Cryptoprocta ferox (assembly GCA_028646485.1). Lineage (NCBI taxonomy): Eukaryota > Metazoa > Chordata > Mammalia > Carnivora > Eupleridae > Cryptoprocta > Cryptoprocta ferox. The sequence continues at coordinate 6,253,953 of CM053560.1, read as the reverse complement.
TCTGTCAGGAATAGAGGCTGCTTCCTGGGATGAGTCCCCTGCCTGCAGGCTGGTGCCCCGGGGCACCCCTTTGAGAGGGGACAGTGTGCCACATCAGAACAAATGGAAGGAGTTAGTCATAAAGTCCGGAGTGTGGATGGATAAGACAGGTGCAAACAGATGTGAAATCTGGTCCACATGGAAGTTTCTGTGTAGAAAAGACTCATGCGGGGGGTTCCCAGGTGAGGCCGGAGGAAGGTCACAGGCACTCATGTCCAAGGACAGAGGGGAGGGCATGCTTGGGATATGAAGGGCAATGCTGGAGACGAAAATTCCAGGCTTCCTCAGCGGAGAGAAAGGTGAGCAGTGGAGTTCAGTTTGGGCACAGGCCGTGAATGCTGCCAGGTTCCCCTTCCCTGGTGCCAGCCGTGGGTCCCCAAAGGGGTCAGCTGGTCTAAAGGCTCACTTAACCAGGCTCAGTAGGAGGATGATAAGCAAGGAGATTCTGTTGGGCAGAAGCATCAGGGCAGTGGGACCAAGGCCAAGCCTGAAGGACATCCGTGGCTGTGATCTGAGAGGTCACATCAATTCAGTGGACGTGTTTGCAGGGCAGGAGCACATGGGTGTGGACAGTGAGGGGGGTGCGGCTCCCTGAAGGGCAGGTGCCCCGCAGGTGGGCGAAGCCTGTGCCTGTCACCCCTTCTCCACAGAGGACCCTTTGTCTCTTTATGTGTCTCATACTCTTTTTTTTCTTCAAATATCTCTACCCAGAAAGTAAGGGTTTTAAAATCGAGATGCTGGGGTGCCTGGGTGGCTCAGTCAGTTGGGCGGCCGACTTCGGCTCAGGTCATGATCTCACGGTTCATGGATGGGTTTGAGCCCCATGTCGGGCTCTGTGCTGACAGCTCGGAACCTGGAACCTGCTTCCAATTCTGTGTCTCCCTCTCTCTCTCTGACCCTCCCCTGCTCACACTCTGTCTCTCTCTCTCTCTCTCTCAAAAATAAACAATAAAACGTTAAAAAAATAAAAAAAATTAAATCGAGATGCCAATTACATAACATAAATTTATTTCAAAGTGAACGATTTAGTGGCATTAACGGTTGCACCATATAGAGAACGTCTCATGCCTTCTGACCTGCCACACCCCCTTCTCCCCAGGAATCTGGGGCTTCTCCTTATCTCGTCCATGTTTCCCACACCCCTTCTCAGCTTTATAAGTGTCACCTTCCCCAAGGGACCTTCCTTGACACCATGCCTATGCCCTGGAGGGAGCAAACACTGCCATCTATTTTGGGGGATTTCCAGTATTTCTCAGAGGTCGTTAGGAAGCCCCAAGGAGGTGGCTGGAGAGGAAAAAGCCAGTAGGTTCTCTTTGTAAGTGGCAGAGCTGAACAACTTCCTTGTACACAGGTATGGCCGCTCCCTGGAAACTCCCGTATTGCACAATCGCTTGTGATTTTGTCAGGTCCCTTCAGCTGGGGAGGTCTGCTGTCCAGGCAGCAGACGGTACATGGCAGACGGTACATGCTGAATCCCTGGCCCGTAGTGTGGATGAGCAGGCCTCCCAGACTGGAGAGGACAGACAGAGCATCTGAGGGTACAGCTCAGGGAAGGGGGTACCACAGGAGCCAAGGTCAGGGGCAGGAATGATTATGTGCACATCCTTTGCCCATGCAAGGTTTTGCAGGGGCCTTTCTACCCCCTCTCATAATCGTGCTCCAATAACCAGCACTAGAAAGGCTGAGAAAAGGAATGAGGTCGAGTCCCTCAACCAAGTGATGCTGTGAGCCTGGGGTCACACAGGGATTCGAGGCAAACAGAGAGGCTGGGAGCACAAAGTTGCCTTAGAGTCACAGGCATCCAGACTGAGGAGGGAAAGGCTTTGAACCTGACCTCCGAGGACCAAAGGTGGCTTCAGGAAGTTTGACAGACCTGCCAAACGTGTGTGCAATATCGCCTCTGCTCCGACTGTGTTTAGGAATCACTTTTTTTAAGTTCTTTTTTTTTTTTAAAGCTTATTTATTTTTGAGAGAGAGAGAGAAAGAGCCACAAGAGGGGGGCAGAGAGAGAGAGAGAGAGAGAGGGAGAGAGAGATTCCCAAGTAGGCTCTGCAATGTTAGCACAGAGCCCAATGTGGAGCTCTCTCTCACGAGAGTCAGATGCTTAAACGCCTGAGCCACCCAGGCGCCCCAGGAATCACTCTTTACGTTTCCTTTCTCAAATTCCTAGCTAGGACTTGAAATCCCTCATAATAAAAGAAAGGTCCTTTGCCTGACTATGTTTTTACCATCTTTTTGGCAAAGACAAGCAAAGGGAAGGAAGAGAGGGAGGGAGGAGGGGAAGAAGGAACAGAAGAGGGAAAACCGTGTCCTTGTGGCTGGGCCTCTGTGCCAGGAAAGATAAAACAAGGTGTCATTTGAAGTGGGCTTATAGTGAATCTTGACCTTCCAGACTGTACACAAATTTCAGCTGTGACCTGAGACTTCCCTGCCTGAGCACGGTGAGCCGATCTCCTGAGCAAAAATGCAAAACACAGAATCTGATAAAATTCAAATATATGTAGATATACAAGCAAGAAACGTAAGTTGATGAGACCTGGCGGTTTTAAACCGATGTCTATTGTATAGCAACTAGGAAGAGGTGATTTGAGCTGGCGGTCAGAGTGATCGTGGAGAGCACCCATCTGACAATGTCACACCCACCCGCCGCTGCCCGGTGGCTTGGTTTGGTTCCGAGGCTTTCCTCCAGACGCCTGATGGGACCTGTTCCTCCTCCCCAGTTCAAACCTTACACGTCCCTGCCTGCCTGAACCCCTTTCACGGCACCCAGGCCCTCGGGCTTGGTCTGAGCGAACACCCTTGCCTCTCACCTCCTAGTGTAGACTTTTCTGCCCAGGACGCCTTCAGCGTCCTCTTTCCACCAGGACCAGGTCACAACGATATCATTCTGGGACCTCACTGGATTGTTCCTTCAAGATACCTAGGAGCTGGGGCGCCTGGGTGGCTCAGTTGGTTAAACATCTGACTTTTGCTCAAGTCATGATGTCGCAATTCTTGGGTTTGAGCCCTGTGTCCGGCTTTGTGCTGACAGCTCAGAGCCTGGAGCCTGCTTCAGATTCTGTGTCCCTCTCTCTTTGCTCCTCCCCTACTTGAGCTCACTCTCTCTCACTCTCTCTCCCTGTCAAAAATAAATAATCATTAAAAACAGAGACGCTTAGGAGTATAGTGGGCATAGTGATACTGACCCTGATGGTTTTTAGGGTCCCAGTCCCCGGATGGACTGACAGCCACGTCTGGGAGAAGCAGGGAACTTTCCGAGGTCTGTCCGCTCAGCGGGGCCGGCCAGGGCCAAGCAGGAGCTGGGGCAACCTCCAATGCATTATTTATAAAATACCGATGATCCCAACTTTTCAGTGACAAGGAGGAGGGTGGTGGAGGGAGGGGGCACGCATGTATCAACAACCAGGAGTGCGCTACCTTTACCTTTTCATTTTTTATTTGTACAAAAACTGTAAAATGTTTTTACAGGCTAAGCCGACGGTGCTCGGAAGCTGAATTAAAGCGTCCTTAATTAATATGTCAGAATATAAGAAATGATGAAAATATGTATAATTAAATTCTTGCACTAAAACAGGATTCGAAAATGTGACAAAAATAGCAGCACCGCTTTTTTTCTTCTTTTTTCACCTCTCCCTCCCGACCCCCTCCCTCACCCCTTTCTCCAGAAAAATAATAATAATAATAATAAAAGGAAGCGTCTTGGCTGTGGCAGCTGCTGCCTGTGTCGACCTCAAAGCGAGACTGGGTTTCGAGAGCTGACAGCCTGGCCACCCCCAAAATTAGACACAAATTGTCGAGATTAAAAATTCTCCCCCAATCAGGTGCTGGCTGCCTTATTTTCATACTAAGATGCCGCAGGCCGTGTGCTATGACAGCTGGGCACGCTGGTTCCCATACAGGCTCGCCCCGTGATAAGGCTGTTGGAGACAGGTGCTCGGCAAAGCCGACGTCGCGAATAAATCTACAATTATGCGACTCGGGGCTGATCCTGACGGTTATTTATTTATTAACTTACTTACTTACTTACTTGCTGACTTACTTTAGCTTCCGGTGTCATATGAAGGTGTCCCTGGGCGTGACCCTGCAGGTCGATGGCATGATTCACCTGGTGTGAGCCAGAGCGCACTGGGGCCCGTTCCCAAATCCGGAGCATGTCTGGGGACTCTCGGGATCCCATCTCCCTGTCTCCAGAAAGTCCTGGGGACAGAGTTGCCTGTTTTTTTTTCTCCCCGCCTTGAGATGGAGAAGCTCGGGGCCTCCTGAGACCAACAAGTGGTTCAGACACAGGGTGGCAGGTATCTGCTCCTTTGGGAAACAAAAAGGAAAAAAAAAATCCCTTTCTGATCCCTGGAGGCTGAGTGTAATGAGACAGAATGTTTTTGGTTTATCTGAGGAGGGGGTTGGGCTATCGGAGAGATGTCTTTTGGGGGTGTTTCTCTGTCTACCTTACCCTTGTGAATGGTGATGCCCCCACATGGCCCTGCAGGGAAGCCAAGGGAAGGTGTTTCTCAAAAGCCCAAGGCCAAGCCCTGTTACCAGGACGAAAGTGCACCTTGGTGGGGCTAAGTGCGGGAGGTGGTTGATAAGGACGTGATGAGTGAGGCCAGCATCTTTGTGAGACAAGATCTGCTCAGTAGATGTGAACCCAGGCATTCCAGGGCTCCGGACAGGTGTAGGCTTTGGAGACTGGCCGAGAGTCAAACCCTGATTTTGTTACCTGGTCTCAGACCACAGGCCAGGCTTCGAATCTGTCGTCTATAAAATGGGAATAATAATACTCTACCTTGGAGGGCTGTGCTAGAAATTAAATAAAAGAATGTAGGCAAATCTCTGAGTAGACACGGAGAGGCGGTCCCCAGATGGCCCTGCCACTAAGGGGTCAGCGGACAGGCCCAGCTCTCAGACCCACACGCACGTCTCTCCAGAGACTGCATCTCTGGCCATGGAGATTGGCAGAGGTGCTCGGGCCTGGTCACCTGCCGCCTCGGGCCCTGTCCCTGCGGAGCTGTGTTCTTTCCAGAGTGGGGCTAGCTGCTTTGCTGGGCCCATATCCGGTGTAGCTTGTCTGTCTGCTAACTCTCCTGTTCCTTCCCTTCCCAGGTATTCATCTGTCATAAGCATCTTGTTCCCAAACCCCATGTCAGCATCGGCTTTCTACAGATCCAGACACTGGACCGGATGTTTGCTCCATCCCAGCTCGGAGTGAGCCATCCAGATGGGGGCCTCACATCTGCCATCACAGCCTCCTAGAGATGTCACACTGGAGAGAGTCCAAGCTAAGGAAATGGATACCCAACCACCTACCCTGTGCTGTCCCGTTCCTGAAGAAATGCCGCATCCACTGGGTGGGCCTGTGTTGCTGGGAGCCTGTGGGGGAAAAGAAAGAAGGAAGGGGAAAGAGAAAGAGAGACAGAAAGAAAATGTTTCTTCAGCACATCCTGGGTTGGGGAAACGAGAGAACTCCAGTCCCTGGAGAAGTGTTCTCAGCAAGGTGGAGACATTCTCTCAGCACAGCTGGGTATCAGTCCCCTGGAGGTCAACTCACTAATATCCTGATTATCCCTCTGGATTCCCAAGTCCCTTGATGTTAGGAAGAAAGGAGGGCGCCTGGGGGGCTCAGTCGGTTAAGCGTCCAACTTCGGCTCAGGTCACGATCTCACGGTTCAGGGGTTCGAGCCCCCCTTCAGGCTCTGTGAGCTGCTTCGATTTCCATGTCTCCCTCTCTCTCTTCCCCTCTCCAGCTCTCTCTCTCTCAAAAATAAATAAACATTAAAACATTTTTTAGAAAGGAAGAAAGGGCACAGAAATCTGTCTTACGCTGGGTGCTGGGAGTAAAGCTTCTCAATTCTGACTAAATATCCTGCCACGGATCCAATGCCAACTCCACTATATTTATAAATGGAGAGTCCTTTATGCTCAGTTTCCAGGTCATCTCACAGAGCAGAGACAGCACTGTCCATGGGCCCCGAGGGACCATGATGGAGCTCTCCCTCTGCTTGCTGCAAAGACAGGGGTCCTGAGACTTGAGTCTGGAGACTTCCAAGTAATTGAAGGGACTGCCAGCTTCCTTCTGCCTGCTGTGCGTCTTTGGACCGCTCCATTAGCTTCTCTGAGTATGAGGCATCTCATCTCTCAAGCTGATGGCAGACAGTCTAGGAGTCCAAGTTTCTTCTCCCATCTTTGAGCTTTTTACCTACAGCCAGTGCCATTCACTGGGGATTCCATGCTGGCCGCTCTCTGCTCCCCACCCCCCATGACATCAGCACACCGCGGGCGTTCAAAAAATAGCTGAGTGTATTGAACAGTGTGGGGGTGGGGCACATATTCCCAGCTCTGGAAGAACTGTATTTTTCTGGGTACCTGCCCCCTTATGTGAGTGAGAGAGACAGATGAATGACTGTGTCTGTTTAAAGGGAAAGTGTCATGCCCTGTTTCTTTGAATTCAACACAAATCAGGTCAGCCCAGGTCATGTGCATTCCATGCTGTGTTCCAGGAATGGTCTGTGTGTGTGTTTTTAAACTTTTTATGTTTATTTGTGTGTGTGTGTGTGTGTGTGTGTGAGAGAGAGAGAGAGAGAGAGCAAATGAGGGAGGAGCAGTGAGAGAGAGGGAGACAGAGAATCCGAAGCAGGCTCCAGGCTCTGAGCTGTCAGCACAGAGCCCGGCATGGGGCTCGAACCCATGAGCCATGATATCATGACCTGAGCCATAGAGCCACCCAGGGCTCCGTCTGTGTGTTCCGTAACCTCACTTGAAGGGTTCTCAGAATCCCCAACCCTGTGCTATCAAGAGTGCTCTCTGCAGCTAGCCAGCGCTTCCCCCACCCCAGAATGTTCTGCACTGACCGTCCCTATCGCTGCTCAGGCAGCCATATCAGACCCCGGCTGGCCAGTCATTTCTCCAGAACCCTGGAACGCATTCCCGCCCTAGGTCAGCCTGTCCAGGGGCTGTGTCTCTGCACGGAGTTGCTTTGAACCTTCACCACACTGTTTTGCTGGTCACCCCTCCATGCGGGTCCTGGCTCCAAGCACCAGCGCCTTCTGAGGGGCAGTGGGAGGTATCGCTCCCTGAACACAGGACTGTGATTGCTACACACAGATTTGTGGGGACCTTTCTGGGTCTTCTTTTCAGAAAGGGCAGGATTTCTCCGAGGAAACGGTTCATCCTGTTTTACGGATGTTGTGAGCCATGTAACTGATCCCGTTTCCTACCTGGAAAACCCAAGGCCCCAGGTGACTTCCAGGAAGGATCCAGAAGGATCCGGAGCTTTCTTGTGGTCACTGACTTCACCCCCTTACAATAACATTTCTCCTGCAGTGTTTTCCAGTTACCTAAATTCCTGACTCCTTTCTGTTTTGTCGTTCCAGGTACCTTTTTGCAAGCTTTTGGCAAGTCCCTTGAGGGGTGAGGTGGAGCGATGTAAATGATGGAATAAAATCACAAATGACTGTTGATGGCTTCTTAAGTTTTCAAAGTGGGGCTTGATGCTTCAGCTGGTTTGGGCCTGCTGGCTCTGTTTTCACGCTTCCAGTCCAAGGCTGAGAGGCAAGTGCTTTGCCTGTAGCAGGAAGGAAGATTAGGGAGTTTGCAACCAGGCAAAGGCACCTTGTGTTAGGTCTCCCTCCACATGGCAGGAGAGAGCCCTGGTTTTCAAAGTGGCCAAAGGGCTGCCCCAGAGGCCAAACCTCATAATAGACTTGGGAGGAACTGGCCCTCGGGTCGCCCCCAGGCAGGGAAGTGGCCCCTCTGGGCTCAGTGGCGGAGAACCCGCCCATTGCTGGTGGACAGGAGTTCATGCCTCAGCCCTGCACCCTGGTCGCATGGGAGCTCCTGAGAGACAAGGCATCAGGTGTCCTCATGGGCGCTCCCTTGGACCCATGAAACCCAAGCTCTGGGGCTGGGGAGAAGGGTTCAGGACTCATCAGTGCGTCACCCTACCGGCTGGGGCCTGTGTAACGCCCACGATGGAGGGGGGCGCCGGAAAGGTTACAGGAAAGAGTGAAATGTACAGCAACTGTGGTAGGTATTCTGTTATATTGCATTTGTGGGTGGTCTCTCACTGGACTGGATAACACGGATTCTCTATGCTTTATGAGTGGACAGATGACATTTGTCTGGTTTTCCAGCATATCCCTGGTGCCCAGAACAGTACTTGGTTTATAATAGGTGCTCAAAAATTTTTGTGAAAAGAAGGAAGGGGGGAGGGTGAGGGGAGGGAGGGAGGGAGGAAGGAGAGAAAGGAAAAGGACATTTTGGCCAGAATCCACCAGCGCAGAGGTAGGAATGTATCCAAATATCAAAAGTATATGTTACTGTATCAAATGTGTCTAACAGAAGTACAAGCTATGTTCCAGAGGAACCCAAGGAGAGAGAGGTGGGATTCATTTCAAACAGAACCAGAGACGACTTCTCCGATGAGGTGAATTTTTTTTTTAGTTGGATTTTGAAAGTGGAAGATGCGCATTTACCTCTTTCTAAAAATATATGTGTTTAATTATAAGCAAAATACTTTCTCATTAGAGAAAAAGTGGAAGATGTAGATGAGTATAAACACGAAAATTAAATCTCTCGTAAATGCATCACCCCGTCAAAACCCACTGCTAGAACCATGGTGTGTGGTTTATTCCATTCTTGTTTCTCTCTGTATTTTTTCCCATAACTGAAGCCAGAATCTTTGCATTGCTGATACTTTCATCCATCCTATATAATATACATTTTTAAATATTTTAAACTATTGCAAAATGTTTTTAATAGCTGTAACTAGTCCATCACAATGATATTTCCTAATTTACCTGGCCATTTACAATTGTTTGCTGTCTATATTGGCAAAATTTTTGTTATTGTGCATAAGGAGTTGGGAGACAATTTTCTTAAAATTTTTTTATTGTTTATTTATTTTATTTTGAGAAAGAGCACTAGCAGGGGAGGAGCAGAGAGAGAGAGAGAGAGAGAGAGAGAGAATCCAAAGCAGGCTTCATGCTCAGCCCAATGGAGGGCTCAGTCCTACAACTGTGAGATGATGACCTGAGTCAAAATCAGGAGTTAGACCCTTAACCACCTGAGTTGCCCAGGCACCAAGGGAGACATCTTTTGTTTTTAAAATTTTTTAATGTTTATTTGTTTTTGAGAGAGAGAGAGAGAGAGAGAGAGAGAGAGAATGTTAGAAGGGGAGGGGCAGAGAGAGAGAGGGAGACACTGAATCCGAAGCAGGCTCCAGGCTCTGAGCCCAGAGCCTGACGCAGGGCTCGAACTCACGGATGGTGAGATCATGACCTGAACTGAAGTCAGATGCTTAACTGAGGGAGCCACCCAGGTGCCCTGAGAGACATCTTTTTGTAGAGTGACTCACTTTGGATTCTTTCCTTACAATGACAAATCAAAGTGAAATTACTTGGTCATGTGAATATGTGCTTTCAGAGTTAGATATTAATGAAGAGGAGGATTGACAGGAGGAGTCTCACGAACCTGGGGAAGATTTGCAGAGTCACAGTTGTTTCTACATCTTGAGTGGAGAGAGGAGCAGGGAGCCGTGGTGTGACGCATGGGCAGGATGGTGAGGGTTTAGAGATGACCGTGGTTGTCATGGTGACGATGGGTGATGGCGGCAAGCGCAGTGGTGGCAATGCTGGTGGTGGTGCTACTGGCGTTGACGTACGTTGTGTTATTGGAAACGTGACAGCAAATATGACCGAGAGAGAACTTTCTTTGGCTTTTTTTCCGATCTACCCAATTTCAGGGCAGTTAAGGACATTCTGTCAATGATAGCCTCTGTTGAAATGGAAGGAGTCCTTTATTAGATGGGATTACAATAATAATTTAGAAAAACAAGGTTCTTGGACGACATTCACAAAAGGCAGTCTGTGTGCAAACCCTCACTCTGTCCCAGTAAACGAGGTTGGCCTCACTTCTGCTTGTGACCGTGTGTTTGCAAAATCACAGCTTCTAAGGGGAAAAATGTTTCGTATTAAACTGTAGTTCTGGTTAGCTCCAAATTGTACCCCGATCCTTTTTTGTATCCATCCTGCAGACGGACACAACCCTCCAGGGCATGAATCTCTTCTTCCTGTTCCACCTGTTTCTCTATTTCAGGGACCAGCAGACTGGTCCTTGAGCCAAATCTAGCCCACTGCCTGCTTTTACCTGGCCCACAAGCTAAGAATGGCTTTTATATCCTTGAAGGATCGAGAAAAATAAATAAATAAATGAATGAATGAATGAATAAATAAATAAATAAATAAGAATATTGTGTGACCCATGAAAAGTACATGGAATTCAAAAATTAGTGTCTATAAATAAAGTTTAATTGAAACACTGTCGCCCTCATTCGCTGAAGTATTGTCTACGGCTGCTGTCGGTGCTACTGCGGCAGGACTGAGTGTTTGTGACAGAGACAATATGGTCCGCAAAGCCTGAAATATTCGTTATCTGGCCCTTTACAGAGAAAGTTTGCCAACCTTTGCAATAGGCCACGTCCAGGTAAGTAAGATGCCGTGGGGGAGCCAGGCATGGATTTGCGTTGCAAACCAACATGAGTAGGGGCTCTGGATTGGGCTCCGACATGTCTCCTTTAAACTGCTTCCATCTCAGACCCGGGGAAATAATATTTGCATCGTAAACAGTTCTGGCATTGCTTAAAAATTATTATTACTATGGAAATGCAGGACACAAGGTCCTACCTAATCAAGCTGAACTTAACATTTGCCTTGAGCTTCCCGGTAGCCAGATGGAAAAGGGCAAGACGTTTCATGATTCTCATGGTCCAAAAGAAGTAAAGCTCTTCTGACCAAACAGACTATTGTCTTGACTCACATGCTGAGGGAATGATCTTCCTACAGGATTTCATAAAAGGGCATGTACGAGGCCCTCAATGATGCCTTACAGTCTTTAACAGTCCTTGCTGCCCTTTGCCTTAGGGAAATATAAGATCACAAAGCCAAAGACCATTTGATAAAAGCAATTCTGAGTTGGGCAATGACGGTACAGACTGAATACCAGAGGCTAATAATTCCATTTGCTTGAGGGATAAACCCCCAAAGGTAGATTGCCTGCAAGTCTTTTGAAAATGCCTTTATAAATATCACCTCTCTTGTATGCTTTAATATTTTTTTAAAAAAGTGTTCTATCTCCCCCTTTATATCATCAAGCCCAAGAGGCCTCCGTGATGGACTGTGAGGCTGAGGGGTGGGCTGCAAGGAAGAAGGACCCAACGTTCCCATCCGTGAGCATTTAACCCAACACCCAGGCTCGCCTTGCGAACGCAAATAAATCATAATGTAATTTCAATTAGTTTGCACTCTTACTAGCTGCTGTCCTGAGTAATTAGGAAAACAATTCACATTCTTCCAGGAGCCGATCTGAAGTGTTATCCCTGGAATAATTATCTGTCTGCAGCTCGCTCTCTCTGCTCCTCTCAGGTCAGCTGGCTGGAGGAGGACACCCTGAGAGCATTAATGAGCTCTCATTGAAGATGTTAAAAAGCTTGTATTGATCTGTTTGTCCAAGAAGGAGATATTTAAGCCTCTCTGCGGAGGGCAGGAGAGACAGCGAACCCTATCACAGGGGCTTTTAGCAGGCCCGGGTGCTCCCGCCTTCCACATCCTCTCCCTGGCAGGTCGCCATCAGGGGGTCAGACTTCCAAACCCACCACAGGATTTATTCCCGGCCCTCAGTGTCGCTCAGCCCGTATTTAGATTCTTTGCGTGTGTGTGTGTGTGTGTGTGTGTGAGAGAGAGAGAGAGAGAGAGAGAGAGAGAGAGGGAGAAGAGGAAGAAGAAAGCAGCACACTGAATGAGTATGAATCCCTAGCCCTCTACCAATATAAATGAACAGATAAGTAAGTGAATGAGCTGAGTGAATAAGGCAGAAGAGCGAGCCGTTTCTTACCCTTGAACACCAGCTACTAGATGTAGAAGGAATTGGACTGTCACCATTTGGCAACTTTCGTAGGAAAAACTGATCCAGGCAAGAAATAGCAAGCACCAATGTATGATGAGAAACAGGATATTTGCATAGCCTCCGGATAGCTAATAACCAGATATTCTTGGTGAAAAGGGAAAGAAAACGGGTGCCTGGGTGGCTCCGTCCCTTGAGCGTCTGACTTTGACTCAGGTCATGGTCTCACAGCTCGTGGGTTTGAGGCCTGTGTCGAGCTCTGTGCTGACAGCCTAGAGCCTGGAGTCTGCTTCCGATTCTGTGTCTCTGTCTCTTTCTGCCACTCTCCCTCTGTTTCTCTCTGTTTCTCTCTCTCTCTCTCTCTCTCTCTCAACAAACAAAATTTTTAAATTAAAAAAAAAGTAAAGGGAAAGAAAAAAGTAACTTCACAGTGGAGAAACTGGTGGATGCTAGCTTAACCAAGTGATCGAAGGTGACATCAACAGTAAGGGGACAGATTGTCGTTACTCGTCGCCTGGTACCCTGTGTCCAGGACATCACATTGCTTCTGCAGCATTCCACCAGAAATGAGAGCCCTGAACTGAATGACCAGGAAACTGCAGATAAACTCTGCCGATATTCCACTAAATGCCAGTTCATGAAAGGCGAAGACACACTGTAGAATGAATGGGGCCAGGTGAGGGGGACTAAAGAGACAAGATGACCGAATAGGATGCAGTGGCTTTGGCCCTGGGCCAGAAAAAAGTAACTTTATTTTGCTCTAAAGAACAAACAGTATTGGGACAATTGGTGAAATCTGAATAAGATGTGTGGCTGGAAGTGAGTGCTGTCTTAGTGTTAGTGTCCTGTTTTGATCGTTGAGCCACGGTGATATGACAGTGTCTATTTGGGGGGAAACACACCTTGAAGTATTTGGGGGTAAAGGAGCTCATGTCTAATTTACTCTCAAATGAGTCAGGGAAACAAATAATAATGTGTGTCTGTATCTATATCTGTCCATCCACCCATCCATCCATCAATCTACAGAGATTGTGGTAAATGCTAACTTAGGGTATCTGGGTAAAGGGCATATAAGACTTGTTTGTATTATTCTTGCAACTTTTCTGTAAGTCCAAGTATTTTTTAAAATAGTTTTTAAAAGAGAGGAAGGAAAAAAGGAAGGAAGGCAGGGAGAGAGGGAGGAAGGAAAAGAGGGGAATGAGTAACACGCTGGGTCCCTCTCCAGACATTCCCAATAAAGGACACTGGGATCTGTGGGAAGGATTTCAGTGGGCGATCGCACAATGAGCCCTGACTCACGTATGTTCAGCACCGCAGACTGCTGGGAATAGCCTTGAGCTGGGAGATAGAGGAATAGGAGTCTGGCCCCAGCCCTGCTCTCGAGGACCTGGGTGGCCCGAAGGAGTCCTTAACCTTCGCCGGGCTCCCGGTCTCCTATCTACCGTTAGGGGTGGAGTACTGAAATCTCTATGGGGTTATAGGCTTCTTTTGGAGTTAGAATAACGGGAGGGGCTGGGGCAGATGCTTTGTGTGCTGGATGACCACACTGGCTGAAGCAGAAAAGCGGACGGCAGCACAGGGGATGAAGCAAGAGCATTAGACACACAGCCAGAGCACCTGGATCTGCATTCGGACTCCAGCAGGTACCAGTTGTACAACTGTGGAAAATCAGGTCACGTCTCTGAGCCTCAGTGCCTGCATCTCTGGAAGGAAGGCACAGATGCTGGCCCGCACGCATGCGCTCGCAGTCACACGAAATGGCACCTGGACTGGAAGACCTTGTGCCTGGGAAGCAGGTGAGGGGGCTCCAGGGAGATGAGGCAACCGGAAACAGGTCCCAGTTGGTACATGCTTTGGCGTCAGACAGATATGAATTTGGTTCCCTGGATCTGCTAGTTGGTAATCACTTAACTCACTGAGCCTTGGTTTGCTTATCTGGGAAATGGAGACACTGTGGTCTGTCTGGCTACGTCCTTGGAGGTTTCAGTGTAGTGACAAGTGCAGATGCTCCGGAAAGAACAAAGAGTTTGGCAAGGTTGACTCCTTCACGTCCCACCCCCGCCCCGCTTCCCCCCTCCCCGTCCCCCCAAAAGACAAGACCACCATTACTGTATTGGCTGGTCGATGTTGGAACAATTACATCTTTGTCCCCGGGTCTTACCTAAACATCGGATCAGATTCTATTGACGTGACAACCCACCCCCTCCCATCTGCCAGCTGAGAATATTGTACACTCAAGTGCTGATTTGTCTTTCTCAGAATAAAGGCGAGCCCCCAAACTGCATTCTCAGGGTGGATTCTGAGAGGCGCCCGGTTAATGGTCTGGAGGGCACAGGAGCAGGTGAGCCCATAGGCTCTGAGAACACACCTTTTGTCTCCTGAGAGGTCAACCAGCCTTGCGGCCCTAATTAAGAGCTTATATCAGAGATCCATCTGCCCAACTTCACTATAGCTCGTCACCAGAAAATGTATTCCTTTGTCTCCCCCTGGCCTGAGTATGCAGTTTTGTCAAAAGGTCACTGTTATGGAGCGTGGGACAGGGGCGGGAGTGAGGACGGTGGGAGGGAGGGCTGTGGTCAGCCCTGGTGGGAACGGACAGCTTCACCGGTAGGAGCAGAGGCGAGCAAATTAACAATAATAATAATGAATAAATAAAACCTTCCACCAAGAGCAGGCACATTTGGACCAAACAATAGTTGCAACCTTTTGAGAGGGGCAGTTCCTATCAAATAATGATGTGTTATTGATATGGTAATTTTTATATTAACAAATGTATGCTGGAAATGCTGTGATTTATTTTTTTTTCCCTTGGAGGGGAAAAAAAAGTAGCTTGCATGTAGCATCAATAATGATATGCTAATGACCTGTTTCCAAATTTAGATTTAAAAAAATTTAATTGGCAAATCTCAGAGCGGAGAAGATAGCATTCTTCCTTGTGACCCAGTTTTAAGGTCCAAATGGAAGATTTGGTAAATTTAAATTCCGGGCCCCCATATAGAAGAGATCCGGGATAAGGGCTTGGTCAGGGGGTTATAGATAAATTATACTATGGGCTCTGGGTCTATCTCAGATTTAGAGAATCATAGTTTGATAAGAAATATCCAGAACGTGTTAGCTGGGACGACTGCTTTCCCCTTGCAGCCGAGTGCACATGATACTTGTACACACACACATGCACACACACGTGCATATACACACTCATACACAGGAAGCAGAAAGAAAGCTAAAAATGTTTTTGAAGCAAAGGGGCAGCTTTTTTGATGGAAACAGAGGTGAGCTGGCTTTGTTATCATTAAAATTTTTTAAAAAATATTTATTTATTTTTGAGAGAGAAAGAGATAGAGCATGAGTAGGGGAGAGAGAGAGAGAGAGGGAAATACAGAATCCGAAGCAGGCTCCAGGCTCTGAGCTGTCAGCACAGAGCCCCATGTGGGGCTCGAACTTGAAAACTACGAGATCATGACCAGAGCCCAAGTCGGACGCTTAACTGGCTGAGCCACCCAGGCGCCCCTTTGTTATGATTTTTAAAAATAATTTCTGAACCTATATTCATTTTCTCTACAACCTGGGGTAAAAGATATTTTCTCATATGACAGACTGAGCTTGGCCAATTCAATTTCCAGCAAGGTGGAAATATCCCACGATATTTAAAGGGGAAAAAAAAGGAAATCTTTCAGATAATAATGAATCATGCCATGGTGGGTCTCCCTCTACTTCTTTAAGGTTTCTCACCTTTCCCTGTTCTTCCTCCCTCTTTCTTTTATTATTTTCCCTGCATTCTTTCTAAATTTTTTTTGATGTTTTATTTTTGAGTGAGAGAGTGCAAGTGGGGGAAGGTCAGAGAGATAGGGGGAGAGAGGATCCAAAGCAGGCTCCAGGCTCCTTACTGTCAGCACAGAGCCTGATGTGGGGCTCGAACTCATGAACCATGTGATCATGACCTGAGCTGGAGTCTGATGTTCAACCGACTGAGCCGCCAGGTGCTCTTTCCCTTCATTTTTTTTCTATATCTATTGTCTGCATTCCCTCCTGGTCAGACCCTTTTCTCTGTATTCTCTTTCTCCCTCCCTCCCCCCTTTTTCTCTCCTTCTCCCCTTGCTCTGTCCCTTCTCCCTTCATTTCTATCCTCTTTGCACCAAAATAGGAGGAAAGTGACTTCCTGACTAACCAGAAGGGCAGTGGCCATGCTGGGCTGGGTATCTGTACTTCTGATGAATCTATACAAACCGTTGGTCAAGGACAAACCCCTTGTTTGGTGTAGAAAGTCTTTCAACTGTGCCAGGGTGTTACATTTTCTTTATTGTCGAGAAGAGTCCCATGAAGAGACCTGGGCTCAGAGTCTTGGGCTATGGGTTTTTATCCTGGGGTTCGGTCCATTTGCTGGGGGTAGGGGGAGGTCCAGCCTTTAGGGGGCATCCCTTGGCAGAGGGTATTTTAATAGGGACCTTAACCAAGACTAAGAACTTTTCTGGTCATTTGCCACTTTTCCACTGAAACGTTTGGAGTTGGGGGGAAAAAAGTCAGTTCTCAAAAGTTTCAGTTCATAGAATGATGCTATACGTCGACGATAGCAATATCTCTAAAGAAGCATATAGTATTTAATTGTGAATGTTTAAGGGTTGTACCTTGTGTTGAGAATCCAAATCCAAATGGGCTGCCCTTACTTTGTGTTTCCAGGACATCTGGCATCTTGCAGCTCTCCATCCTGCCCCTCCCCACGGGAATTTGTTACCTGATTGTCTTCCTCTTTTGGAGTGTGAGCAATGCGAAGTCAAGAATCTTACTCCTTTGATAACATTTGATCAACACCAGCCAGACCCTGTTGTCCTGGGCATGGTGGAACCAACTGGACACAGTTTCTACTTCTGCAGGGTTTGCTCAAGGCAGAGAGTGTGGAACAGATTGAGATTCCACATTATTGAGTCCCCAGTGTATAACACAGTGTCCAGCACATTGCAGGTGCTCAATAGAAGCTTCCTTAATGGATGCATGCATAAATAAAATAATCTATGAGCAAAATGATTGACTTCGCTAAAGCAATGTATCACCTTTGTATATAAACTACACGGGGGCTATTAGTTCTATTCACTGATGAGGAAACTCGGACAGGGGGTGAGTTTGCGCAGAGAAGAGCAGGTGAAGGAGCCGGGCTGCCTACCCCTCACCTCTCTTCCAAGCAGCATCTCCAGCTTGGCTTCTGGAACGTTGTCAGTGACAAAGGGGACTTATTATTTACACTACGAGCTTGTGTCCTTGCTAAGTGTTTTCTGGTTATTTACTGGAGGGTTGATGAAGCAAACAAGGAAAATGACAGGGTACTCTTTTTCTTAATTCATTTTAATGTCTGGGTCTTGGTGTCCTGGTGGCAGCTCCAAGGATCCATTTGTCTGTCACCGTGCACTAAATGTTGGAGAAATGATGCACGCTCTAGCGCGGGGGCTGAGGAGAGAGAGGAGGGTGGAACACTGGATATTCAGGACCAGTGTCCTGCTGCTGGAGCCCAGGAGCCAGGGGAAAGGAGGCAGGAGGAGATGATGGCACCAGATGGCTAAGTGGGAGAGGAGGAGCTCCCCCACCTCTATGAAAGACAGGAAGTTATTGTAGAAAGAGGAAACACATGCTGAGCTGAGACTCACATAGGGTGCAAGCTTCCCTTATCCATGGCTTAATATTCAGGGAGGCAGCAGGTGCATACTAAAGAACATGACCTCGGCATCCCAGACTCAAGTTCACATGTAACTGCTTCCTAACTATACCATTGTGGGCAAGACGTTGAATCTGTCTGTGTCTAGGATTCCCCATGCTGACAAATGGGTTAAAAAAATACCTACTACTAAAGGTCACAATGATATTAATTAAGTGGCTAGCCCTGTCTCAATGTCCAGTGGTCCTTCTTACTGGCCAATGAGAAAATGTAGCCTTCATCTCTACTCCCTACATTTTCCTCCCAGTGGCCCCAATATCACAACCACTCTCGAGGACTGTGATGTTCAATTAATAGCTGCCAGGCACATTCACTATCAAGCATTTCAGTGTGGCTGGTGTGAATTGAGATGTGCTGTACGCGTGAAACACACACAGGCATTCAGAGATTTCGTACAAGAACAAGAATATGAAATATCCCATCAATAATATTTATATTGATTACGTGTTGAGATGATGAGATTGTGAATATATTAAGTTAAAGAAAGAATACTGTTCCTTAGGATAGGAAACCCCACCTGTTGTTGTTTTTCCTTCCAGACTTAAAACCCGGCAGCCCACGGCGTTAGTTTCATTCATGAATTAGATCTGTGTTCCATGAGGATGTTCATCTTGCTTTTGATTATTGTCATGTCTTCTTTGCTTTTCTCTTTTTAAAAATCTACCTATCCCATGCCCCACTTGAAGGGTAGATGGGCAAACTGAACTTCAAAGTATGGATTCGCCCTGCCATCTTGCCCTGAAGTCCCCATGCCCTTCGCTGTCGCACCAAAGCTCTTGGACCCAGACAGAAGCTGCACCTTTTGGTAAATGATATATGGAGACAGTCTGGATGAATATTAACTGTGAAAGGTGTGCATTATTCATTTCTGGTTCAAGGTGACAAGGTTAAGCCTGATAGCATCCTTTTAGTAGTATTAGGCTGTGATAAGTCACCTGGCACCATTGCCCTGTTATCTGATGTCTCTGACTCTCAGGGTAAATACTCAGCATCCAAGCAGGGGCTCTCCAGGGGCATGAGTACTTAAACGGAATGTATTTGAAAATTTACAATCAGAGACAGCCTGGGAAATTTCCATTCTGACTGCCTTTCTCCCACTTCCTTTGTTTTTTCCTAATGTTGAAGGATAATGAAGGGGTTTAATGAATATCTGTATTATGCATGAATATTTGAACATATAAATGAAGAAATAAAGAATGAAGGGATGAATGGATGAATAGATAAGTGAATGAGTTAATGACCCAGTCAATTTCTGGATAAGTGGATGGATGGGTAGATCAATGGATAGGTTGAGTAAAATATCGAATGTATACATTTCTGTATAATTGGATGGCTAACTGGAAAAAAGGCTGGTGAGCTTGATGAGCTAGCCAGATGGAGGATGATGGGTGAAGGAATATATGAATGAACAGATGAGTGAATGAATGGTTGGACGGAGAGGTGAAAGGAGAGATAGATGAGTTCAATGTAGTATTTTTAGGTGAGACTTTTTCTGGTATCTTTCTCTTCCCACACTTGACATTTATTTCCTTCATTCTGCTCTGTTTTTCTCTCTTAGTACTTACTACTATCAAATATATGAGACACTTTTTTTTTGTTGCTAATTGCCATCTTCATTGAACACGAACATCAGGATGACCAAGAACATCTCTATTTTATGTGCTGCTACACCTGAGAGGCTTCAACAGTGAAGGCATATAGTAAGCACTCAATAAATACTGGTTGAAGGGATCAATAATGACTGTATAGGTAACTAGAGAGAAGACAGATAAAAACATATATAGAAAAACCAATAGCATACAGACAAATGTTCAGGAAGAATGTGAGACTGGGGGACTAAAGCCACAGAGTAATCTGTCAGCTCCACCATTTGCTGCCTCTGTTACTTTGGGTTGGTGTCAACCAGGGGGGAACTTGTCTGTGTCATTACGGATTTTCAGAACCCGCCTCATGTGTGCTGTGGGGAGTCAATGGGAAAGAGCATGAAAAGATGCTGGGTCCATGCTAAATCTCCACACCCAAGCTGGCCACCGCTGGGACCTTAGGGATGCCCAGTGCCTCACTGGGGGTCCTCTGACACTAATGTCTGCTTTTGCCCCTGAACCTTCCTGGGAAGGGTTGAGGTCCACAGGGATGATATTGAAGTACAGTGAGAACATTTTAGAACCAGATTACAAGGCACAAGTGGTGGGCTATAAACCCAGCTCAGAGGTTTACCTTCTTTATCACGTGCCATTACTATCCTGGACCTAATTTCTTCTCATCTGTACATTCAAAAGACTGGTTCACATATTTTGGAAATTCATTTCTGAACATATGTCACAGCAAACAACCTAAAAGTGGTAGCCTTACAACATAACTCCTGCTATTTTCTATACTCAAAACTGATTTATGGGTTGTGGTGGGAACGTTAGATGAGGAGACGGGGCTGAAGGTGAACATGCATGGCCAAGGCGAGGCTGCAGGAAATGGAAAGGAGCTGCTATTGACTCTGCTGCAGGTGCTGCTTGGCCTGTTTCCTTAAGTTAGCTATCTTCCTTCCTTCCTTCCTTCCTTCCTTCCTTCCTTCCCTCCCTCCCTCCCTCCTTCCTTCCTTCCTTCTCTCCTTCCTTCTCTCCCTTCTTCCTTCTTTCCTTCCTTCCCTCCTTCCTTCCCTCCCTTCTCCCTTCCTTCCTTCCTTCCTTCCTTCCTTCCTTCCTTCCTTCCTTCTTTCCTTCCTTTCCTCCTTCCCTTTTGTTTGTGGTTCAAGGTTTCCAGCCTGGACATCCCAGGGTGCGGCACAGAACCCAGGCTCTGGGCGAGATGTTGACTTCTCCTCTGGGCAATGGCGTGTCATGCTTTTACAAGTGAATGTTGCACAGAGCGGCATCCTCAGGCCTCCAGAATAATTCTTGTGGAGTTCTCAGACTTTTGCTCTGCATTTTTCTTTTCCTCCTGCTCTTCTGAGAACAGTGTAAACACCCATTTTGGAAATAAAGGGGAGAGAGACAGTGAAAAGAGCATCAGAGTGAGACTCTGGACACCTGAGTATCCAGTCTACCTCTAACTGATGGAAAGACTCACGAGTTAAATAAATGCTCATTGTTGTTCCTGTTGAGATTTTCTGGTTGTTCGTTGCACAACATTTTTGTGACATTAGCTACCTGATAGAAAGTTAAGCCATACAGTCCTGCAAAGGTTACAATTCCACACTTTGTGCCTGATAGCTTAGTGTGACAATATTCTGAGAATATTTTCATTTAATAAAAATCCACTTGTTGATTTACAGAAGTAGTTTGGAAATATTAAATTTTCACCTACAGAAGAAATTTTGGAAACAAATGCTTTGGGGGATTGGTGAAAAGGGTAAAATCCCCATGTCCCAAATCTCTCTCAGTCCTAAATGTCCATTTCAATAAATTACTTGTGTCACTCGTGTCTTTGTTTCTACCACTCTAGGTTAACCCTCCACCCACACTCTGAATTGACTTTGAAGTTTTTGGATAAGAAGACACTTCTTATTTCATGTTTCCTTTCCATTAGCAAGAGACATTTCCAGGTATGGCCAAAGAAGCTAGGTTCTCAGGATCTCAACTCCTTCTTCTATAAAGAGCTCTCAACCACATGCTCAAAGTTGATGTCTTCTGAGATGTATGCAGAGTAATATAGTATAAGCATAGTATATTCTGGATGCCTGAAATGAACATTTGTTTAGAACTCATTTGGAGTCGTCCTTGGATGGTCCTCACTCACTTCTCATCTACTGTGGTGACTCCCCATGGACCAGGAAGAGGTGAGACAGACATTTCTCATTGGCTGACTCCCAAATGTTTCGCATCTCCATTTTCCCTTTACACATCCCTATAAAACAAACCTATAAATGTTTGCTAAGGTGAAATTTTATTTTTGCAGCTTCCCTTGAAGCTATGGGTGGTGTTATGAATTAAATCATGTCCCCCAAAAAGATATGTTGGAGTCCTACCTCCAGTACTTCTGGACATGACCTTATTTGGAAATGGAATTGTTAAGATTGATATTAATAAATCATAATGAAGTCATACTGAACCAGAGTGGGCCAAGTCCAACATGGCCCATGTGCTTATCACAAGTGGGGGGGGGATTTAGGACACACAGAAGTAGAAAGAGAAGATGAGGTGTGAGTGAGTGTGGAAAGACCCTGGCAGAGACTGGAGTGATGTTGTTCCAAGTCAAGGAACTGGGGCCGCCAGAAGCCGGAAGAAGATAGGAAGCATTCTCCCCTAGAGGCTAGAGCACCGTCCTGCTGACACATTAATTTTGGACCCTTGGCCTCCAGAACTATGAGACAATACATTTCTGTTATATACAGCCACCTAGTTTGTTACAGCAGCCATAGAAAACCTGTACCTCCCACTCCCACTACACAGATATTCGGATCAATGACAAAAGAGTAAAAGTTGGCTAGAGACTTCTGAGAAAGGTTTTGGATTTCTTATTTTTTTTTAATGTTTATTTTTGAGAGAAAGAGTGAGCAAGGGAGGGGCAGAGGTAGAGGGAAACAGAATATCGGAAGAAGGCTCTGAGCTGTCTACACAGAGCCCGAAGTAGGACTCGAACCCACAAACCATGAGACCATGACCTGAGATGAAGTTGGATGTTCAATCGACTGAGCTACCCAGGGGCCCCTGGATTTCTGATGAAAAGAAACGTTGTCACTGGCCCTGTTCATTCCCCTTCTTTTCATCTTGAACACAGATGTGATGGTTGATTCTAAGAAAGAACAACCTGTAACAAGGCAGTAACAGCTGATTTGCTTGAAATGGAATAGCAGAAAGATATGAAGAGACTGAGTCTTATTTTTTATTTTTTTAAATGTTTATTGATTTATTTTGAGAGAGAGAAGGCAAGCAGGGGAGAGGCAGAGACAGAGGGAAAGAGAATCTCAGGCTGGCTCCACGCTCAGCTCAGAGCCCAACGTGGGGCTCATCTCATGACCCTGGGATCATGGCCTGAGCTGAAATCAAGAGTTGGACACTCAACGGACTGAGCCACCAGGTGCCCTGGAGACCCTGAGTTTTAAATGGTATAGCTGGGCTGCCACTACTCCATCCCTGCCCTGCCTATATCTAAAATTGCACTGTGAAACTACTTCCTAATTGTTTAATTGATTAATTATGTGATTTTCTGTTATTTGCAGTACAAGGAATTATTTTCTGGCATCGTAGAATTTAGCTTGCTCTCTCCTTACGGTATAGCGCAAAAGGATCTTAATATCCCTTACCTAGTTTACTAACACCTAATATTTAAATTTTGATGAGACGGAAAAGATGTTCGTTGATTTAGTCATTCAGCAAATATTTAGTGAACACCTACTATGGGCCCATCACTGCTCAGTAAATGAAACTGACCAAGATGCCTGTCCTTGGAGGGAATAGGTCCTACCTATTTCTTCTCCTCTGGGTTTTTCATTTGCCCCTCATTGGAGTGCATCCACTATGGGAGTATTCTCCCTTCAATGTTTCTTAGAGAAAAAAAGAGCTGTGAATACCTGCCCTGCTTTTCCCTTTCGCAGCACCACGGAGGCCTTCAGTTACTGCAATTTACAAACCAGACAAGAAAAAAGAAAAAAGCACACCAAAGCTTTGCATTTTTGGTGGTTGAGGTGACTCTCCTTGGGGGGCGGCCAGAACACAGAAAAGATGTGGAATCCCATGACTGGGTTTCCCTTCTCCAGCCCCCTTTGCTTTGGGCAGGGGGAGACAGTGACAGTTCTGACCCAGAAAGACCTAGAAAACATCAAGGCTCATTCACTGTTTTAATGTTACAGCAGATCCTCTGGCCTTTATTTATTTTTAATTTTTTAAATGTTTTTATTTATTTTTGAGAGAGACAGAGAGACAGAGTGCTAGCAGGGGAGGGGCAGAGAGAGAGGGAGACACAGAATCTGAAGCAGGCTCCAGGCTCCCAGCTGTCAGCACAGAGCCTGACTCAGGGCTCGAACTCACAAACCGTGAGATCATGACCTGAGCCAAAGTCGGACACTTAACCACTGAGCCCCCCAGGCACCAGTGTTTTGGCCTTTAAAAATGACTTTGGGAATCCATCTAAATCTTGCCTCCCTGTCCTCCTTGGGTGACAATGTCTCTGAATCCCACAGTATTTTTGTTTCTTTTCTTTTTCTCACAGCCTGCTGTGGGTCTTAAAATATTTTTAGGATCACAGGGAGTTGTTCAAAGTTTGGATGTGCATCAGGCAGACAGGCATATTTATTGGTGCCTTTTCTGATTAAAAAAAAAGTCTGCATCTAAATTTAGTGAGGAGAAAATATCCCAAGTTAGGTCCATTTCCGAGAAAGAGAGAAAAAAAATGTAGTCTTTTAATATTATAAATATGTCTTCTCAGATGAGAATTGTTCATATAATTTAAAAGATTTGAGCTGCAGTAAAAGAAAACTTTCAAAATAAGGAAAAAAAAGTAGAATCCATAAATGGTTTCATTCAAAGGACTGTTTTTAATGTTGCTGTGGGTGATAAATTAAGAAGGAGAAACTTGAACCAGACCTCTGACCTGTCATGGGGTCAGGGGTTGCTTCTGTCTGTGTTCGGACTCCTTTGACAACTTCCTGTATAATTTGACTATTATTTGCGTGTCTGGGCACTGTCTGACCTCGGAGTCTGGAAAAATGAGAAAGGCAGCGTGCATTTCGATGCCATATGGACCGCAGCGAGGGAGGGCACGTTTAATCAAATTTGGGTGGGAAACACTGTTTGATCCCAGGTTTGTGGAAGACGCTCACATGGGATTTCCAACAGACTGTGGGGAGGAAGGGTCAGATGACAGGCATGGCCATGATCGAGGGCGCATGTCCCCTGCCAGACGCTGGTGTGGCTGGAACTAAATTTTGAATTTGGAAGCAGATCAATTATGAAAGACAGAAAGAGGTGCTGGCGGCATTTGAAACTGCAAGTGGGTTTCTGCCATGAAAGTCCAGAAAGACTGAAGTTTTAAAATCCAAATAAATGCATTTCTAACACAGACTCAAATCACAAGAGAATGGGTGCTTTGGGCAGAGATAAAGGATTGTTTTTCTAAATGTAGTTCTAATAGAAGACTGTGTTCATATAGAATAATACTACCAGTCTGGTTTCGTGATTTTCTGTGGGGTTTACATTGCAAAGGGTTATACACATTCACACACACACACACACACACACACACACACACTCACACAGAGAGACATATATATTATATATACTTGCTTATATCTATATATAAATTTTATATAAAATGTATCTTTTTTAGTAATTAAAGCATTCTCTCTCTTTGCATGTATCTCTATATATCTATATATATGCAAAGAGAGAGAATGCTTTAATTACTAAAAAACATGAAACACTTTTCTCAATTTGGGGGAGTTAATCTAATGACACACAATAGTTAGGCAGGGCTTCTCAACAGCACAGAATACCTTCATGGCCACACAGAGTTGTTATAAAGCTAGCAAACATAAGCCCTGTGTTGTCTGGTCTGGAAGGTCTTATCATGACACATGGATATGCTCAGATCTGAGGGGCCTGGGTTTTAGTAAGGCAAGTCCTGGGGACCGATGGCTGAACTTACTCCAAAGTATCAAGTGCCATCATCTTATCTGACCCTCGTCACAGGCCCTGAGACGGACAGTGACGGAGAAGGAGAATCAAGACGACTGTCGGAAGACTCCGGATCATGATCAGATCCGCAGCCGGGGCTGGGAGCAGTCTGAGCAGCAGTGGGGTCAGGTCACATCTGGGGATCAGGGCCAAGTTCAGGAGACCAAGGGTCAGACACGGTGAACACAGTGTGAGCCTGCTCAGAGTCTGCAAGGGAATGGAGTGGAAGGCAGGATGATTTCGGGAGGTGGCTGAGAGGTAGGGGCTTCTTGCAGAGGGGGTGGTGAGGGCCTGCGCTGGGCCACGAAGGATGAGTAGATGCAGGGGACAGAGCAGACAGGAAGATGGAGAGCAAAAGAAATACTGCGTTCCAAACTAGATCAGACTTTTCGGATATCACCTTTTATACAAGAGAATGGAGTGGGAACTAGGTGGTGAAGTTTGACCCAAGTCACCTAGGTAGCAGCACACCTGGATCCAGTCCCAGTGATGTGATACCCCAGTCAGATCCCAAGGTCACCCCAAAAGCAAGAACTCCAAGTCCTGTGCTTTTGCTGTCTCGACTGAGACTTTCTCCTTCAAGTTCAGAAGGAAAAATAATCCAATGTCTAGAAGGTGCTAAGATCCTCAGGTTTTAGATAA
The DNA here is from genome assembly GCA_028646485.1 of Cryptoprocta ferox. Taxonomy (NCBI): domain Eukaryota; kingdom Metazoa; phylum Chordata; class Mammalia; order Carnivora; family Eupleridae; genus Cryptoprocta; species Cryptoprocta ferox. Next base: position 6,228,069 of record CM053560.1, on the reverse strand, counting down.
GTAAGTGGGTTTTAGGTTTTAGTGAGTAACGCGAACGATGAAACACCATGAGCAGGGACGTTTTGGCCTTTGGCTTCCTCTGACAAAGGCGAAAATGACTGCTTTTCCACCTGTAGGAATGATACTGCAAACCATTTTGGTGAATACTTTTGAGGCTATTTTATATAAAAGACACCCCTGGCTACTGATTTATTTTTCTCCCTTTGGCAGGGCAAGGGAGACTTTTGTGAAGAAATCTATCCTATACAGAGAGACACCATTCGTTGAGCATTTATCTACTATGCATTCGATACTGTTCGGTTGTTCGTAAAGGTGTTTGAGCTCAAGACTAAAGCTGAAGATGCATGTTAATAACTATTCTCAATGAGAAGAAACTGCAGCTCCAAGAATCTCAGTGGTGGGCCAGGTGGCAGCAGGTGTGGTGCCCCAGCCAGGCCTGCCTCCTGTGTGTTCTTCCCACTGCACTGTGCCCAGCCCCGCATGGCACTGGCTTGAGGAACAGCATTCGAAGAAAGCGGTCTTAGTTCCTACATGAGGGCTGTCTTCACTTGCATTTCTTTCTGGATTTTCTGAAGTTTACTCTTCTGTCCTTAGGAATGAAAATCGAAGCGATCGCTGAAGTTGTGGGATCCAGAATGAAGACCACACCACGATCCTCTCTGGACCCGAACCACATTGATTCCTTCAGGGAATCAGCCATATCCTCCAACATGGTGTAAAATTCATTGAGGACCAGATTATCTTGAAGGATTTTCTAACATAGAGGTGCCTGCCTTTCCCTTCCTTTCTTATTGGCATTTGCAAGAACATTAGACCATCGTTGGGATCGGGTGGGAGGGGACATCACTGGTCACTTTCCAAAGACCCAAGCCACTTTCGCTTTCCTATCAAAGAGGGACACTGAACCCTTGAGTGTTATGCCTTGTATTATTTTGTCTATGTTGGGTCTGGCTTGGTTTTAAGAATCACCTTGCCCCTTGGGCCCTGTGTCCCATTTCAAGGCATGCCGTGGGGAATGTCAGGCCCTGATTAAATATCAGGAGCCCTCCATCTGCCTCTGTCTTCCCTGAGATGACTGCCAGACACTGAGGTCAAGGCCACATGTGCCCTGCCGATCTCAGAGCAGAAGTGGGGGGAGGGAGGGCATGGAGCTGCCTGTCTACACTGAGCAAAACACAAAAGGTTGCTATTCAGAAGATCCGTCAGCAGACTCAAGGCTTCTACATCCACTGAGCACACACCCAGAGCCATTTTTTTGTCTTATTTTTCCTGTGAACTTCAGCATAAGGCCAGATGCAACCCAGAAGTGAGGACTCACTTTGGAGTTAGAAAACGCAGAGGAACTAGATAGCTTTCCCCTTGCCACATCTGCATCTGATAGAGACTTGGGACAGTCTGCTCAGCTCTGAGACTTGTCCTGGGATTTGAGATTGGGTGTTCAAATCAGGGGAGCCAAATACTGATCAATTCAAACGCAGGGGCATGTGTATGACTTCAGAGAAAGGTGTTTCTCGAAAGGAGAATGATAATGAATCCTTGGCAGGTGGAAACGTCTCTTGTGCCTCTGGTGTTCCACCCCCCGGCTGGGGGTCCTGGACAAGTCATGTAGCCCCTGTCTACCCCTGTAATAATGAAGCCCACTGTCTTGGGTTTTGTTGAGGATCGGACAGGCGAATACATAAGGACAGGGCCGGGCCATGCTAACCACACAAGCCTTGAGTCTCATCCGCATCCTCATTGTCTTCATCACTACCATCACTGTAATTTATGCTGACATCGATGCCCTGAGCCTCAGTGTCCCAAACTGCAAAATCTGGATGGAAGGAAGTCTCCACTTGCCTTGCCACTCAGCACCAGGAGCAAGAGGGATAAAACGGGTTCCCAGCTTGGGGTTTCCCGAACACGCTCTGCACCAGCACAGGGGCTGTTTGGGGGAGATGTGAGGGCTTCCATAGTCCGGATTCTCAGTCTGGCTCATTTCCTAGGTACTATCTCATAATCAGGGTAGAAAAAAAGAACAGAAATTAGAAGACAACAAATAAGAAGGCGCAACTTACTTTTTGTCACTTGAAAGTCCTCATTTCGAGACTGTTCCCTGGGCTCCTGGAGTTCTTGTGTCATTATCTCCTGTTAAAAGATTCAAATGACATTATTTGCATGGAAACTCGCATACCAATGATGCCATCTAGGCCACAAAGTTGCATTACAATGAAGGGGATGATGACTGTGTCACATGGACGTGACATTCTTTATGCCATTAAATTGAACGTCAATGCTGGAAGTTCTTAACTGCTCACGTCCCCTGAAAATACATCACTTCTGATATGGAATGAATATTTTAGGGTGCCAACTCTAAGAGCATCAAATGGCGCTAACTTGTAGTGTCACTGTGGGCTAGACAAAGATTTCTAGACCAAGGTGGACCTAGAGAATCTGCTCTGAGTCAGCAAGGCAAGATAGATTAATAAACTACAATCTTCCCCAAGAAATATCACTAGGACTTGACGACATGGTCTTCAAAGATGCTTTTTTAAAAAATGTTTATTTATTTTTTGAGAGGCAGGGGGGAAGGGGGCAAAGAGAGACGGAGAGAGAAAATCTTAATCAGGCTCCACACTCAGTGCGGATCCCCATGGGGACCTCCATCTCACAACCTTGAGATGGTGACCTGAGCTGAAATCAAGAGTCAGGCGCTTAAGCCACCTAGACACCCTCAGTTTCCCTTGTAGTGTTTGCACAACATTTTAGGGATAGGTGTGTTGATCTTAAAAGGGTAGCACAGTTGGAGGGAGACTGCGGACCAAACTGGCCTCCCATTGGATGGGAACAGCTCCAGGGGCTGGTCTAGCAGGCTGGATGTTTCTTGCTGCATAGAACAAGGTAAACAAGGTAGTCCAGAGGAAAAGCATTTGTGGAGCATGAAATGGGACAAAGAAAAGACAGGGGATCAATTCAGTTGTATATGACTTGTATGACTACATGTCCCAGCAGAGGGTGAAGGAGATGTCCAGAGAGCCAAAAATACAGTTCTGATGAGAGATCCCAATGACAGGCAGAGAACCAGCGAGGAGGTGTCTCATCCTTGGGAGACGGGACCAGAGAGCTGGGGCCATGGGCAAGTGTTGGGGCTGTGTCACTCGAACTTATGACGTCCACCTGCCTGGCTCAGCCTGGACGCGGCAGGACACCAGGAAGTGCAGAGAAAAAGGGGGAGTTATATGTTGACGAACCTATCCAGAATTTTACAATCAGAAAATTAAGAAAGAACCGGCAATAACTCATACAACAACGGCAGCAACACCAGCAAAAGTGACAGTAAATGTTAATGAAATAAGAAAAACAGTGAATGTGGTGGATTCTTGTCTCTTTCACATCACAATTTACTTTCTGGATTTTTCTTTCTGGCCTGAGCTGCTGCCCAGAGGCTTCACCTCTGGGGCCTCCACATCTGCCTTCTGGACCCCACGAGCTGAATGTTCTAATGTGGCTGGGGGTAGTGGCCATTAAGCTGACCCCAGGCGGACCCCAGGAGAGCAGCTGTGAGAACCTCCTGTCTTTGGCTGATGTGGCAAGTGAGTCCACTAGATTTTCACATCCCCATCAGGGGACTGGAGATGTATACCCCCATAGTGCTCAGTGTGTGCCCATGTGACAGCAGCTGTCACCCACTGTTCGGGGTTAGGGCATGTTTGGCCACCTTCAGTGACTGAGGCTCACATCACCCTTCTGTGCCTGGCCTTAGGACCCACATCATCAGCATGACCAGAGAAGCCACTCATGTGGTGCTTCACTTTGTGCCTGGCACTGAGATCGGTGCTATTTTGAGTCCCATTTTATAGACAGGGAGACTGAGGCATCAAAACAGACCCAGCCAAGTGTCATGGATCCCCTGTGGGGGGTGGGGGGAAACAAGGTGGGGACTGGAAGGTTTGGCCCAGCGTCATGAGCTCACTACCACATGTGACTGTGGTTTTACAAGGCAATCACTGGTATTTTAACTGAATGAGTTATGAATGACCCTGTCTTGAGGAGGTGTGATGAAGAAGGCACAAAAACCGTCATTCCATTTCGAAGGACATATTTACCTGGTTCTGAATGAGTTTAGGAATCCTCATTTTCTGGGGCGTCTGGGTGGCTCAGTCGGTTGAGCATCTGACTCTTGATTTCAGCTCAGGTCCTGATCCCAGGGTTGTGAGATCAAGCCCCGCATCCAGCTCCATGCTGAGTGTGGAAACTGCTTGATCTCTCTCTTTCTACCCCTCTCTGTCTCCCTCTGTTCCTTTCCTCAGCTCACACTCTCTCTCTCAAAAAAGAAAAAGAATCCTCATTTTCTTGCAGACCAAGTCCCTAACCTCTTGTAAACCACACATTCAGTGACACAATGTCATATGGGGGTGCAAAACCCAAATATTATAATTTAAATTTTCTCAGAGGGGGGAGACTACTGCCAAAGACAAGTCCTCATGATGATTAAGAGACAAAATCATAAAAATAGGGGATACTGAAACCTCCCTTAGCTGGTTTATTATTATTATTATTGATTCCCCTAAAATATAATTGAAACATCCTTCAAAGAAAGCTTCACCAGCCACCCCTTCAGCTTTGATATAGCTTTTTAATCAGGAGACATTGTTGCCTTACAATGAATATGGAAAGCATTTAAAATATTTTGTAGATGAAGCGCATTGCTTCTGACCTCAGCCGAAAGACCACATTAAAAGGAACTGAAAGGAATCCACTTTGAATCCTCTGGGCTCCAAAGCACTGAGGACATGAGGAACATGCTAAGGTCTGGATTCCTCTGGAGGAGAGGATTAAACCCTGAGTTTGCTGGAAAATGAGAGGTCAGCTTTGCCTCAGGAGGTAGAGTGGTTTTTCTGAGCAGGAGACGTGCTAAGAAGACACCATGTTGCCTTTGCAGGGTCACATGATTGCTTCCTTTCGCACATGTCTTTCCTGAACTCACAGTTTCCCAAGATGTGGTCAGTGGACAGCCGGTCCAGATGATTCTTCTTCAAAAGATGCCCCTCTGTCACCTACATTTGGGAGCTGTTCCACACTGAGTCTCCTCGTTGGTGATTCACAAGGTGCATGGATGTTTCAAAGCGTCTAAGAGTCACTCAGAAAAAGAATTCTCTGTAAGATTAAAAAAAAATTCTTTTTTCAATTTCTCCAGGACCTTTGCAGTCTGCAGGACATAGTTTGGGATGAGCCACCGAACTCATAAAGGCAAAGAACGTAAGGGGTCAGTAGAGGTCTGGAACAACACACCTGGTTAGCCCTTGAACCTGTCTGCCTCACTGAGAGCTACCTTACCTAAATCCCCTTTTTTCCAAGCTCATCCAATGACACAAGTGACCAGAAATAAATCAAATGTAATTAGTTGAGATTTTTTTAAATAAGAAAACAGAGATGATCTGATCTTATTAAAACGGGAGTTGGGAGAGTTGAAGACATAAGAATAAATATGTATAACACAAAGGAGAGTAAAATCAATACAATCCATGGGGTGGGGGCACAGTCTCCATAAGTTAAGTGACTTTGGGGGGGCAGCAGGGAGATACCCACCAAGCCAGATTTTCAAAGGGAGGGTAAGACATAAAGTTTGCTTTGAAGTGTGGGTACAAGGCTGGTGTGTTTCTAATTAGTAATGAGAAGAATTAATAATACTTTTCTGAAATTAAAAAAAAACACAGTATCTTATCGAGAGAATTAGAAATCACAGGGTAGAAAGGAGAAAAATATCACCCATCTCTCTCACACTGAAAGAGAATTGTGAAAACTTTCTTTCCTCTCTCTGTCTGTTCCTTACATAAAACACAATGGTTTTCGTAACACAGCTAGTATTTGTGTTTGTGACTTTGTAATTTGATTTTGATTTTGATTTTCTTTCTTCTTTCTTCCTTTCTTTTTTTTGGGGGAGGGGGGCGGCTTAACATGGCCCAAGAAATATATATCCTTTCCAATCACTGTCTAATGTCTTTCAAGTGGATCGATTGTGGCTTAACCAATAAATATTCTCTTATTTTTTATAATTTTATGTTTTTTTGATAATTTCCATAACTCTGTTAGGAACATCTCTGTGCACAAAAGATTTTCTTTATGTCAAATTATACTCTTAAGGTATATGGAGAGCCTTCATGCCTTCGTTAGCTAGCTAAGGTATAGAGATATGTATCAAGGACGGCATTGATTCACCATGTTGATATGCAAGATGTTTATCATCCCATGGCCATACTCATTGAATTTCCATTGTTGTATCAAAAAGACCTTTATCCAAATCCAAACAGATAGGAGTCACCCACTGTTTGTGGGGAAAATGGGTCAAACTATGAAATGTTAACTTCTCAGTTGAAAATCACACTTCAGATGTAAACCTGGAACATTTAGAAAAGGGATGCAGGTGGAAGGAAGTGTAATCCTGCCGCTGCCCAACTACACAAGTCTTTGAGCTGAAGAGGGAGAGAGAGATTGAGGGAGAGTGAGAGAGTGAGTGTGCTGGGTGGAGGAGATGGCTCAACACCCTTCCTCCTGGGTCCCGAGCCCTGGTCCAGATGGAGAAGACCATGGGAACCCTGCTTTGTGTCTGGGGGACAGAGCAGTTAGGAAGAACTGTACCTCACCCATCTCCTCTGGAATTCTGATGAACAACAGTCTTGTTTTGTTAACACCCCAGCACAACAAAAAGTGAGAACACTGAGGCTAAGATGGAAAAGGTAGCATCCCCCTTTCCCATTAAGCCTGATTTGATCTAGTGATTGAGTGTGAATGGCGCAGGGTGACATGTGTGGGTGGGGAATCTGGAGCTGCGGACTCCCCTGTGCAGGCAGTGGGGAGACATGCATGGGCTGACCAGACCTGCCAACTGTGGCGCGTGGGGAATCAGTGGGATCAGATGCAGGCACAGCTGCTCACAGCTGTGCTGAACGTATCATAAGCCCCTGAGAATTAAAAAAATTTTTTTAAACTTTTTAAAGAGAGAGACAGAGTGAGCGAGAGCATGCACAAATGGGGGAGGGGCAGAGAGAGAGAGAGAGAGAGAGAGAGAGAATCCCAAGCAGGCTCTGCCCTGTCAACACAGATTCTGATGCAGGGCTCAAACTCATGAACCATGAGATCATGACCTGAGCAGAAATCAAGAGCTGGATGCTCAACCAACTAAGCCACCCAGGCGCCCCCAGCCCCTGAGAGTTTCAAACCTACACCAAAGAGGTGAAGTCCTCAAAAATCAAAACCAGTGCATGTGGACCATAGTCACCTGAGGTTAGTTCTGATAAGGACTTCAGATTCGTCAGAACCCTCTCACACTGTAGGTGAGGAACCTGAGACTCAGTGACTTAATGGATCAAAGGAAGAACTGGAAGTCCGATCATTGGAAAATCCCCATTCTTTTCCATGGAGAAATCCACAGCGACTGGATAACCCTTAGGAGTCCAATCAGCAGTGCCTTAAGTGGTTTCCAATCACAGCAAGAGAACAAAGACGGAGAGAGAGAAATAATGACACTACGTGTGTCCATGTGCACAAAATGTGGTCCACAGTAGGGGCCGAGGCTCTTAGCTCATCCTAGCCAGTCACTGGGCTGCAGTGAAGGAACCAGCCAGACAGGGCCACTTTGAGACCCTCAGGAGGGGAGCCTTGGGCTTGGCAGGCAGAATTCCTCTTTGCTGGGCTTATTTCTACTTCACATAAACCAACTGCATTCACTTTTCTTCCTCGGGGCTTTTTATCTTTGAATTTCAGGGCAGTGTAGAGACACATTAAGGATTTTGCCATGTGTCAGACCTGTGTGTAATGTCTGTTCTTTCTACTTTCCACTGACATCGATCTCTCCAGTCACAGAAGCGCGGTTAGTGCCATTTCCTCATCTGTAAAAGTATGGATCATGCTCCCCACTTTGGATGGGGCATCATGTGTGAAAGAGAACACAGTTGGAGGTCACTCTGTGGTCTGTAGCCAACATCTTTCATGTGCACAGTCTCATTGATGGCTCGTGAACTGTCCTGGGAATGTCAGTATCTATTTTATAGACCAGGGAGTGAAGGTTTACTAAACTGGACAGTTTGCAATAGGACATGGAATTAGTGTCTCCTCCGTATTTCCCCTGCCTGGGTCATCCAAGATGAAAGTTGCTCAGCCTTCAGGCCACAGCGATGTCTTCAAAGTGTGGTCCTGCCATCCAAGTCTGGGCCATCAAGATCCTTCCCATTTGGAGCTGAACGGAAGTGCCTCACTTTCTGATCACAAACCTGACATTGCCTTTGGCCATGTCTGGGCCAAAAATTTGAAGGTGACACACACAATAGCGACAAGACACAGCAAGAGGGAAAGTCTGTAGTGCATTTATTCATTGCTAAGGCCAGCTCCCACCCTGTCCCCTTTGTGGTTTGATTCGTGTCTAAATGGGTCTCTATCACCACAGACACCAGAATTCTGGTGAGTATAGAATTTTACCCAGGTCCATGAAAATCCGAAGGCTGCCTATGTTCTTTCCACTCCACAGAAGAAAGAATTGGAGAAGGGAGACAAACAGGGAAGTGAGACTTTCCCCTTAATTTATCAATCATCTGATTAGAGCTTCCTTGGGTCTCCAAAGAGATGGCCTAGGTAAGCTTGAAATGTATGCTTGCATTTTCTAAAGAGTGCCCTTTCTAAATCACCTTATTTTGATGTAACTGCAAAAGGCAGTACTATTTTGGGTTCTTGCTATGATAAAACTGAAACTGCAAGCTAGGGACTTGCATGAGAGATCGCACTGAAATGTCAACAGATGGCTTGCTAATCATGTTAAAAAATACTCCTTTCTTTTCAAAAATGGCATTTCCCCCCCAGTAAGTAGATCAGAAAGTAATGTTTATGGTATAAAACATATTAGTCACAATGTCGTTTAATTACTCTACTTAATCATCAAGGTCATCATGATAATTGTTTCTAAAAATTCACACCTCTTTCCTCAGCATGGAAGGGTACCCAAAATGCATGGTCAGAAACAGAATTACTGCACTTAAAAGGATGTGGCATTAAAGGGATACTAGAGTAGTAGCCACAGAGATTGCAGGGAATGATTCTCAGTGCAGTTTTGCAAGCATATTTTCCAAACTATTTGTTGGTCCATTCCCCGCCCACCCCCCCAAGTTTAAGGTCCCATTTTTTCTCCAGCAGAGAGGAGCATCTGTAATCTTAAGAACTTTTCATCATGATTCCTCATTGGGTCTATCATATTTTCTTGTAAAAACACAGATGTCTTAATGAACCTACTGGACCTGCTCAAATACTGAAGACCACACCACAGGAAGAGGAGTCTCTGCTTTCATTCTTGACTTGTGCAGGGTCCCCCATCGTGTGAAGATCTGGTTCCCATGGTTCCAGTTACTTGCAGTCAACTGTGGTCAGGAAGCAGATGACATTCCCTCTGAAGGATCATCAGAAGGTCCATAGAAGCGTAATGCTATGTCACAGTGCCTGTACCATTCACTTTGTTTTATCTCATCATTACAAGAAGGGAAGATCCATTAAAATAAGATATTTGAAGAAACAGAGAGAGAGAGAGAGACCACATTCATATAACATTTATTACAGTGTATTGTTACAACTGTTCTATTATTGTTAACTTCTTACCGTGCCTAATTTATAAATTCAACTTTATCATAGGTATGTATGGGTAGGGAAAAAAAGCATAGTATGCATATGACTTGGTACTATCCATAGTTTCAGGCATCCACTGGAGGTCTTGGAATGAATCTTCCATGGATAAGAGGGGACCGCTATACTGACTTGTCTCCATATGATGTCAGAGTCCCCTCTTGGGTTTCATTTATCCTTTACTAGCTTGTGCTGTTACATGGCCTCCATTACCTCCATTCTGTCCTTAAATGCCATGCTCTGAACCTTCTCACTACTTCTTGCCAAGAGTAGATCTCCCATTCCCGTTCCAACCTTCAGGACTCACATCTGGGAAGCAGCCTTCCCAGCCAGCAGACTTCCTTAGAACCCTCCCCACCTGCAGCCCTCTTTGAAGGATGCTTCAAATAACTGTCTTATCCCAGTCAAAATATTGAAGCTTTACTGAATAAGCTGGTTCATATATCATATGGCTGAAGCTTATCTTTTTAAGCATTCCAAGCAACTTTTACGTTTTTAGCCATGAAATCCTTCTAAAATGTGTTATGTAGATAGGAAAGGAAATGTGATTCATGTTAATTCTTCTTGATGATTCCAGGTCATTATTTGGGACTTTGATGGTGGTACTGTCAGAATGACCCCCTCAGAGCCACCAAGAGGGAATAGGGTCACTTGATTTCACACAGAAGGACCCTGGGTTGTCTGTGCTTTTAATTTTTTGGGACATGCCTTCAACTGTGCTCCTAAGTCTCTCTTCCCCTTGATCTCAGGCTGCCATCTGTCACTTGTGACCACAGATCATCCCTTCCAGTATGTGACTTCTCATCTATAATAGCTTCAGACACGAGGTACTCACCATCATTGGCTTGGTGTCTGCAAGGAACCCAAAGGGTTTGCTGTATACCTGCGGCCTCAATGAAGCCCTCTGCATTCTCCCTTCTTCCCTTTGCACGTCAGAGTGGATGGGAACACTCAGAATGCCTTATTCACATCCCTGCTTTGTCACTTACCAGCAGGGTGGTTTGGGGTATCTTACTTTGTCTTTATGCCTCAGTTTCCTCTTCTGGAAGTACAAATGATAATAGTGTGTGATTGACTGGGATGTTCTAGAGATCAAATAAATTAATATTTGTAAAATGCTGAAAGTGCTTTCTGGTATTACTTTATATTATTTATCAAATAACAAAGATTGATTTTTTTCTTTCTTTAGTCCTTCATTGTACCCTATACAGACATGACAATAACAGTAATTCGTTCTTATGGTTATTTCAATAAATAGTGAGGTCCTCAAGGAAAGGGCACCAGGCATGATTTATCTCTTTTAATGTCTATGTTTTGGGGGTGCTTGGTTGCTCATCTTGGATTCTCTGAATTTTTTGACCATTCTCGTAGCTAAATGGGGGCACCCAAGTCTACATTGTGTCTGGTAACATGTCCTGTTGTCCCTGAGTATTCTGTCACTGATCATGAAACCAACAGTGGCCATTTGAGTCAAGGTTAGCCCAGGTTCAGCTAGCCCAGTGACCTGAGGCCCATCTGTGTTCATGAGGCCCAAGCATATGCGATTTGGGGATCTTCTTGGCAAAAAAAGAATCTGAAGTTATGTATTATGTATGACATATATTTAGAATTAAAATGTACATTGCAATGAATTACAAATTTTAAGCAGTAGATAAATACACAAAAGAACAACAGAATTTGTACACGTTTTGTGAATCATCTCAAAAATCCTTTACCCCTACATTTTTGGCTGCAGGTACATATAACTAAAATTTGAAATATCATTTTTTAAAGAGATAATAGAAAGATAATTTATTGGTGATTTATTTGTGTTTATTACTTGCAGTTTGGGAAAGTGTCTTTCAAAGTAACAAATAATGATCAGTTATATTGTATAGACTTTTAAGATGTGGCTGCACATGGAAACCACTGTCAAATTTCTTATATAGACAAGCTGTTAAGGATATAGTTGCTATTTGTAGTTTTACTAAAGGCTTTTGACCTATAAACCCAATTCCATTAAAATAAAAAAAAAGTGTTATGCATTTATACCTGAATATGGTGTGTGATCTAGTGTATTCCTGACAGGACAGGACTTCCATTTTTACCTCTGGAAAACCAATGGGAAACCAGTGCTCTCTTCTGATATTATACATCCAATCAGGGGAAGGAATTTCCAGGATAGCTTCTGTATCTGTATATTTGAAAGCTTATTTCTCCTCCTTTGCTCATCTACTTTTAGGACTGGGCACTGAAGACTCATTTGTATCCTGACATGACCTCCCCCCACCATACACCACCTTCCTGTCATAATGGCAGTTGAGTTAATACCACAGGCATCAGGAGTGTTTCCAGATGTCAAAGCATTGCTATATTAGAACAAATGGAATATAGCTGTATTTGGAAGAGACTGGGAACATATAAACCCAAGTTAAATGTAGCCCCAACTCAATGCCCCCTTCTTTGGGCCCTCCAAATGCTCTGGCCACCCCAAGATCACTTCGGACTAGGGCTAGTGTGAAGGAGAGAAAGTCAGAGCAGAAATAGACAGCTGTCTTAACCAATATGGAAAAACATATCTTACTAGGGCAGATGTTCCAATGGCACACGACCACATGAACACATTCCTAGGGTTTGTCATAAGCTCTCAAAGGGGCCCATGCAAGTGAAGAGGTAAATCTTATTTATTTACTTATTTACTTTTATTTTTTATTATTTTTTTAAAATTTACATCCAAGTTAGTGAGCATACAGTGCAACAGTGATTTCAAAAGTAGATTCCTTAATGCCCCATACCCATTTAGCCCATCCCCCCTCCCACAACCCCTTCAGTAAGCCTCTGTTTGTTCCCCATATTTAAGAGTTGAAGAGGTAAATCTTAAGCTCTATTAGCTTCAAGGTGAATGTGCTTTTGCCAGAAACCTCAACCCTGTGTGGCTAGGCTGGAAAGATGAGCTGAGTTAGGAGATCTCAGGCCAAGGGTTATAGAAAGGATTCTGAGCAGATCGCCAAAAAGCTGTAAGAGTATGGGCAGTCATGTGTACTCATTGGCCAGGGTAACTACTGAGGCACGTGCATGTTGAGGTGGAAGAGGAAAAGAAACTGATCCAGAGGGAGAGGAGAACGAGAGAAAATACAGACAAGATAGTGGCCCAGATCTTGAGCTAAAGACATGGGAAGTGCATAGACTCTCCCAGAACTGCCTTAATGACAGCCTTTTCTGAGACCCGTTTAGGTGCTTTTTCTGAAACCTCAGGTAATCACTCTATACCTTCACCTCTACCCTCTGTGCCAGCCAGTTTGTGTACGTGCTCCACCCTTTTCACTAGAAGTGTGCTGTTTGGTGCTTCACCGTCTCCTGCCCTAGTGCCCTATCTGTTGCCCACACTGGTGTTGCTTGGAAAAAAGTAAATTACTAGAAAGGGCCCACCTGCTAGTTCTGGGTAGCTGAACTGCTACATGAGGACTTAATCTTATGTGAAGCAAGAGTGGATGATGGGATATTATCTGGGGGGAACGGAAGTTAATTCACGTGCACCCCAAGTTTATGTGGCCCCCAAAAAGGTTTGTCCTTGGAAACAACAGACATAGGGAAATGTCTTAGAAAGAAAGGAGAGCTCTTTCTTCCTGATTTCATTTCCTCACTCATGGCTTCTTATTTCTTTCTGTTAATGAACATTAGCTTAAGCTTAGGATGTATCAGGAAGTGTTCTAGTCACTTCGGAAGGTACAAAAGGGAATATGACATAGAGCCTCAAGTTGTTGATAGCCTAGTGATTATCTTACATCTTAGACCCATTGCTCTAAAGGCCCTCCATCACTATGATGTCCACAAAGATGTTTCCAATGGACAGTACCATAATCTTGCCATTTTGTTCTTTCGAATGAAGACTCTTGGGAAATAGATTTATGTTTAGAACCCCTCAAGAGCTTTCTTGTGAATAAATATCTACGTCAAAAATATGTATTCTTCCTGGGAACATGTACATTTCAACTTGGATTCAGGAAACCTGGTCACTTACTTGACAATCGATTAGACACCACCTTGTACTAGTAGTTTCCATTTCTATTCCTTGTATCTTTTCCCTGATCCTCCAGCTTCAGACATTATGTTAAAAATCATGGTGTGCCATCCCCCTGGTTCTTTCTACATGAACCATAAATGGCTACAAATTCATTTTCAGTGTTTGGAATATGGCACCCCTTTTTTTATGGGATTGCAGTCTTCATAATGATTTCATGAGGACTTTTTGCTTTTCCAGTCTGATTCATGACCTGTGTTTGATTACTGCAAAATATATCTGGGGAACAGGAAAAAAAACTCTATTATTACTATGATGTATGAGGAAGCCAAAACACACAGAAATCACAGAGTCCACTAGCCACAAACAAGGACTACCTAGTGCGGAATTCTCCTGCCATCAGCTTTTTCCTCTTTCAGCCAGATCACGGTATCTGTTAGAACCTCACATCCCTATGCCAACAGGGCATAGAGGTGGAAGCGATGGACAGCATGGATACCTGAAAGAAAAATTCACATGAGCAATCTCACGAGAGCTGTTTCAGGCCTACCCTCTGCCCCAGATCCTTGCAGATATTAACAAAAGTTTTGTCTGTGAATGTCTGACTCTTCTCCAAACCACCCCTACCTCTATCTTTTTATTAGATGTGTCCATAAAGATTGAATAGTTCAATCTCAAATGCCTAGGGAGATGAGGGAAATACCATGTTAGTTCTGCAAAAGCTGAGTCCACACACTATGGGCAGTCCATCTCCTTCTTTCATGAATTCATTAATGTGTTTATTTATTTGGCTTGGTAGAGTAATTTCATAGTGAGATAAAATCCACCTGGCACCCCCATCGCCTCCAGGGGGAAGCCTGTCCACATGCCTTCCCATGGAATTCAAGGCCCCAGAGACTGAGGGCTACACTTGTTATGTTTCCTTCCCTTGGCTGCTGGACAGCAAGGGTGGGTCCAGTGGAGTGACACAAAGTCCAGGTTCAAGGCCAACCTGACCCTGATGGAATGGCCCTAAGGCTGATTTGGTGACATAGGCTGGTCAAAGATGACCCCATTGGCCAGTACCTGGCAGAGGTGAGCTCCACAGAGTGTGGTCATAGCCCAATAGCCTGCAGAGAAGGGGAATGGCTAGCTCTCTGACTCTTCCACATGGTGACCATAAGTTAAATCCCATCATTGTTGCTTGTTGTGTGAGTGTTCTAGTACTATGCAAGCTCATCCACTTCTGTTCTCTGTTTTGTTTTGATTTTTTTGTTTTTTGTCTTTGATTTTTTTTTTTTTCCTGCAGTGTTTTGAGAACTGCCAGAATCTCCAAGGCCATCAGCTACCACTAGGTTGCCCAATTTGCAGTCCATGTGGGGCCACTGCATTGCCAAATTAACATGGGCCTGGTGGAGCTGTAGGTGGGTTTTAGAGTTTTCCCCATGCTCCAGAAATGTAAGAGGCAAGTAACAATAGAGACAATGCATTGATGTTTTTTTTTTTTTCTTTTTGGTCGATATTGCTTTGATTTTAAATTAATGAAATAAATGTACTTTTAAAAAATAAACTAAACTGAGCATTGCATGCGAGAGCCTCAGAGACTGTCAGCTTAAACCAATCTGAAAGTTATGCCTTTTAATGCAGACATTGGACATGAAAAAGACCTCATGGGTCATGAAGCTCACCCCCTGCCAATATCAGAGCAGCACTGGGCTGGTTTGGGGGGTGTGATTCTCTCAAATTCCCTTCCATCCAAATCAAGGGAGAATTGGGCTGAGTCCTGCCTCTAGTTAGTCACACCCTGTGGGGTGAGACTCAGCCCTTGCTGGAGCTCACATCCGCCCTTCCCCCCAACAGCCTTGATTTGCAGCCTGCTCTGATCAAAGGAAATGAGACCATTACCCCCATCACTACCTGACTCTGGACTCTGGCCAAAACCCTGGGCATAGACTTTCAATCTATGGATGTGCCATGGGATGTGTAAACATCTCCAAGAAATCCCAAGTCAGATCCCCCACTTAGTTGCAGGATAGACAGAATCACCCGATCCCTGCTGTTAATCTCATTCACCACCACCCTTCACCTCCAGGGTCTGGTTAGGGCAAAGTCAGCCCCATCTCTCCCTCCCTCCCAGCCACCTTGTTGTGTCCAGTGTGAGACAAACCCACCATCTTGCTTCAAGACCACGTGCCTGCATTCTGGCCAGTTTTCTTTCTTTGCTTGTGTTTAGATGTCCTTTTCTTTTTTCATACAGAAAAGTGTGGGGAATACATCCCCATTTTTGAGCAACTCCCATTCCTTGTAATCTCACTCTTTCTCTGTCCAGTGAATCACTGAAGTTTGACACCCTTGGAGGAATATTTTTGTCATAACCCACTGCTTGCTTCACTGTCGATCCAATTATTTGGAACAAGCAATCTGTCATTCTATTGTTCCTTTCCAATAGTTTGACTTTGGTGACAGTTTTAAAGAAGAAACCACTCTCAATTTCAGTTTAAAAAAAGAGGTGAGGGGGAACATTCCAAAATGGCATCTAAGATATCTATTTCTGGGGCTCCTAAGGACCAGGGGTCCAAAGACCTACACATAAAAGGACAAAGAATGTGCTTCCAGATAACACATGTTCTGGAATAAGTTAACTCAGTCACGTGTTTTGGCCACTTTAGAAATAACACTTTTCAAACTCTCTGCCAATGCACATATCCCCCCGCTACCAAACCCACCAGCTTCCTGGAGTGGTTTACATGAGATTATCTGGTTAGTTCTATTAATTAAAAAGGTTTTTGCTCTCTCTAGCCTTGCTCAAAATCAGTGGTTGCAATGTTGCAGATATCACAAGTTCTGAAATTTGTTATGGATCTATACACAATACTATTTCAGAACCACACAAGGGCACTTCTGATCCAGGAACGGGTCTTTTTCTTCTCGTTTGTAAATGTATTTATTTAAAAAAGGCATAAAGGTATAAGAATTAAATATAATGCAATTCAATAACAAAATAGTGAATATACTATTATCACTTTATAATAGTGAAGGGGAGCCCAACATTCAGAAAATTAAAAAAAAATGTGTGAAACAAGAAGTTATTTAAAATTAGAAACTTCAACAAATCAACTTGTTGTAAGGTGGAGTTCATGACAAAGATGAACTCAGGGAGTATTTCTCAACATGGGCCTTGTTTTCATTGGCTGGGGTGGCCATTACAAAGTACCTCAGACTGGGGGGCTTCAACTGCAGACATAGTTTTTTCCTTAGAAAAACTCCTTAGAGCAGACATAGTTTTTTCCAGAGGTTGAAAGTCTGAGATCAAGGTGTCAGGTGTCAGCAGGGCCGGCTTCCTCTAAGGCATCTCTCTAATGGCTAGCAGACGCCATGTTCTCCCTGCGTCTCACCTCTGTGCACATGTGTGTCCTAATCACCTCTTCTGTGAGCACATCAGTCAGATAGCAGTAGGGCCCACCCTAATGACCTTGTTTTAACTTCATTACCTCTTTAACCCCCCCAATACATTTACACTTTGAGGTTAGTACGTCAACATATGAATTGGGAGAAAGACACAAGTCAAGGGAGACAATTAGGAGAAAGGACACAAGCAGGTCCTATAAGCTAGGACAGCTACCTCTGCCTTCTTTAGTGTTCGCTTCCAGGTAACAGTGATCTGTGGAAGGTTCCACAGGCTTCTTCCTGAAACCTTCTTTAGTCCATAACTTATATCCATACTTGTTTACACAGGTTCCTTCCAGTCTTCTGGGTTTTATAGCCTTACCTGTGGCCTCTCCTAGCCCTACAGACCTGATAATCCAGCCTTCTGCTTTTACATCCCCCAAGGAGGTAACCTTCTTCCTAACTCATCCCCATCCCATCGGCCATTCCTTGGTTCAGGGCCCTATATCCCTTGATCTCCAGGCTCCGGAGATCAGCGCACATGTTAGGGGGACCCCTGTATGCTCAATCAAATACAATTACATTACTCAGCAAAATAATACAGTTTACAGGTTTGTTTTCATTTTACATACATAAGTTAAATTCCAAGTGTTAACATTTACACTGGCCTGGTAGATTTTGAATTTACAAAGTGGATACAAATTTGAATTTATAGCTTTTGGAAGCTATACACAGCGAAGCAATTATTCCAATGTAAAATTAAATAACCAACACATTTGAAAACTTCAGAGAAATATTTCACTGTGATTTTTTTTATTGTGAGACAAATGAGGTCCAAAAGCCACACAGATAAATCATTAAACACCTAAAAATAGGCCAAAGGTTCCCTGGCCCAGGCACCTTCCATGACTCCATATCTCTTGGGTTCGTATCCTTTGGAATGAGTGCATGGGTTTCAGCTTATTTGGGGTAATGAATGAATTCCAATAGACAGAGCATCCTCAGAATGCTGTCAGCCAGAGGAGTATTGCATTCTGGTATACGGTCATGTAGAAGGACATCTGAGGGATCCTTGTGGTCAATGACATGGTCCAGGAGGACGGAGAACACCACGGTGGGCAGCAGTGGTTAGGGAAGCTGTAAAGAATGGGAAAAAGCATTCTTGCCAGGCGGACCAAAGTACACCAACGCTTGGGGCAAGAAATGCACGAATGTCCAAATATCTGTTGTACCACAGAGAAAGGTCACATTTGAATGTCACGTACCTTGGGTTCATATTTCATTTCTCAACTGCTTTGGAAGAATCGCTAGCTTCTTTGTGTCTCAATCATCTTGTTTGTAAAACGAGGCTAATCATCTTATAAAACTATGCTTGGTGGCTCGCTGCAGAGATAATGCCTGTAAGGTGCCCAGCCCAGCCCAGTTTCAGGTGCACCGGCCACTGAAATGGTCTTACTCCAGAGGCAATGTTACAGAATGTGTATGTGTCCGGAGATATGATTGAGAGAATTTGCCAAAATATCCAGGAAGAAACTCAAAAGAAAAAGATATCCTGGTAACAGACAATTATCTAGAACTCAGTGTGTAAATCACGCATATCTATAACTTATATATGATGGGCATGAAAACATTCAGTGGCAAAACTCCAGAATTCTGCATCCGGAGAAATGCAGGACTGTGAGAGAGTCAATGGGGTTTTTGCATGAGAGGGAATGTTCCTGTTACACTTAATCTAAGGCTGTTATTGTGTATCCTTGTAAGACAGTATGACAATATACTATGGCACAGGAGGTGAAACAGATCCTCTGTGGAATGTTCTCTGGAAAAGCCACTGTCCTAAGTTTCATCATTATGCAAAAGAGTCTTGCTCCAGGAGGATTAGAAGCAAGAAATCTGACTGTGGCAGACACAGTGTATACTTCAAATCTTTACTATGAGATGGTGTCAAAGATGGTGAAGGACTGTGGTCACTCTGAGGACCTGATTCAAAGCAGAAGAAACCCCAGTGGAGGTTGACCCTGGATTTAGGCCAAGGTGGGAGGAAGAAGAAAACAAACAAAGGACACGGAATCAGATCACAGAGAGAGGTGCGTGCCCTGGCCACAGTGGAGAACTTCGGAGTCTGTAGCGAGGAAAGATTTGCATTACCATCAGGCCATTATTTAGTGTGCTTGGATTATATAGACTCCTTAAATTAAATTAATTACTTTTGGGGGCACCTGGGTGGCTCAGTTGGTTGAGTGTCCGACTTTGGCTCAGGTCGTGATCTCCCGGTTCATGAGTTCGAGCCCCGCGTTGGGCTCTCGGCTGTCAGCACAGAGCCCGCTGTGGATCCTCTGTTCCCTTTGTCTCTGCCCCTTCCCTGCTTCTACTCTTGCAAAAATAAATAAAACATTTTTAAAAGTTTTAAAAATAAATTAATTGCTTTTTTTTTTTTTAACTGAGCCTGGTTCGTTCTACTGTATGGATTCACTTTTTCAGCCAAGGGTTTCTCCTGCCATAATGCATGCAGAATTCAAGATTCTTGGTAGTTTTCACCAATGAGGTGGAAAGAAATGACAGCAAGAGCACTAGCTATTTATATATGCGATTTCTTTATATGTTCATACTAATCCTGAATTTGTTATTATGCCCATTTTATGGGAAACAGCAGGACAGAGGCTAGGGTTAGTCTGAGCACAAAACTGAAGGTGGCACTGTCAGGGGCAGCCCTGAACTTGCATGGTCCCAAGGGCAGGTGTCTCCTCCAACATGGTGACCCGGACGCCTCACCCATCTCACCCTGGCTCTGGCTTTGGGAAGCGGGTCCAGGGAGGTGAAGGGTGGGTCCAGAGAAGTGAGGGTGGGTGCAGGGAGGTAGAAGGCCAGTGCAGGGAAGTGGAGAGCAGGTGCAAGGAGGCAAAGAGCAGGGGCAAGGAGGTGGAGAGCGGGTGCAGGGAGGTGGAGAGAGAGTGGGTGCAGGGAGGTGGAGGGCAGGTGCAGGGAGGCAGAGGGCAGGTGTAGGGAGGTGGAGAGCGGGTGCAGGGAGGTGGAAGGTGGGTGGAGGAAGGTGGAAGGCGGGTGCAGGGAAGTGGAGAAGGAGTGTGGGGAGGTAAAGAGTGGGTGCAGAGAGGTGGAGAGCGGGTGCAGGGAGGTGGAGAGCAGGGTGCAAGGAGGTGGAGGACGGGTGCAGGGAGGTGGAGAGCTGGCCACTCTTGCAGAGTTGGTTCCAGTTGGGCCTTGGCTTTCTCCCAGGTGAAACCAGCTGATATTCAACAAGACTCTGGTGGCCCAGCATATGCTCTCCTGGGGAGATGATCCCATGAGGAACGGGACCTGAACAACAGGAACAAGCTCCTTTCCCGGTCAGATGACCACACGTGACACAGACTCAAGAGGAGAGGGGCTCTGCGCTTGTTCACACAGCATCAGAGGAACGGGGTCTGGTCTCCGGCATACCTGAACACGTCGCCAAGTGGAGGGACATGACTCAGTGCCAGGTGATTGACTTGCCCCCAAGCAGCAGGGCATGTGTGAGAACAGGAAGCGGTCCCTGCTGATCCATGCAGTGGAATCTGGTGGGGCCACGGAGCAAGACCCAACAAGCAGGGCTGGAATCATGGAGATGGCAGAGGGTGGCAGAGCCCCCCAAACAATTCCCCACCTGCAGCCAAACTGCACTCACACCCTGGTGCGCGGAGCACACGGTAGGCATGGGGTCAGGTGGGTTCCCAGCTTGTTCTGCACGCGAGCCCAGCCCCCTTCTCCCAAGAGGAGAGGCATGTGCTGTGATTAATGTCTGGGAGAGACATCTGTGATCCCTCGCTCCAGGCACAGACTCTGGCAGGACACCCAAACCACCCAGACATCCGGCTCGTCCCTCCGTCTGCTTGGGGTGGCTGGCAGCTTGCAAGTCCGGCCACAGCCACCTGCGAGGTCGCATGTTGGGCTGTGGGGGAGCATTCCCCAAATAAGATGTCATGTGTCTATTTATGTTGTAGCCAGATGACAGAAGGTAGAGTACAAGAGCTAGGCATGTTTCCATACGGAGGTCTCCTTACTGCGCCCGTGGCCGGATGTTGGCTCTTCATTGCACAGAAGAATCAGAAGCTAAGGTGAATGGCTTCTGCAAACCCTGGAACTAGAGCTCAGATCTCTCTGCTCAGTTTAGAACATTCCAGTTCCAGTCAGTGAATGCGACCTTTTGGCCAGGACTTAGAGCAGGCTCAGGTCCCATAGGACCCCCACCCGTGGTCTGAAGATCCATGTCTTTCTATTCTAATTTTTTCGTAATGTTTACTCATTTTTGAGAGAGAAAGAGAGGCATAGCATGAGTGGGGGAGGGGCAGAGAGAGAGAGGGAAACACAGAATTCGAAGCAGGATCCAGGCTCTGAGCTGTCAGCACAGAGCCCTACACAGGGCTTGAACTCATGAACCTTGAAATCATGACCTGTGCTGAAGTTGGACACTTAATGATGGAGCCACCCAGGTGCCCCTAAAGATCCATGTCCTTGTAAACCTGGAGTTAAATTTCAAACTGTTTTCATTCATTCAGCAGCCTTGGATAAGGGCAGCAGACATATAGGAAACCCAAAGAGAAGTCAGGTTTGCCATAGCATCAATGTGTCCTGTCTGTTCGTTAGTTAGGTTGGTTTTGCTGAACTTGCTCACTTAGGCCTCTAGAACACTGATCCCAGCAAAGTGGTCAGTTGGGTCCACCTCTTGCATGTATGTATTTACACCAGAGCTAAATGATTCCTTCACATTCTCTACCATGAAAATGTCATTTTTGTTACAAATTTAATTTAAACAGTATAAATAACCAAAAACCGAGGCACCCATAACGAACCCTCTACCCCTTAGCAAAATGTTAGGAAAAGAACTCTCTATATCTTGGGCAAATTCAGACCCTGTTTTTCTGCAATTTTTTATTATTATTAAATATTTGGTGGATCCTTCCTATGTTTTGGACACATCCTGATTCCTTTTTTTAAAAAAAGTTTTTTACATTTATTTATTTTTGAGAGACAGAGAGAGACAGAGCATGGGGGGTGGGGAAAGGCAGAAAGAGAAGGAGACGCAGAATCTGAAGCAGGCTCCAGGCTCCGAGCAAACGTTCAGCCTGATGCGGGGCTCGAACCCACAAACTCTGAGATCATGACCTGAGCCAAAGTCAGGTGCTTAACCGACTGAGCCACCCAGGGGCCCCCTGATTCCCTTTTATTGGGTGCACCCTGACTTCCGTTTGTATGTAACACCGCTTTCAAAAACTATCCAGGAATAGAGCTGCTTCTAAGAAGTGTGTCTTTTAGGATGTGTTTCGGGGAGTTCTTTATTATTTATCTACAGTACAATTTCAGCTTTAACATGAACTGGCCCACCTACTACAACGGTTGAGAGTGCTCACATTCCAGAGGCTTCTGTGGAATGCTCAGTGCAGTCAACCGGCTCTCTGTGCTCGGCAATCTCTTGTCTAACCTAAGTTGAAAGGCAAAGGTAGAAGGCATTTCATATTCCACCTGAAGTTTGTCAGGGAGAGGGCCGTTTCCATATCGAGTTTGACCTGAAAACAGCATTCCCACTGTACAAAAGTGAATCATGGATTATGTGAGTTTTATTAGGTTATAACAGAAAACGACTCTTCCTCAGCTTGCAGGAGGGGACACCAAGCCCTTTTAATGCGATCGTGTCTCATAGCTTGGGCAGGCCTCGCAAGCTTCCGCAATTGAGGTCACCTTCTCACCACTGTGAGAGAGCTGTAGGGCAGTGTGGATTTAATGCCCTCCTAGAGCTCTTTGAAGATAAAATTATCCCTGCAGAGCAATACAAAGGTAAACTGTTACTATCTTCTAGTTTCTGTTGATAAGGAAATGGAGTTTTGTAGGGTAAATTGATTGGCAAACTGTTATATTTAAAATACCTTCAACTAGTGTGTCAATATCAAATGGTCTTTGTTCCCTAGTTTAAAAACCAATGTAATTTTTAGTTTTTCGATAAACAGTGCTAAGATAAAACACTAAAGTTTTATAATTTTATTATATATTTAAAAATAATATGTCCAATATGTCAACAAATATTTATTGATTGGGTGTTCTTCTGGATACTAAGGACAAACTGAGGGGAGCAGAAAAGATAGTGTTTTTACTCTCAAAAATCTAATAATCTAATCTAAGAAAGATAATAGGGGCACCTGGATGGCTTAGTTGATTAAGCATCCAACTTGATTTTGGCTCAAGTCATGATCTCATTGTTCATGAGTTCAAGCCCCACATCAGGCTCTATGTTGACAGAGTGGAGCCTGCTTTGGATTCTCTCTCTCTCTCTCTCTCTCTCTCTCTCTTTCTCTCTCTGCCCCTCCCCTACTTGCTCTCTCTCTCTCTCTCAAAAATAATAAGTAAACTTTTAAAAAAATTTAAAGAAAGACAAAAAACCTGATTAAATTAAACAACATAATTGTGGCAAGCAATAGGCAAAGAATTATATAGGGGATGTGATAGTGACTGAGTAGTCGCCTTGGTTATTTGCTCCTGTTAGACCTCTCTACAAATGTGACACATGAGCTAAATTCATGTGATGGCAGGGTAGCTATGCATAGATGGGTGGGGAGAGCATTCCAGATTTAGGGCACATGTAGCCAAGGGCCCTAACACAAGAATTAGATTGAATAGTAACTGAAAAAGAAAGGGCAGTGTGTGCAACGTAATGGGGAGGAGGGCAGGAAGGGACCATGATGGCTGATGTGAGTGGGAGCCAGAGGGTCCAGGAGCCAGGAGATGGAGTTCAGATTTTATTATCTGTGTGATGGAAATCCAATGGAGTATTTTCAGTGAGACTTTGATGTATTATTTGCATTTCAGTAACATCACTCTGTCTTCTATGTTTGGAATAACTGGAGGGTGGGGAATGGGTCCAAGCAGGTTTACCAGGTGGGAAGCTATCCGAGTTGCCCAAAGGAGAGAGGATGCCCATCTTGCACTGTAGGGGCATGGGACATATTGGATTTTTGGGCATATATTTAAGAGACAGATTTTATGGCATTTGTGGATGGACTGAAATTGTGGTAGCTGGTGGGATGTTTAAAAATGTTGGGAAAGCTTTCAGATTGTGAGGTTTTCAGAAAATAGAGTAGTCAGGGAGAAGCAAGTTGACAAAATTACTTCTCTGGTTCAGCAAACTCCCCGCCTTGACTTCTTAACTTCCTGCTGTGATGTCTTCAGTCTTTGGTTTTCATGGCACTAACTGAACTCCAGGTGACACTTAAAGAGTTTTATGGGCTTGTCTCATTTTTCACCAACATCCTGAGGAGTGAAACGAAACTTCTGGATACCTGGATGGGAAGTCCTGCATTCAGGAGGCATTAAATGGACATCGGATTGAGATAAGAACGTAAATTATCATCTCAGAAAGTCAAACTGATGGATCCCCACACAGGACGGTGGCCCAGGAGGGAGAGGGGCCGGGACTTGAATGAGAAGTCATGTGCTGAGTTTTCACACGGCCTCATTTCCAAGAGGTCAAGAGAGAGGAAAGACATTGCTAACAGAAGTGTTATGGACTGAATATTTGTGACTTCCCTAAACTCGTGTGAAATACTAATGGCCCAGGGGATGGTATTAGGAAGTGGAGTCTTTGGGAGGTGATTAAATACTGAGAGTGGAGACCTCATGCATGGGATTAGTGGTCTTTACAAAGGGACCCCAGGAGAGTGCTCTTGCCATCTCTCCACCGTGTGAGGACCCATAAGAAGCTGGCAGTCTGCAGCCCTGGAGAGAGCACCAGAAGTGCCCACGCAGGGACCCTGATCCTGGACTGGCAGCCCCCAGGACTGTGAGAAGTAAGTTTCTGTTGTTTATCAGCCACACTGCTGTAACAATCAGACAGAATAAGCAGATCAGCAAAGGCAGAAGGGCAGAAGGGTATGCGGGGTGAGTCAGGGGTGCTCCCAGGGAGGGAAGGCTGGCAGGTAATGTAGTTTGCAGAATGTGAAGCAGGGGAGTGACATAACTGGCCCTCCTTTCTGGAAGAGTCCCCAGGTTGAGATGAACAGAAATGATCAGAGGGTTCAGGAGAGGATGAGGTTATTCCAGGAGTAACCAGAAAATCACTTTGATTGGGGCACCTGGCTGGCTCAGTTGGTGGACCACGCAACTCTTTTTTTTTTTTTTTTAGTTTATTTATTTATTTTTGAGATAGAAACAGAATGAGTGGAGGAGGGATAGAGAGAAAGAGGGAGAGAGAAAATCCAAATCAGGCTGCCCACTGTCAGCACGAGCTCGATGTAGGGCTCGAACTCACGAGTCTTGAGATCATGACCTGAGCAGAAACCAAGAGTCAGACCCTTAACCCGGGAGCATGCAACTCTTGATCTCAGGGTTGTGAGTTCGAGTGCCACGCTGGATGTAGAGATTACTTAAAAATAAAATCTAAAAAAAAAAAAAAAAAGAAAGAAAGAAAATCACTTTGGCTAACATAGTAAGGGTGCTAATACTTTGAGAAGAGGTGACAGTTTCCTCACGTGGGTGCCATTCCCAGATCCATATATCTGGACCATTGCTGCCTGGTAGATGTATAAGGCAGGCCACATATAATTGCAAATATTACAAGTGAAAATAGGAGTGCCTGGGTAGCTCTGTCTGCTAAGCATCTGACTCTTTTTGTTTTTAATTTTTTCATGGTTATTTATTTATTTTTGAGAGAGAGAGAGAGAGAGAAAGCAGGGGAGGTGCAGAGAGAGAGGGAGAGAGAATCCCAAGGAGGCTCCGTGCTGTCAGCACAGAGCCCGATGCAGGACTTGAACCCACAAATGTGAGATCATGACCTGAGCGGAAATCAAGAGTCAGAACCTTAACTGATTGAGCCACGTAGGTGCCCCAACTATCCGACTCTTGACATCGGCTCAGGTTGTGATCTTGCAGTCTTGGGGGGGAGG
The DNA here is from genome assembly GCA_028646485.1 of Cryptoprocta ferox. Classification (NCBI taxonomy): domain Eukaryota; kingdom Metazoa; phylum Chordata; class Mammalia; order Carnivora; family Eupleridae; genus Cryptoprocta; species Cryptoprocta ferox. Next base: position 6,202,152 of record CM053560.1, on the reverse strand, counting down.
TAATCTAGCCCCTTGTTGGGCTCTGTGCTGACAGCTGGAAGCCTGATTAAGATTCTCTCTCTCTGCACCCCCTGCACGTGCACACACACACATACACACACATACACACACACACACACACACACACACAGTCTCTCAAAATAAATAAATAATTTTTTTAAAAAGTGAAAATACAAAACCGAGAAATCAATTTTCATAAGACATTTTCTTTAACTCAGTACGTCCAAAATATTATCATTTGAATGCATGAATCAGCATAAAGCATCCATGAGACATTTCACATCATCTTTTTCATGCCAAGTCTTCAAAATCTGGGATCACACTCACAGCATCCCTGTATGACCTATCTGTTTTCAAGTACTTCATAATGAGGTGTACTAGAGGCTACCACAATGGACAGCCTCGATCTAGAATGTTCTAGAGGCCCACTTAAAACCTCAGCTGGTGACCTCCCAACATATTCATCATCAATTATGAACTGGAGCTGGAAGACCCCGAGTCTAGCTGCAGCCCTTCCACAAAGTTGCTATAAATAAGATCCTGAGGCAAAAGAAATCGCTGCTTGGCCATCGGTCCTGTGCTCTCTGGCTGCGAGGGCTGGAAATAGTGATCTCCTTCAGCTCTAAGATCCAGACCTTGAATACTTTCTCGGCCGTGGCAGAGGGGGGATTCCAGGGGATTGGAGGCCTGCCACAGCCTTCTAGATTCAGTGTGTGGACGTCCACTTTCCTGCAAGCCACTGCTCAGGTCCAAACCTGTGTAATCCGATGGTGGGAGCTCAGCGGGCCCTGTCTGTGAGTGGCTGAAGGCTTGCTGGTGTGTCTCTGGGTCGTGGGAAGTGGGCAGGGCGGCCCGGCTGCTTCGGGGCTCATCCCATGAGTCAGAACTAAGCCCAGTGGTGCCAGGGGCACAATGAGAGATAAGAGGCGGCTTGGACCAGATCTCAGGATTCATCACCCGTTGCCCCAAGTTACTTCTTGCAAAAGACGAGGTGCTAACCTGTATGCTGGCTGCATTTCAGCGTGGAAATTAGTCTGCCCAATTCTCCTAAGAGCTTCAGCTGGCCAGAACTTTCTCCACTTCAGCTCCTCCCCTTGCAATGGATTCAGCCTGGGCAGTGCCAAGTGACATGGGTGTGTAAGAACCTTTCCTGTCAAGCAGAATGAGAGCTTCCAAAGGCATCTCCTCATTCTGTGTTAAGAAAAGAGATGGAGGGGAGCCTGGGTGGCTCAGTCGATCCGTAGACCAACGTTTGGTTTCAAGTCCACTCATGATCTCACGGTTCATGGGTTCGAGCCCCAGGTTGCGCTGTGTTGGCAGCATGGAGCCTGCTTGGGATTCTCTCTCTCTCCATCTCTCTCTTCTCCTCTCCTGCTTGCACGCTCTCTCTCTCTCTCTCTCTCTCTCTCTCAAAATAAATAAGTAAACATTAAAAAAAGAGAGTTGTCTTTAAAAAAATGAAAAGAGATGGAGTACTTATACACATAAACTCATGGATGGAAGACTAAGAGACAGATAGACAGGGAGACAGAGAGGGTCACTATGAATACATGCCTACACCTTTGTCTTCAAAATTAACAATTGCTCTGAAGCCTCAGATCTCCAGGAGAGTGCACAGACCAGAAAGTTGAGCAAAATTTTACATGGAGAAGTAAAAATAAATTTTGCCAGGACCATTCTTTAAAATTTCTGTGATTTTCTCACTGGAAAAAAAAAATCACCAGATCCTAATCAAAGCTTAGGACGTTCCTTCCCATGCAGTTCTAACAGATCTGACTAACAGGATCATTAGGACGGGCCTGAGCACTGACTTCTATCAGAAATCTTGTTCTGTCTGTCCCCGCACTTGACTGAGTTTGAGGAGAGCTTCACTACCCTGCACCAGCCAACCAGTTCGGGTCCTCAGCCTGAACCCCACCGCCTTCCCACATGCTCTCTCAACCCCCTCTCATTGCATCTGCCTCCGTATTATTCACCTTTTCAATGGAAGATTATGTATGGGAGTGTTTCTCAAAATGGGGGCCAGGACCAACTTTATTATAGTTGTTTGGGGTGCCTGTTGAAAGGAATATTTTTGGGTCCTACCTTAGGACTTCTGAATTTGAATTGGTCTTTGTATCCTGGTCATTCTAATGCTCTTTTAATGTTGAAGTGTTCTAGAAGGTCAGTGGGTTTCTCACGCTCTCTTGCCCAAGGGAATCATTTGGGGAGTTTTAAGAATACTGTTTGGGTTCTGCCCTCAGATTGTCTAGATTTAATCAGTATGCGATACGGCTTGGGCATCAGGATTTTTAAGAACTCCTCATTGATCTAATGTGTGGCCAAGCTTGGGAACCACTATTTGCATCTAGATTATATCCTCTGTGTTGGCCTCGTGATCTTATTTTTTTTTAAAGTTTATTTATTTATTTTGAGAGAGACAGAGACAGTGAGAGTGGGGTAGGGGCAGAGAGAGAAAGAGAGAGAGACAGAGAGAGACAGAGAGAGAGAGAGAGAGAGAGAGACAGACAGAGGGAGAGAGAGAATCTCAAGCAGGCTGCACACTCTCAGTGCAGAGCCTGACATGGGGCTCCAACTCTCGAAATGTGAGATTATGACCTGATTCGAAACCAAGAGTCAGGCACTTAACCAACTGAGCCAGCCTGGCTCCTTGTGGCCTGGTGATGTTTTAAAAGACACTGAGTCTCTCCAAGATACACAGACAGACAGGCAATGTGCACACACACACTGGCATGTGCACACACGCACAGACACACACGCACATACTAACCCTCCCTCCACTGTGTACCTGTTCAAGCCTTGCCATGATTTCACCTTTCCTGGAAGCCCCAGGCATAATCTTGAATGTCAGTCACACCCCAGGCTATGACACCTTGAAGTTGAAACTTGATTTTTTGAACCAGGCAGGAGAATTTTTATTCACTTTGCTGTAACCTTCGCTCATTAGCGAACATCCCAACACTCAATTCTCAGTGCAAAGAGTAAACACACAAATATATCCTGACCATCCTTCCCATGGCCCACTGGACTGGCAGATCCTGGCATCCTGATCCCCCCGGAGTCCCCATCCCATATCCCAGCCGTTATTTATATGATTATCATTTTGAATGTCTTATTCCACTCCATGGTTCCACAGGAAAAAATGGTTTGGGCCCCCGGAGTGGAGGTGATGTTACTGCAACAGTCACTTAATGTTTATGCTTAGGAAAGGAAATGCATTTTTTTCCCTTTTTAGTAAATATCTTCTTCATTGATAGTCTAATTTATTTTCCGCTGGAAAGCCTGAGGCTGTAGTTTCCTTAGGGGCTAAGAAATGAGTTTGAGGATGACCAAGGCCAAGTGGAGGGTATGCCTTCAGAACAGCACATGTGCTGGTTTCCAGACCCAGTTCCACTGGACCCCAGACTCCTTGTCACTGTGGTGGCACCTGCATTAAGCCAGGGCACAAGCTCTTTTCTCCTGGTACCGTCCCAGCTTCAGAGCCACCAGGAGGGTGTAAATTTCCTAGTCCTCTTTGCAAGGAATCTGAATTTAGATAGCATATTTTAGAACATCAAAGACCTGACATTTTCTGTCCATCTTTTCTTCCCCCTTTTTTGAATAGGTAGAGAGTGATTTTGTGGCATCTTAGATGAGGGTGGTTACAGCACAAATTCTAGCCCATTATAAATATTGAAAAATATATTAATCCTATATTCTGCAAACCCTGAACACCATCTGACAGGCGCCGTGGGATCTATTAGCTAGACAAGTGACAAACCATCAGTTGTACTCATTCGCCTTTTAACGTAAATGCAACTAACCTCTTCTTTCTCCTGTTGAAAAGTAGATGTGGGGTTGGTGAGTTAATAACGTAGACCTTTTCTCTTTCTTAAAATATTCTTTTTCTGTTTGTGACTGGGTTCTATTCTTTTTTCTTCACTTACAATTATGAGCTCTCTTAACATTTATATATAAAGACTAATATCTGTATTTATATCTATATCTATAGACACCTACGGATAGATAGATATGAACATCAAGTAGAATCGTGGCTCAAGACTTCATGACTTTATGAATTGTTTGAGGCTTAAATTGCCATTTTTGTGTCTAGACACTAAACTTCTGGTTTGACCAAATGTCAAACCTTAGGACATATAAAAATATCTTTGCAGTGAATTGATTTTTTTTTATTTTTCTACTCTCTCTAAATGTTTTAATTTGTTTGAAAAGGAAAATAATGTCCAAATAAAAATGCTTCCCACCCATGTCACTCAACCTCTTTGTTTCGACGTTAAAGACCAACTTGGCTGGACAGATCCCTGTTGGAAGTCGTGGGAGTCAGCTTCTAATGTGGTGCCCAGGGAACCACATCTCCTGGTCTTTGCATCCTCATGTCTCTTATAGACCCTTCCTCCACTGAATAAAGCCTGGACTAGACAGTGAAAAGACTCTGGCAGATGGCTTTCAAGGTTAGATTATAAAAGTCCCTCTAGAAGTCTCTTAGATAATTCATTCTGGAGTAAGCCAGCTATATGTCATAACCAGAATGGTCAAATATATCAAGTAAATATATAGGACTCTCAACTAAATTTGAGTTTTATTTAAGTGATGATTTTTTTATGCCTTTTTAAAATTTAAATTCAAGTTAGTTAGCACACAGTGTAGTCTTGGCTTCAAGAGTAGAACCCAGGGATTCATCTCTTACATAAGACACCCTGTGCTCATCCTGAAATGTGCTCATCCTGAAAAGTATCCTCCTTAATGCCCATCTCCCATTTAATCCATCCCCTCCAGCAACCCTCAATTTGTTCTCTGTATTTAAGAGTCTCTTGTGGTTTGCCTCCCTCTCTGTTTTTATCTTATTTTCCTCCCCTTCCCCTGCCTTCATCTGTTGAGTTTCTCCAAATCCATACATGAGTGAAATCATATGATATGTCTTTCTGTGACTGACATTTCTTTAGTATAAGTATTGTTTATGTAATATTAGAGACATACTCATGTATTAAAATTTTTTCACAGTTTATCAGGAATTTAAATTTTAACCAGGTGTTCTGTATTTTATCTGGCAATCTTAATAATGATACTTAATTCATCTCATGAGAGGGGTCCATATGTGGTGGGGAACTGAGTCTCCCAGCCAACAGTCAACACCAACTTGAGAGCCATGTGAGTGAATTATGTTGGAAGCAGACCCCCAGGCCACAGGCATACACCCTCATGAGGTATTTTAGCCAGAATTGAGCAGCCAAAGTACTCTCTAATTCCTGCCCCGCAGACATGGTGAAAGCTGATAGTTAAGTATTACTATTGTATTTTTATTAAATAAATATTGAATTGTATTAAATAAATATTATTATTTATTTTATTAGTATTTTATCTTATTTATATTATTTTAAAATAATTTTAGGATCACTTATGAGGTCATAGATAACAGATAGCTAATGAAGACATTTTGATTTGGAGGAGGCTTTTCACTTTTGAGTTCCCTTAAGAGTTGAATTGGAAAAAATAAGACCTGTTGACACACTTGGAGGTCGGGAGTCAAACTCATGTGAGGAGCTGAATGGAATTAATAGCAGGAGTTACAAGTGAGGGGCGTCTTGGCCAATTTCTTAGGAGCAACCAGGAGTGTCTTGTCTCATCATCATTGACCATGGCTTTCCTACCATCTTCATACTCTTTATTCTGCAGCAAAGGTACCTGAGTTGTTTGCACTGGGGCTTAGAAGCATCCTGGTGAGAGAGTAATCAAAACCCCATCCTTTTCTTTTACAGGTTCAATACTGTCATGTATTTGGTAGGCTGCGTGACCCTCTGGAAAGCCAGTCATTAGAACAAACTTCAGATGGAAACTCTTCTTGAGAGAAGCTGGATGCAGACATGGTCTCATTAGGAGGGTCCTCAGCTTATAGGAAAAGCTGGTTTCAGCAGGTTTCAGCAGTGCTGTGTGAGGCCGGAAGTCCCTGTGGACCTGGCCCTTCCTCCTTACCCTTATGGTCATCATGCATCTACAGTGGCTGGGCCTGAAAAGCCTGATTCAGCAAGGTAATCATGACAGAAGGGGATAAGCTTCCATTGGACTACAAAGGAGCCATGTACAGTGGTGACGCCCTGTGTCATTGTCATTGCTGTCCCCCAATGCTGACTGCCAGGTATGAGAACAAACCATTTTCGATTGAGGTTTTTGGATGATTTGGAGAAAGTGGCATGGCTTTAAGGGGGAGACGTCTGCAAGCATGCTACATTGGGCAGGTGGAAGATCCCATGATTAATAATACTATATTAATTATATTAATAAAGAACATAATGTATCATATACTATAATATATGACACAATATATTAATAATAATAATATGTATATATGAATTAGGACCATATTTTTATCTCAAATGAAGTCATTTCTGTCAGTTTCATGTTTCTTAAGGTAAGCCTGGAAAGTCATCTGAGCCTGGATTATGAGTTTTAAGCATCAGACTGAGAAGTTTGAGCTTCATGTCATAAGCCGGGTATTCTTGTACTTTAATGGGCATCAGAATGACTCTGAGAGTTTGTGGAAACAGTTGCTGGAAGCCATGCCCTAGAGTCGCTGATCCACTGGGTCTGGGGTGGGACCCAAGAGTTTGCATTTCTAGCACCCTCCCAGGTGATGTCCATGCCGCTGGTCCGGGGACCACACTTTGGGAAGCACTGCCGTAAGCAGCCAAGTGTCAGTGCCGACTTGGAGCAGAGCAATAATACAAACCAGAAGACTCCATTTACAATCACAAAATACAACAGGATACAAAAGTCAACACACGGGGCACAGATCAAAGACCAAATCCAGCTGGGAAAATCCTACAGAAGGACTAGGATCCTCCTGTAATGCCTGGAACTAGCTATTTGTGCCGGCTTTTCCCTCTGATGGATATCGGCCTTTTACGTGTGCTCTTCGTTAAGAAACCATGAAGATATTTGAGGTTACTGTAAAAGCTCGAGGCTTTTTCCATGCAAATGTGCCTCGGTCTGTCGGGACTGGTGATGCCCTTGTTTTTTGGTGAGGTCAGAGGCAAATTTTCTGACTCCACAAAATTCCAAGCAGTTTGCTTCCAGACTGACCTCTGCAATCCTCCCTCATGCCGCTGAGGGAGTTCCCCTTGAGGAAAGAAAAATGTATTTTGTGTCTGTGGCACTGTGTGGTTGGCGGGAAGGAAGCTGAGATGTTCTACCTTTACAACCAGACTTCCAGTTCTGTGCTTGCCAAACTCAGTCAGCAGCTGGCACCAAAGACAGAAAGTAATGTTGAGTGGCTTTCTTCCTTTTTCTCCCCCCGCCCCTTGGTTTTCTCAAAAGATTTCGACAGACGAAATAATACTCCTTCTGCTCCCTGACCCTGCCATAATGCAGTCCATTTGTCTAAATTACAGACTTCAGCAATTATTCGCGCTCTCTTCAGAGTGGGTAGGCAAATTATCTCCACTCTGAGTGAAGGTGGGAAAGGTACCAGCATCCTTGTGTTCTTCCGTAAGGAGGAGGAGAGATGTCCAGAGAGCCTACCGTGGGCTGCACATTGTGTGTGTTGTCTTATTGGATCTTCACTTCAGCCTCACGAGTCAGCTGTTATTGTTCCCATTGTTTTTATTTGAAAATTTTCATTTGAATAATTTGAGACTTAAGGAAGAGTTGGGAGGATAGTGCTTTTTCCACATACCCTCCATCCAGCGTCCTATAATGTTAGCATCTCACATGCCCACGGTATATTTTTTGACATCAAAGAATTAATATCGAAATGTTGCTTTTAGCTCAATTACAAACTTTATCCAGATTTCACCAGTTTTCCCACTAATACCCTTTTCCTGTTCCAGGAGCCCATCCACTATACTACATCACCTTTAGTAGTCATGTCGCCCTAGTCTCCTCCGATTTGGGACAGTTTCTCCAAACAATGATGATTTCCTTGTTGTTCATGACTTGGACACATTAAAACATTTTTTTAAATGTTTTATTTTATTTTTGAGAAAGAGAGAGACAGCGTGAGCAGGGGAGGGTCAGAGAGAGAGGGAGACACAGAATCCGAAGACAGGCTCCAGTTTCTGAGCTGTCAGCACAGAGCCTGACGTGGGGCTTGAACCCGAGAACCGTGAGATCATGATCTGAGCCGAAGCTGGATGCTTAACCGACTGAGCCTCCCAGGTGCCCCGACTTGGACGCATTTTAAAGAGCATTTTGTAACAAGTCTCTCAACTTTGATTATTGTAATGTTTTCTCAAAATTAGGCTGAGGTTAGGGATTTGGGAAAAGAAACATACAGATGTGATATGACCTACCCCACCCTGCAGATAAGAAAACCAAAGGTCAAGGTGATTTAAAAAAATTGACTAAGGTCATCCAAGCTAGAGTCTTTGTCATCTAAGATTTCTGAACCAATGTCCTGCCAAAACTCTTCCTGAGGGAGCATGAAATCAAAGGTTAGTCATAGAGACAATGGGGAGAGATTGCCTTATGGGGAAAATCCACTTGAAGGGGAATGATCCCCCTTAGAATGATTTTTATTCACTGGGGTCCAGGGAGGGGACAATCTCGAGATGCTTTAAACTTTAAAATACCATCTGAGGGGAAATTACTTCAGTCATGTTTAGATTTTACCCCTTTGGGCCTTTTCATTTTTTTTTAATGTTTATTTGTTTATTTTGAGAGAGAGAGAGAGAGAGAGCGAGCAAGTGCAGAACCAGAGGAAGGGCAAAGAGAGAAGGAGAGAGAGAATTCCAAGCAGGCTCCACGTTGTCAGCGCAGAGCCTGACTAGGGGCTCGATTTCATGAACCAAGGGATCATGACCTGAGCCAAAACCAAGAGCCGGATGCCCCTGGGCTGTTTCTTTTCCGTGCAAACAACACCCCCTCCAGCTGTGGATCATCTACTTCTCAGTGTATTTATTTGCCTCCCTTTCCCATTTATTACTCGCTTAAAGGGGAAACAGCAATATTTCTTAAATGATTTGTGTGTTTTTCACAACATTGTTGATAACATGAGTCTCACTGAGCCCTAAAACAAGTCATCATATTTTCATGCTGGTCCAACTCCCTCACTTACAAATGCGGGAAACTGAGTCTCAGGATGGAGAAGAGGAGTCAGTATTTCTTTTTTTTTTTAATGTTTATTTATTTTTGAGACAAAGAGAGACAGAGTGTGAGCAGGGGAGGGACAGAGAGAGACAGAGACACAGTATCTGAAGCAAGCTCCAGGCTCTAAGCTGTCAGTACAGAGCCAGATGTGGGGCTCGAACCCACAAACTGTGAGATCATGATCCGAGCTGAAGTCAGACGCCTAACTGACTAAGCCACCCAGGTGCCCCGAGGAGTCAGTATTTCTTAAGTCACTCATTTAACACCCTTGTTACACTTACTTTTTATTTTTTTATTTTTAAATTAAAAAAAAATTAATGTTTATTTAGTTTTGAGAGAGACAGAGAGACAGAGCACAAGTGGGGGAGGTGCAGAGAGAGAGAGGGAGACACAGAATCCAAAGCAGGCTCCAGGCTCTGAACTGTCAGCACAGAGCCCGACATGGGGCTCGAACTCACGAACCGAGAGACCATGACCTGAGCCAAAGTCAGATGCTTAACCAACTGAGCCACTCAGGTGCCCCTTATGTTTTAGATAAATATTGTGACGCGAGTGCTCAGGTCTCCATGTGATACATGAGGCGGTCATGAGAATTATTGCCCAGGGGGATGGCTTTGATGGTGGAGGCAATGCTTGAAGGGAGCCAGGCAGTCCCAGCCCCAGCCTAGAGCTTTCTCACTTCTACTATCTTGTTGGATCAAGCAAAACAGAATTTGCCAAAACATGTGATGACCTCATAGTCTTATCAATAGCCAATGTATTGCCTCATCCTAAATTGGCACCTAAAAGTTCCCAAGCCTTGGGTGTATTTGCCAATCCTCTTCTTTATTCTGAGGACAGCAAGTCTGTTCTGTGTACAAGAGCTCAGATAGGATTCTGAAATGACTGCCTTTAATATGTTTTTCCCAGATGATTAGACAGAAACTCCAAAAGAGGGTTCTTTTCCCCACTCCTCCTGCATGGATTAAGTGATGCTTTTATTCATTCAACAAACATTAAGAATTATCTAGGTAGAAAAAAAAGAGAATGATCTATGTACAACACATTGTCTTAGATGCTTTGAGAAATAAAATTGGTGAATTGGGTGGGTCCAATGTTTAAAGATTTTATTCTTGGCACTGGGCAATGTGTGTGTGTGTGTGCGCATGTAGGTGTGTGTAAAGTCATATAATTTCTAATACATAATAACTCTCATAATATCACTCCGTGGTCAAAATTATCATTTCCATTTTGCAAGTTAAGATTTTTGCATCTCCAAGAGTTTGTTTCCATGTTTGTGGCCTTTCATGTTTCTTCTTATTTATTTATTTAAAAATTTTTAATGTTTATTTATTTTTGAAAGAGAGAGACAGAGACAGACAGAGCACGAGTGGGGAAGGGGCAGAAAGAGAGGGAGACACAGAATCTGAAGCAGGCTCCAGGCTCCAGGCTGTCAGCACAGAGCCTGACGTGGGGCTCGAACCCAGAAGCAGTGAGCCGGAGTCGGATGCTTAACTGACTGAGGTCCCCCGGCTCCCCAGTGGCCTTCATGTTTATAAAAGAAAAAATTCACACCCAAATCTGTATACCCCTGTTTGTGTCCCTCCCCTGCGTGGCTCAGGCAGGAAGTGAAGATGTGTGCCGCTGATGTGGTAATGCACACATCACATGACCACCAAAAATTAAAAGGTGGTTAGTGACAACGGCAAACTGGATGGTTGGCGTGTGTATAAAGGGAGGTCTTTTTCTTTGCATCTAGAAACTTCCTTAAAAGTTGTGTGGAGGAGGTAATACTAGATGGCCTCTGTGATAAACACTTTTGTTTTGTTTGTGCTGCATCAATATCCACCACCCCCCCCGCCCCTGTTCTCCTCTATGCCAAGTCCATATGCTTCTTAATGGAACTGATCCACCAGCAACTCCAGGGAGGAGACCGTGACACAAACCTGGACATTCATGGTCAAGGAGTGTTGTGTGACCTAGAACACACTGTTGGGAACTGGATGAGACCTGGCCCTGGGACTTTGCTGGAAAGAGGCTCTCTTTCTCTGTCATCATCTTGGCCATGATGATGTAAAACCTGGCTAAGAAAGAAACGAACAAAGGGGAAATCAGCCGAAGAAGGAGAAAGGTAGTTTCTTACTAATATCATGTGTGTGCCTGCATCCAACTGTGCCTGAAGTCAGCTTACCCCTGGATTCCTCAGTTACTTGAGGCAATAATTACATTTCTTTTTTTAATTTTTAATGTTTATTTACTTTTGAGAGAGAGAGACAGAGACAGGATGTGAGTGCGGGAGGAGCAGAGAGAGAGGGAGACACAGAATTCGAAACAGGCTCCAGGCTCCGGGCTGTCAGCACAGAGCTTCATGCGGGGCTTACACTCACGGAGATCATGACCTGAGCCAAAGTCAGATGTTTAACTCACTGAGCCACCCAGGCGCCCCAGTAATTAAATTTCTATCGCTTGCAATCAAAAGATTGCAGGTTAATGCATTCCTGTAAAAGGGAAAGAACTTTGGGAATTAATAGTATGGTTCGGGAGCGAGAGGAACAGGAGGAATGTGCGAAATGACATGCGGTTTCCCCTGGCTGGGAGTCCTGCCCTTTGAACCATTGCTTGGGGAGTCGTTCTGAGTTTAAAAGGTGTCTCCCTAAAAAGCCAGGCCTTAAATGCTTCTACGCAAATGAGAGATCAGCCTCGGAATCTTATTAAAACCTCCACAGTTTGAATGGGTTTTCCACTCCTCAAAATCAATTTTGTTCTTCCTAATTCAATTTTCGATGAGTGTTAGAACAAACGGGGAAAAAATTAATAGTCACTTCAACCCTTTTAAAGCAGTAACTGTCACCTCTTGTCTTCCCCATATCATTTACCCAGTTCCCCTTTTTTCCCCTGAAGGGAGGAGAGGCAGGGGAGGAAAAAAAAAAAAAAAAAATATATATATATATATATATAAAAGTACATTTCCTTTATCATCAAAATGTATCACAGCTCCTGAACTATGTGTGTTTTGGCTGCTGGGTATAAATGTGTATGGTTTTATAAAAGACATAAGGAGCTCGCCAGGACTGTTCCCCACATAGGATAGCTCCAGAGATTTCTTTTTGTTGAATTTCAAGTTTCAAGTGAGGGGTCAGCGGCAGAACCTTTCCTGGGGGTGGCCAAATTAAAGCTCGCTATCAGATAAATATGCCTTAATATCTGACAGCAGTAATAATAGCTTCTGTCTCTGAGCACCTATTCTGGGCCAGGCCCACTCAGGCATTGATTTAGTGACTATTTATTAAACACCTCCCATGTGCCTTCAGGGATCCTGCTTAATCCTCACGGCAATCAAACGAGGTGGTTGCGAGGATTAATTAGGACTGTGAGTACCACACCTGGACAGGGAAGGGGACAGAATAAAACAGAGAGCAGGGACACAGGGAAGCCCCAGACAAGACCACCTACCATCTGGGGAGACCCGAGCCTCCTGGTGGAGTGGAGTGTCTTTGGGGATTCGGTGTGTAACCCTGGTGCGCTGACGCAGGCCCCCCAAGCACACACATGGGCTTTTCTCTCTCTTTCTTTGCAACCCACGCAACTGCTTAGGTTAGCCTGGGATTCTCCAGCGAAAGACTGGCTAATAGAACATGTTAGAATAGATCCGACTTGCTCTTTAAGACGTCCAAGAGCCAGGAGGTGGCCATAAATCCCGGTGTAAATGGGAATACGGTGATATTTGGGGGAAGCCTAGTGACAGAGGATCTCACTGGACTTTACGTGACACCCATGGAGTCTGTGATAATTCGGTGTGGCCCCAGGAACTGGCAGATGCCAGGCTCTCTTTGGTTGTCTTTTCCTATCCTCTCTGCCTCTCTCCCACTTGCTAAATACACTTTCCAAAAAGGCTACACTCTCCTTTTTTTTTTTTAGGACTGTGAGTTCTTGAAATGTTCTCCTTGGTTTTTCCTTTTACAAATTAATTACAGTTGAAACTTGCTGCTAAATCCAGAGAATGTGGTTCTGTTTGTGGGAAGGTTTTCCTTACATGGGTCCCTAATCCTAGAAGACTTCAATCCTTTCTTCACGTGATTTCAGGACAAAGCAGATTTTGGATGTTAAGTCATCAAAAGTCTACAGAACTGCATATATTTTATCTTTGTTTTTGTTGTGAGTTGTTTTTTGATTCTTCGTGCCCCCCCCCAACCTCCCTGGCCCCCTCCTCTAGATAGATAATGCCAGGGCAAAAAAAAAAAAAATGTCTGGGGAAGGGTTCGGCTTAGGTCTGTCAAGCCTAAAAACCTTTAATCCTTCTCTTCTCCGTAATGAGTTTGAGACGCCGACGATTTGGTTTCCCCCAAGCCTTTCTGGGTACGATCCAATCAATGTTTAATTTCCCCAACTGGCTCTCTGAGAAGATTTATTTCCTTGTGTTTGTCTTGCAAACAATATTTGTTCTAAACTTTGCACAAAGCAAGGAGAGAATGCTGATTTTTCTATTTCTTTTTTTTTTTTTTTTTTAAGAGTGAGGATTTTACAGAGAGAAAAACGGACCGCTGAGAGACGGCCGTAGATACAGGCTGGTAGGCTAGCTGGGCCTCCGCAAACGAGAAAGATGGAAACCCATGCTCCTGGACACTCTCTGCTCCACGAACTGCCTCGTTCTGTGACAACTTCCCCCAAGCAGAAAGTTCCTGTGTATTCTTTGCACTCAATCCTGTCTTGTATCGTATTAAATTGTTCCTTTCTTTCCATGGTTACCTCTCTATACCCGTCCCTTGAAATACCCACTGAACACATCCTTGGAATCTTCTTGTTCTCCAGTATTACTTCTTGTGGTTCAAGGTCTGTGGCCTCCAAGGAAGTGTCCCCTACCCAGACTCAAGGGCCACCATCCTATCTGTTGTCTGCTATATGACGACTCTTCATCCCACCCATGTGCCCTTTCTCCTTAGTTACCTAGGAAGATGGGTCTTTTCCTTGGGGCCCGCCAGACCTTCTTAATACTTGGTTATATGATTGCTAAAATTGCCCATTCTTGGAGTTTGGAAACCCTCTCATTGCTATATAAAATAGGCCCATTCACATAATGTGAACATTCGAGCAAAACAAACAAAATACACAAAGTTACAAAATGCTGTCATCTAAAAAAAGTCAACTATTATCTAACAGTTAGTCAACATCATTTCAAACTTACCTCTCATCCATGCACATGGATACAAGTCTAGATAGTGAGGTGCCCCTGGGTGGCTCAGTAGGTTGAGCATCTGACTCTCGATTTCAGCTCAGGTCACTCTCCCAGGGTCATGCAATAGAGCCCCACGTCGGGCTCCATGACCTTGAGATTTTCTCTCCCTCTCCCTCTGCCCCTCCCCCCACTGGTACACACACACACACACACACACACACACACACACTCTCTCTAAAATAAAACCAAATTAACAATTAAGTTTAATTAAAGTTAATTTAAAATGTCTAGAGAGTTAGATGGATATACAGATTGAAGCAACTTTGAAAAAAATGTCCCATTTATTACACATACTAAGTTTTAGGATTTTGAAAATAATTTTATTTACCAACAAAAGACAAAGAATCTGAGGTAGAAACGTAATAATTGCTACACTACAGTTAAATGTCTTTTCACAAATCAGGGAAGTCTTTAATACCAGGTTCAGTTACAGAAAAAGAGTAACAGACAATAAGAAGTTGGGAATCACTGGCGTTCTATTTGATTCTTTATAAAAATTGCCATGAAAGTAGCTTTTAGGCAGTATTTATTGATTCTTTGCCATGAAAGGTAGAGAGTTTTGAATAAATATATTTCCTTCTACTTTCCATACTACCCTTTGGGATTTCTCAGTTTTTTAAAATTTTTTAATGTTTATTTAGTTTTGAGAGAGAGAGAGAAAGAGACAGAGCATGAGCAGGGGAGGGGCAGATAGAGAGAGAGCACAGAATCCGAAGCAGGCTCCAGGCTCCAAGATGTCAGCACAGAGCCTGATGAGGAGCTTGAACTCACAAACTGAGATAATGACCTGAGCCAAAGTCAGATGCTTAACCGACTGAGCCACCCAGATGCCCCTGGATCTCTTAGTTTTATTATTGGTTTTATATTGCCATGTTTTGTAGCATACATGTTTCATTCTGTACCCATAAATCCCATGGCCACCTATACCCACCTCAGTATTCTAAAGGATTCAATTCCCAGTGTCAACCCTTCTTTTGTAAGTTTTTTTAAATTTATTTTTAGAGAGAGATAGAAAGCAAGCAGGGGAGGGGAAGAGAGAGAGGGAGACAGAAACCAAAGCATGCTCTGCTCTGTCAGCTCGGATCCCGATGAGGGGATCAAATTCGAGAACCATGAGATCATGACCTGAGCTGAAGTCAAGAGTTGGATGCTTAACCAACTGAGTCACCCAGGCCCCCCTCAATGTCAACCCTTCTAATTCATTTTTTCTTACTTTGAATGTTTTTATTTTGATCTTTTATGTTCCTCCCTCAGGAGGGCTTTGTTTTCAAGCTCTTGAGTGTGGAGAATTTTTGTGCATGACTGTTACACATGAAGGATGTTGAGTAATTATGCTAAGGAGAAAAATATATTTTACTGGTGGAAGGAAATAAATTTAGAAATTAAAAAGAGAATGGGGTAAGCCAATAAATTCAGGGAGAAACACTGAGAACAGCAGAGGAGGCGGGGAAGGAGTGTCCGCAAAGGCTTATGTTCTAATGACCCATTGATGAGTATGTCCAAAATATAGTTGGAATTCAGTTGAGTGAAGGGGTACACCTACCCAGCTAAGACTGTATTCCTGTTTCCTGATTAGATGCCCTTCCATCCCTTATTTAAACTCCTTAAAATTAAATAAGTTGCAAGGAAACGGGATCAACTGCAGTAAGGGCTGACAATATATTTTTGTTTACATGGTGAATATGTAAAGAATAAGAACAATTTCATATGTATGATTGGGACGAAGGTTGAGATGTCAAAGGGATAGAACTGGATCCTATCAGCCTGTGAACTAAGAACTTCCAACATGCAGCTGGGATGATTGCTAAGCAAAGGAAGTCCCAGGACTGAGGTGAGCAAGCCCTTACCAGTTTGTTTGGCACCCTCTAGTCGTGGCGTCCCCTGACTTGATGTGAGTCCCCACCCTCCCTGCCAAGAGCAGGACCTCACACATCCAGGGGGCTTCAGTGAGTGGGGATTCTTGAGAAATGCCTCACTTTCCCCGTGGCTTGGGAACACTGCTTCTGACACTAGCTTTTGTGGAGGACAAAGTGCAGTTAACTGGCTTACATTCTTCCTTGCAGGCAATGAATGATGTATTATTTTTTCTCTGCCTTGCTGCCTGCCATCTTCGGGATCCAGCCCTATTCAGGAAGCTCTACTTGTCTTGATATTGTCCACCTCTGTCAAATTCTTCCCTGGGACCTACTGTGTGATTTAATCTGCAAGTTCCAGTCTTCATATAGGAAGTGAAATCTTATTACAGCATTGGACATTTTCCCACGGCCACTGATACTGACACCTGACCATTTGTGCTCATTAACCACATTATCCCGTAAGGAGCAATTTTACATGTTTTTCATTATGAGGGACTGTGATATCCCCAAGGACATTTCCTACGTCTTGGTCTCTGTTCAGTCTGTTTTTCCCTCTATTTTTCTGATTGTTTCTTTCATTTTTTTTATTTATTTATTGAGGCGGGAAGAGGGAAGAGAGAAAATCCCAAGCAGGGTCCGCACTGTCAGCACAGAGCCTGACGCAGGGCTCGAACTCACGAACCAGAGCCTGACGCAGGGCTTGAACTCATGAACCGCGATATCATGACCTGAATCTAAATCAAGAGTCGGACGCTTAACTGAGCCATGCATGTACCCTTCTGGTTGTTTCTAATGTAACTTTTATCTCTTGAATCATTTTATTTTTATCTTGTACCCATTTTCCTGACCCCTGCCACTCAATTCCTTCCTACTACCTTATCATCCATTCTTTCATCTACTTCATCTCAGTCTTGAACTGTTTGCCCAAAACACTGATCGTCTTCAATTTCCCCCAAATCTTCAAGTGTTTCTAGGACCAATTCCTCTTAGGTGTATGTTTCTTTCCATATTTAGTCTCATCTTCCTCCCCACTCCCTATCCTCAGCAACATTCAAAAACCCTGATATTTGCCTTCTGCTATCTACCCATCGTCAAATAAAAGCAGTACTTTCTGGGCTATTAAAGACTATTATAGAGAAGGAAGCTGCCCTAGGGTGAGGCTGTTTGTTTGTGTTGGGGTAAATATCTATTTCAATTTCTGGCATTCAAGTGGCTTGTAACCATTCCACGGAACCCCATAATGCATAGATGCTTGGGCTGCAATGCTTGGACGGTGGCACACATCGCTTTCAACACCTTCCCTGGTCTCCATCAGTATTCCTTGGCTGGGAGACAGGATCGCAGGAAGCTGACGTGGCACATTTGAACTCATTTTCTAGCCTTACCAACCGGGCTGTTATGTGGCATAACCCGGGTCTGGGGAGGCATTCCTGTCCTGTTTTCTACATTTCATTTTCCCTGTCTTTCCTGCCTCTGCTCCACAGTACTAGATCTAAGTATCACTGGACGGCACTTTAACGACTCTGAGAACAACTTCTATAGGGCTTTTAGAGAAAACTGCATGCTGCCCAAGGTCTGGGGAGATCTGTGTTGGCTCTTTCCATCCTTCCACATTGGGGTTTAAATTTCATTGTATTTGGCAGAAAGTCTTCCTAGTTTGTGGTTTGGGGCCGTGGCCATTTCCTTGTTTCATGGAAACTGGCATTCTCTCCTTCACTTTTAATTCCTGTGTGTGCATATGTTTCTCACAAGAGAGGAAGGCATTCTAGATGGAATTAGGGTCTCTGACCATGTTTATGGCTTTGTTACAAAATGCATGCATCATTTTTGGGGGGGAGGGGATGCAAGTGAAGAAACAAATGGTGATGTTATCGTGGTGATGTTGATTGTCTCATTCTCTTGTGTGAAGAGAGAATTCAAATAGGGCAGAAATGCCACGGTGATAGCTTGTCTAGCCAGAATTTAGTGACTTGCCAAGGAAATTCTGAGAAAGCTGCTTTTACAGGGACTGTGGCTGTTGGATTCCTAGGTTGATGAGCCCAGTACTATCGTGCATTTTGTCTCTGGTCTTCCCAGCTCATACAGGGAGCAGTAGCTAGGAGCCGAAGCAATGATATCTCATATTTCCGAACTCGACTCTGTCATCCTAGCTGTATGGAGCTTTGTGATATTATGTAACTTTTTTTAAAGGCTCAATGTGGTCACCTGTGAAATGGGGATTTATGTTGATCAATCAAGAATGCAGGTAAGAAGGAACATTTTAAATATCTGGGTCATGTGCTTAAGAAAAGATTGTAATAGTGACAGGACAGGTGAAAAGTCAAAGACACGCTGTCTTAAATAAGTCTGTCATTTTTGTCCTTGTCTACGAGATGCTCCTTCTTTTGCCCCTCCGTTTCTTCCTTAATGAAAGAAATAATAACCGTATGCAGTGATGGTGGAAAGATTTCATGACATGATCACATACGTGGAATGTTTGGAGACAGTGATAGGGAAATTGTTAAAACTCGGTTAATAACTGGCCCCTCTTTAACTTCTTGCTAATATAGTTTGCCATGAAGGGTTCATAGGACCAACGGGGGTCAGAAATTCAGAGTTCCCCCCTGCAGGGCTTCTCCCCAGCTTCCTGCCCAACCAGGGTCAGTAATCTTAGATTTGCTGAATGTTTTGTATCTACAACTACCAACACAGCCACCAACGCTACAAGGTACAAGTACCTGGAAGTAAAGCAGACTCTGTACTTGAACTAGGACATGCTATCAACATGACTGGGCTGGTCCTGCTCTCTGGGGGCCCTTCGTCACTTTTCTTCTCCTAGACGGTCTTTCCTGGGACTGACCCCACTTCTCTGGAGCTGCGTGACTCCCGTGCACGAACAGTTTCTCCTTGGCTCTTCCTCGCTCTCTCTACCTATTGTGCGCTCCGGCAGCAGAATTGCAGCCCGTTCTTGCCCTGGCTAGCCTTGCCCAGCCCAGCCTCCACTCATCTACTCTACGATGGCAGACAGAGCTTTGCTAACTCTGTACCTTCATTTCTATCCATGCGTAATGAGAGGATTGGGGTCAATCATCTCTAGGACTGTTCCAGAACCTAAAAGGACAAATGGGAAAGATTTTCTACTATTTCCTGGGCCAGTGAGGAACCACTCTAACCGGTAGCAGCGTTCTTTCCCCACTGGCCTAGAAGGGTCTCCCATTCTCTTTCCACAGCATGGTTTAGCTTGTCAGCATCAATGGCAGGGGAGACGCATGCGTCCTCCTCGCATAGCCCGTGGGATGCTGGAGTGTGCGGATGGCTTCTCCTACTTCTTTGAAACCTTAGCACAAGACACCACACCCAGGACACATGGGCTTTCAATGGGCGCAGGCTGAATTACTCAGAGCTGTCAAAGCCCTTGCTCCTATACATCCAAAACAGGCCGGAAAGTGACACCATGTCTGTAAGGAAGGAGCAGTGAGCGCTCCTTCATCCCAACAGAGAGAAGAGGCTGTTTCTCCATGTCTTGGGGATGATGTAAGTCAGGCAGAGGACAGACCATTCTCCAAAGGGAAGAGGAGTCATTAAGAGCAGTAACAGTTCCTGCCTGGTTGGCGTATTCTCAGAAAGCAAAGAGCAGTTACTGTAAGGAAGCCGGCTGTCTGGGCCAGCACCTTTATCAATGAATAATTTCCTGAAAGGAAAAGAATCCGTGGAGACTGTACACTGTATTTGATCTCGGTACATGCACCAGGCACGCAGGACTATCTTTGATTCAAAGGAAGCAAGATAATTGTTTCCCAAACAGACTCTCGCTGGAGAGGGTGCCCCCTCCCATCCTGGTGACCCCGCACCAGCAGCCTGAGGTCTGCCCCAGACAATTATCCTGTTTTGCTAGGGAACAAATTGCTCTTTTGGGGTAATTCTGAGCAAGTTTGCCAAGTTCACAGCGATCCCAGGGGAGCCCGTGGGGGGAAAAGCACTCTCCAAATCCTCTCTCTGGCCCTTTGAAAGGAAAGCAGGTCATTTTTTAAAGAATTCCAAAGAAAGCAGCTAATTCTGAATGATCCATCCCACCTTGGGAGAGGCCTCGGGGGCAATACATTTGGTTCCTAGAGCTGGACTGATGCTAGGGAACCAATTTCCCATGCAAGTAATTATGCATGCAATTAAGTAATTGTAGATGGAAAGGAAAAAGAAAAAAGAAAAAGAAAAAGGGGACAATGCCAAAAAAGAAGTTGTGTGGATCTAACTTTCCAAAGCAGCTTGGAGGACATGAGAGTCGAATCCTGCTTGGATTTTATTGTCACAAATGACTGAATAGAATCAGCAGCTTGGAAAGAGTAAAATGTCAATCTGGTATCACATAATAGCTAAGAATATAGACCCTGAAGCCACACCGCCTGTGTGCAAAGCCTGAGTCTGTCATTTACTAGCTGTGTGACTTTGGGCAGATGACGTAAGCTTTCTGTGCCTCCTGTCTCTATTAAAATCTGACTAATAATACTACATCATAGAGTTGTCAGGGTTTAAATGAACGAACGTGTGTATATATGGGTTATCGTGTGTGTGCATACGTCTGTGTGCATGGCTTATAAGAACGCCAAGTACTTTGTAATTGTCCGTTATTGTTTAACTATTGATGTAATTTACAAGCAATCATTTCACACGGGAGCTGAGATATTGACCATTGTTGATGACTCCTTTCTTCTGACCTTCTCCCTTTATTAGAAGAAAAACCACCCCAACAGAAAAGGGTAGAGAAATATGAAGTGCTTAGTTTAGAGGATGACAGCAAGTAAGTGGCTTCTGACTCTGGCAGTGAAAGGGTCAAAGCCATGGCACCCCGGGGACTCCCCAGAGAACCAGTGTTGTTTACAGTATAGGTTTAAAATAATATTCCTGCTCAGTTGGACCTCCCCTCGGGACAATGCAATTTCAACAGTAACAGAGGATTAATTAACACCAGTCCCGCTGGTGAGGCTGGTGATTCGGGATGGAGGAGTGGGTTGCACCCCCACCAGCGTCCCCCTAGCGCCCCCGGGTCCACGCGGTGAGCGACAGGGCCTGCTGGAAGTAATTAGTGCTGCCCAAGGGCAGGCTAACACTTTGGCCCCATTTGTATGATTTTGATTAATACTTTAAGTTCACCTCCTTTGAATGCAGAAGAGGTGACAAAATGGATGAGGAAGAGAGGGCCTCCCAAAGCCAAAATCGATAAGGGATGAATCTCTACTCTTGCCACCTTGGGCAGGGTCACCTATTTTTCATACTTGGTTGGGGCCTCTGGATTTATACCCGTGTATCAGGGATGAGTGGCCGGGCAGTTTCATTTGCAGGAACAGACACCAAGCCAATCCTAGGGACAGGCAGAGAGCCAGCGCCTGCTTGGAGACCTGGCCTGAGGCTGCAGGATGGAGAGGAGGCTGGCTCCTTCATGCTACAGGAAACATCCGCGACCCACCCCTGTCTGCTGGGCAAGAGCTCTGTGTGTGGCCATCGTAGTGCTCAAAGCAGCCACGTCCTGGGCCACTGGCCTTGTGTCATTCTAACTGTCCTCCATCGGCTCAGAGAGAGACCTTCTACCTCAAATATGTGACTGCTGTGTTAATTCATTTTAAATCTTTCAAGAATGGACATCATGATGTCTGTGAGCCTATCTGGAAATGGTATTCAAAAGCGCTATAGAGAGTTCATAGCACCCTGGCCCTCAAAAGGGTGAGAACCACAGTCTAAGGGGCCCATATTCCTTTTAGGAAAAGCCCAAGCCCCTCAATACAACATGCAAGACGTTCCGCAGCCTTCTTACCCTTGTGTCCTGCTTCCACTGAGCCCCTGGAACATGGAGGTGAGATCTTGAATGCAGGGACCTGGCGTGCCCACGTCTGCGTTTCTTGTTGGAACTAGAATCTGCAAGGTATTGGACTCAACAGAATTATTAGCATCAGGACCGTGTGTAAAGTAAGTAAGTTGTTCATGGTCCTGGGCTTTGGGTGCAGAAATGGTAATAAAAATAAACTATCTTGAATGGGGGAAGATTCCCCAGGACTGTGCTTTTAGTACAGTAACTGCTAGCTACATGTGGCCATTTCATTTTTAATTAAAAATAAATAAAATTCAATATTCGGCTCCTCACTCACAACGGTCACTCTCCATGAGGTCAGGAGCCCCCTGTGGCGAGGGGCTTCTGTACTGTGCTGGTTGGTTGGTGTGCTGTAGACACATGCATTTGTGGGGCACATTGCATAGGGCATTGACCTTCTTGCAGAAATTTCTGATGGACGGCAGTGCTCTGGGAAGTCTCCAAATTGTACCATTGCGGACGTTCTGGAGTTTCAGAAATGTGTAAAATCCCATAGCTGATTGCTCTCTGTCCTGCTGATCCCAGGCCGATCCCTCCCTTTCAAAGGTACTGTGGTTGTAGGAATCTCAGTCCCCGCTTCAGCCGGTGTGCAATTTTGCAGGTGTGAATTTCTTGGATCACCTTTTGTTCATGAGGAGAGAGAGCAGAGAATGGAAGATCCCTCATCCTCTTCCCTGGGGAAATCCAAAACCTTTCCTGTGCTGTGGGCTGTTGGATAGAAGAGTGAGGGCTTTTGGGGGGCCCTGTGGGGTAGACATGTCTCAGGGTGTGGCCAGAGGTGGGTGGTGAGACCCTGAAGTCAACATACCTTCCAGACAAGTCTTCCAGCTTACCCAAAGCTGGGGCTTTAGAGACTGGCTCAGGGACAGAATATTTCAGGGGGAAAAATAAACACCAGAAGACTCCGAAAGAAAGGGTGGTGAATTTTTGAAACAAGACTGAAGTGGAGCTTTGACAAGTTGTGTACCCCAAGCCTCGAGGCAGGAACAAGCTCTGACCAGGGGACAGAAGAGCTGCCTTTCAGAGTCAGCTTGCTGCCAACTTTCTGGTGACCTTTGGCAAGTCACTGTGCAGCCTTCTGGGCCAGCACTTTCCCCATCTGTTTGCTAGAGGTAGAGGCAAGATCTCTCAGGATCCCGGATTCCAGAGCAGGGGAGCCCAAGGTTGCCAATCTGTCCCCTTTCTGAAGCTCTCAGAACCGTGCCATTAGAGGGTTCACCAGAGATCTTTCAGGTCAGTGGATGCAGTCTTCTCTTTTGAAAACTCCTCAAGATGCAAAAGCTGATCATGAGACCCCCATTCATCACTCCAGCCCCTTCTAAGTGACCTAGGGAATGCAGGTCCCTGCAGTCCGAAAGCGGTGGAGAAAATGAGCCACCCAGATGTTTGGAAATGATATCTTGAAATCCTTCTGTTTATTGCTAATCTGTTTTCCACATCTCCACAGTGCTTGCGTGATGGAGGCCCGAGCCAATGAGAAATGGATGAATAATAGCCCACACTATCATGGTTTGCATAAGCTTTCTGCTGACACATCCCTTCCCAGACATCTCCTCCTTTGATATTCTCATCAGCCCCTCCAGGAAGGCAAGGTGGAATCGTTGGTGTGGCCACATTACAGACGCACATATTAAAGATTCTTACCAATGTCGCTCAGCACAAGTGGCGAAGCTGGGTCTCAGCTCAGCTCCTGTAGCTGATGCTGGTCTCGCCAGGCTTCCCTGCTGTGGCGTGGCCCCCTCTTGACAAGGGGCAGATGTGTTCCTGACCTCTGAAGCTACATGTCATTCCGGCCAGGGGCTGGGCCGCCATGTCCATTGACCACCATAAACATACAGTCATGGGCAACGTGAGGTGGAGAGAGAACCCGAAGATGAGACCAGCGTCTTTCCTTTCTTATGTAGAGTGAGAACTTGGTCAAATGCCCCTCTTGGAGGCTCCCATTCCTCTTTGCAACAGGAGGAGAGGCTCAAGGCTAGGAAATGGATGCTTTCAAGAGATGTGAGACAGGTTCTCCCTAGACTGTTTTGGTTGGCGGGGTGATCGTAGGAAAGGAGGGTGGCATCTTGGCCGGGAGCGTGAGAACCTGCACCGAAGAAGCCCCAGAGCCTGAGGAGGCTGCATCTTTCTCGAATGTTCCATTCCTGTTTCTTGGAAGGTAATTCCGTCCATCTTCCCCTCTCCAGCTCCTCTGTGCACCCTTGGCATCCTGCCCACCAAGCCAAGCCAGGGGTGTGGGTGGCTCCTTGCAACCCAAGGAAAGCGGCCAGGGGCCTCCTTCCCCTTTATTGCAGATAGGTGACTCAGGGCTTTTGCATAATCTAGCAAGAACCATGTGAACTTACTCTTCTTCCCAGCTGACTGTGCCACTCGCCTCTCTACGTGGGTTTCCAAAGGGCGGTGATTAATCTTGGAGCTGGGATGAGGGCGAAGCTGCCAAACGCCCCGGGATAGGGCAAGGTCTCCAGTGAGTTCGGCCTGGCCGCTTTCCATGAGGGATAAACAAGCACAGATGCAGATGCCATGGGCCTCTGGCCTCCAATGAACAACTGACCTCTCTTTACCCAGGTCTTCCATCTCCTGCAAAGGGGAGAGGCAGATGGGGAGCCCTCAGGGACCTGGGAGGCCTAAGTCCCCACCCCAGCTCTGGTCTAACTCTGTGTGACCCCAGACTGGACTCAACTAGGAACAGGAGCAACGCTTTCTCCTAACTTGTTACAGGGCCACGGGCAAGGCGTCGGTGACGTGGCACATCTGAAGCAGCCTTGGCACACATTCTTCCAAAGATGGTGGCCACCGTTTCCCAGGGATTTCTGCAGGGGCAGCGGCACACACACTGTGTGACAGTCTGTGCACGTCCACTGAGATGGAAGTTCCTCATTAGGTTGTGCATTCCCTTTATTTCTCCTTGTTGGGAGTCGCATGCCTTCTCTGCCAGGAATAACAACAATGATTAATTTTACGGAGTTCCTACGAGTCAAGCCCTGTCTAAGCACCTTACCTTCCATCTTACCTAATTCTCAGCTGACCCCAGGGGCCACTGTCATGTTTGTGACCATTTGCAAAGGAGGTGACCGTGGTTCAGAGGAGGAAGGGGCTGCCCAGTGCACACTGTCAGGCCATTGTGAGCCAGTTCTGTGAGACCTCGGAGCCCACGGGCAGCCACGGTGCCCTTGGGAAATCTCTCTTCTCCCCAGAGTACCCACGTCTGTGACCAGCCTACATCCGTATGGCCCTTCCTCTGGGCAGCCGGCTCACAGAGCAAGACCTCACATCTCATGGCCACACAGCATGAGACATCCTCTCTGTGCTGATCTGACACCCTGCTGGATGCCTTGGGGAGTCCTCCTAATGCCTGAGGTCATGTGCCCCTCCCCCAGCAGGGGCTGCCACCAGGAGCTGCTTCTGAGGGTGGGGGGGGGTGAGGTCTCCCAGAGAAACCTGGAAGGCACAGGGAGGTGCAGGAAGTGAGTGCGGAGGAGGGAAGATGGAAGGGAAGAAACAACATTTTACCCTGTGTGCAAATGCAAGCATGAGCACCCCCATTTTAAGAATCAGACTGAAAAGCATTGGGGAAGGAATGTGTGCACTGGCTTCTGAAACACAATGGCACCATAGAGGCAGAGTGAGAGCAGACATGCCATTGTCCCTGTTTGGAACATCAGGAATGTCAGCATGCTCATTGAACAAATAATAATAAAGTAAAATAAAACAAAACATCTTTTTACCTGAGTTTATTACCGAAAAAAAAAATTAGTTGGAACATCTGGCTGGCTCAGTAGGTTTAACATTTGACTCTTGATTTCAGCTCAGGTCATGATGCCAGGAATCTGGGATTGAACCCTGAGCTGGGCTCTGTGTTGAGTACGTGGCCTGCTTGAGATTCTGTCTTTCTCTCTCTCTCTTTCTCCTTCTGCTCCTCCCCAACTCATGCAATCTCTCTCTAAAAAAATAGTTAACAGCTAGATCATCCTCCAGGGGCTACCAAAGGACTGAAGTTACTCCTTAAAAGGTGACGCGAATGAATTATCTAAATGTAATAGGTTATACATAATCTATTGTAATATGTGTCCTTATTGTAATAATTGTCCTTAGTCTTACCTTACATTCTTAAAAATTGTAGTGTTTTCAATACTGCAAGAGGAAGGGATGTGTCTGGGGATGGGCTGGAAGTTGAGTCCTCCTTTCCAAGCTGGACTCCGGTGATGGAGACTCTGCGGCAGGCATAAGAACACACCAGATGTGGGCTGGCCATGGCCTCAGAGCTTGCTGTCTCTTGTTTCCTAACTCTTGAGTTTCCTACAAAGTCCCTTAAACGTATTTGAGTTGTCTTGCCTATAATACACATTCTTGAATTTTTTGGGGGACTGAATGGAATAAGATTATCTAAAGTGCCCAGCTCTGAGGTTGAAACATGGGATTGCTTAACATGAGGACGTTTTTGTCCCTCTTCTCTCTCTGCCCTCCATCTGCTGTCCTTCCCACCTGCCTTTGTGGGTCAGTGCTGTGGGGTCTAGAAGAGGTTCCAACGGGTGACATAACACATAGCAGAAGGCATGCAGACATAATTAGAGGAAGAGTCCAGTCTGATGGGGCAGAAGGAGCAGCACCAATGGATCAAGTGGTGTGAAAACTTCAAGGAAAGATTTAATCTCAGTCGGGAGTGGGATGACAAAGGCACCAGAAGCCAAATGCCTTCGAGGTGTCCTGCCTCGTCTGGCTGCAGCTTCGTCTCAGCTTTTTCTCATCCCACCATGTCCTCCAAGCTCCAAGTCCAAGGGGACAGCTCTGAAGCATCTTCCCTGAGGTAGAGACCAGCTCCCACAGCCTCAGATTCTTGGAGGCCATGCGCAGCCACCAGCTAGCCAAACTCAGCCCTGGGACTATTTAGTTCCTGTAGTTTAGAAAAGCCTGCAAGGTAGCAGGGAGGGGACTGTCCCTATATTTTCTCTACTGAGCACCTGACACATTCTGGGTGCGTTGTGGCCACAGTGGGTGCCCCAACGGGGCAACGGTGCCCTATTTCAGCCAGTTGTCTACATCTAGGAGATCTCGGTCACGTGTTGTGTCTTCACTGGAGGCAGGAGTTGTTGGAGACCTAACAGTAAGCTCCAGTCAGGCACAGGAGGTGACTAATGTCATTCATGTAATGAGCCATTCGACAGGCCCTTAGCCGTCATCTGCCACACTCCATGCACCACTTGGCGTTGGTTAAGCAGTCACTGGGCCAGGCAGTTTCAGCCTTCAGGAAGAGTATGGAAAGAGGTGGCATTAAAATAAACACACACTTGATGTATACACCACAATCCAAAATCAGTGCGGCTGCTTCCAAGAGGGGAACAGTGGGTGAGAGAAGGTGAATGTACACAGAGAGCGAAGAAAATGTGCTCTTCAGCCATATTCTAGCAACACCCTGGGGAGAAAAGTCCCTGGAACTCTACCGAGTCTGGAGGTTCCTACACTTGGGCATCGGCATTTTCTTAGAGGAAAGCTTCAGGTGCCACACAGACCCAGTCCTGCGTGGAGGAAAGCTGGGGGTCAGGAGATGGCTCCTGCCTATCAGACCAACAGGGGCCTTTCTGGACTTTCCGGGTGAGGAAACGCTGAGTCAAAGATTCTAGCAGATTCTTTGATTCTTCTTTCACACTGGTTTCTGGGAGCTTGAACTGCCAGGCTGTCAGTGAAGGGAAAGTGTTGGGCACTGACACACAGATTTGCTAAAGCTTGTCTCACACACATCTACACCTATCACTGTATCCAGAGTTTCTGAAATGAACAAGGCCGTGCTAAGAGAATGGAGTTGGGAGCAAGTGGCCAGCCAGTTAAGGACCCTAGATCAGTCCTTGAACTACTTGTGAGCGCTTAAGAAAAGGCCCCTTAACCTTGTCAAGCTCAGTTTCTTCATCTGTAAAATGACATTGGTCAAGCTGACTTCCTAGGACTACCCTGAGGGTTAACTATGATGAGGTAACAGAAGCTGCTGTCGAATTAGGTGTTGAAACATTCTGGCAACCTATGTGCATTTATAGGTGGACCTGAACTTTGTACTTTTAATAGGCAGATTTCCAATAGGTTAACCCGTCTATGAAATGTATCTCCCTTTCTCATTTGAACTTCGAAGACAGGGATCCCATCATTCACTCCATGTGCAGATGGAGAAGCAGGTCAGAGAGTTGCAATGTGTCTCCTACACGTGAAGAAACATATTTAGAGTCAAGGTGAACGTTCTTGGCTTCCAGATACGCCCCTGGAATCCCATATAAAGGTGGCCTCTTGCTGACATAAAACTGGTAACAAAGCTCTGCGTTGGCTAGGAATTATCCTCAAGGTGTGCTCAAGTTCAACACACATAAAATGAAGGATCTTTAGTTATCCTTCTGAAACCCTCTTCATCTTAGACGACTCCTCCAACTTGGAAATCAGCAGGATGCTTTGAAACTAAGGCCATGTTGACCAGACTGTGCCTTCAGGCTCCCCATTGAGCCCCCAAACCTGTAGGACTCCAGGCACAAGAAGTCACTCCACTGCACCTTAGTCTCCTCATCTCTGAAATGGGACAATGAAGTCTTCCCTTAAGGGCCGAGTGGGAGAAAGAGTGTGGAATGCTTAATAAATGCCCCTGGTGTACCTATTTCCTGCGATGGTAATTTTTCCCCTGCTGCTATTGGATCTGAATTCAGAGAGTAGCTCATCCTAGAGCAGCAAAGCTTCTTAAGATTTTTCATGCCAGGGACCCTGCTGAGGGGCCCTGTTAAGATGCAGATTCTGATTCACTAAATCTTGGGTAGGGCTGGAGATTGACATTCTGCATTTCTAGCAAGCTCTCAGGATTCTACTGGCCCATGAATCACACTCTGAGCAGCAAGCTTAGTGGACTTCCCGAATGACGGAAGGAAGAACGAGGGAGCAAGTGTCCCTGAGTTTGGTTTGTCTTCACTGCACAGTGGCTGGAGTCTGTGCACGCACCCAGCGCAGACCCAGACATGCATATCCTCGCAAGCGCGCCCACGTGCCTTCTCGGCCATGCACAGACTCCCTCTTACCCACTCTGTCCCCCAGCTGGGGGTCACGCCGCTCACAGAGTGTTTGCAAATGGGTTCTACCAGGAAACGGTTGGTTTTACCGTGGATGGGTCTTGCTCTGGGTCCATCCTAACACTCACATCTCTCTGCATCCCCTGTCAGTGACAGTGTTGAATCTGTGACCCTCTGGCCAGCGCCTTTGCTCTGAGAATTGTGCGACCAGGAAAGGGACTCGCTACTGGCTGTGAAGCCTCCTTCAACACCTCAGCTCTGGCTGAGGAAGGGGAAGGGCACCGTCACAGCCTACAGCCTGAGCTCTTGATTCACTGTGCCCTAAGTCAGCCATGTGCAAGCAGAAGGCATGCCATCCCTGCCCCTTAATTTCTACCTCTGCAATACTGATCATTAGTATAAGAGAAACTACATGTTGCTAAGCACTTTTCACAGGTGGCATGCTATATTTGTATTTACTAATTCATTTGATCCTGACACCATCCCTGTGGATGACTATACCCATTTGACAGATGAGAATGGTGAGGCACAGAGACATTAACTCCTCCCATAAGACTATGGACTTTCAGTGGCTTCCATCTGCCTTAATACCACCATAGTCCTTGGCACAAAATGGAAACTCAATCAACATTTCTTGAATCAGTGAATGAATGAATGAATGAATGGGTGAAAAATGGATAAACCTGGGTCAATAGCCTTCAGAAGAGGTGACAAGAGTCCGAGAGGGTATCATTATCTTTGAATGTACTGGATTTGGTACTATGTTTCAGTCCCAAAAGGCAAGGAGGGATTCATGATAGCCTCCAGATCAGTACCTAAACCACGTGTGGACAGAGCCACCACAACAGAGAGGAACTCAAGAGGATCAGCTTGTGTGGATGAGGAAAAGGGGGAGGCCAGTTCTCTTTGTTCGAGGAATGGATGTATTTCTAGGTGTGATCTCATTGGCAGCTGGAAATACAGGACTGAAGTTGAGGAAAAAGGTTGGGGCTGAAAGTAAGCATTTGGAAGCTATGCATCCATCCCTCCATCCATCCATCCATCCCTCCATTCATTCATTCATCCAGTCATTTATCATCCAGCACTTAATAAGATCCAATTATGATCTAAACCACTATTGAGAGAGTTATTGAAGAAAGAAAGACAAAAATTGTGACCTTGCCTCCAAGAAGCCTACAGTTATATTGGTCCTTCTTCCGAGAGATAACCTTGCATGTCCTCAGATGAGATTGCTGAGGGTAAAAGGGAAAGTTTGTGGTCTACTCTGGGCATTCATTCAACTAGAAGCAGGAAGAAACGCGGAGATTAAGAACAGAGACACAAAACCAACCGGGAGTTTGCTGTCACTAAACAGCGGGACCCACTGAAGAAAGAAAACTGTTCCAGTTTGGGAACAGCAGCATCACATTTGATGACGTGGCATGTTGGAGGTTCACCTAACCGGTGTTCTTCGAGTCAGGTGGTTCTACACGGGTGTTCTAGTGCAGCAGATATAACTCCAGCTTCTAGAACGATATCCACTCTGTGTGTTTGCAGCCATACGCCCGCCCAGGAGCTGGAAGAGGAGATAGAGACAGGAAAGGGCCAGCTCTTTGCTCTCCCAATGGCCACATTTTGAGACACTGAGAACCTGTGCCCATTTGCAGTTGCAGCTGAAGTCTTGAGCCTGGGAGCCTGATAGCATCCTGCCAGACCTGGCCCCCATGTGATCTTCCATCCGCTCTCCTTAAATGATGTGAGTTAATTCATGAAATGCTCTTGAACCAGTGCCTGGTACACAGGGACCTCTAAAAAAGATGACCACTCTTACCAGTATTATTATTTCAGGCCAATGAACCCTACGCCTACCTCTGAGATGTTTTCCTCAGGTCCCCCAGAATGTCCAACCAGCAAGTCGTGTGCTTAAAGCAAGCTGGGGCACTCACTGGCTTGAAGGGCCTCTTCTTGATGCCAATGTAAGGCTCTGATAAGTCCTGAAACACAGAAATCTGTTATAGCCAGCATGGCCCACACCTTTCTTTCTTTCTTTCTTTCTTTCTTTCTTTCTTTCTTTCTTTTTTCATATGAAGACAGATGGCCTTTTACAGAAATAGGGTTTTACATATCTGGAGAGTTTTACTTCTCTTTCTAATCCAGTGAATTTTCCCTGAACTCTGCATATATCTGGCATCTCTCATCTGTGCTTTAAAGTTTTTTTTAACATTTATTTATTTTTGAGGGACAGAGAGAGATAGAGCTTGAGTGGAGGAGGGTCAGAGAGAGAGAGAGAGGGAGACATAGAATCCAAAGCAGGCTCCGGGCTCCGAGCTGTCAGCACAGAGCCCAATGCAAGGCTTGAACTCGCGAACCGTAAGATCATGACCTGAGTGGAAGTGAGATGCTTAACCGACTGAGCCCCCCAGGTGTCCCTGTCATTGGTGCTTTAACTCAGGAGGAGGGGAGACAGGTGATCCATTTCACTAGCAATGGGACAATTACGTGGGCCCTCCGCACAACTTTCTAGATCTTATAAACACTTCCGCGTACACTTGCAATTCTCATGCAAAGTTAGTGTCAATGCTCCTCCTTACCCTGGATGGAACTGTGGCTCAGAGAGCCTGTGTGCCTTGCCCAAAGCACAGAGCTAGCAAGTGACTGAGTGGGGCGCATGCTTTCGTTGTTTGGATTCACACCTGATGTTCTTTCCAGTATCTCAAGGTCTCGAAGATGAGGAATACCAGGGAAGTCATAAATTGTGAGTCGGGCTATTTATATTTTTAGACCTGAGCACAAGTCCTCGCCAGTGTTCTGTGTCATCGAAATAGTCTACGCCATGGCCCACGGAGGGGGCTGGGTGTGGGCGGTGGCCCAAGCCGGAGGGCCGTGCTCACCATCCCTGATGCGAGCAGTAGCCTGGGCATAGGTGCCAGAAGTTTCTCCGCTGGAAAGAGAAGATGATGCCCAGGGCTCCAGCAGACGGGCTGTTTGCCCCTCCCTGAAAAGAACAGCGCTGAATCGGAGTCTGCTGGGGTTTTTACAAAGCCCGGATAGAGACCGGAGCTACGGCACAACCCATAGGAGGGAAATTAAGTGAACTACAACCTTTCTTTGAGATGCGGCTTCCGCAGAAAGATTGCCACTTGGTTGTTGGCACCTTCCCCTCTCTCCACGATGGCAGGTTTTCTCCCGAAACCACCGGAGCCCGCCCCACCCTTGTAGTCCCCGTGCCAGCCCCGCTGGGGACCTTTCCAAAGGGCACAGAGCACACATGGAGGTGCTCTCGGTCCACAGGCCCCTAAAAAGTAACCTCCCGTGCTCTGAGCCTTGGTTTGTGGGAGGCATTTTGGGCTACGTGTTCCTGGTGTTTCTGCTGCTGTTGTTTCTCTCCTTCCTGAAAGGAGAAAGTTAAGGTTTGTTCCCCCAAACCAGTCTCTTCTCCATCTGGAACCAATGGGGGGCCCTCCGCAGATCACCCCTGAGGACTGGCTGATGTTTATGAGATCCTAATCCTGGGGGGACTGGCTGGCTTAGGAGGCTGGTAATGGGATAAGAAACCTCTCCTCTCCAGGGCCCCGGCTGGAAGCCAGCCCAGGCTCCTAATGACGGGAAGTTTCCAGCTTTCGGGAGGCTCGCTCCGTGAGACGAGCTGGTGGGCTGAGTCCAAAGCGGCTTCTGCTCCATCACCCACCCTATTCCCGTTTTGGGTTCAATGTCAGGGATTTCCATATCAATGCCAAGGAGGCACTGAGACTCCAGGATAAGCTAGCCATAAGACTGGTGTGCGCGAGATGCGGGGGAAACCGGAATATGCTTCCTCAGCAGGAGGAGAGAACCACTGTGTGTCAAGCACTGTGGAGAACAGAGGACACACGATTTCGTGTAACCCTCAGAGTGGTCTTCTGAAGATGGTAGTGGTGCCTCTGCTGGGACAGTTGAGGACATAAGGATCAGAGAGGTTAAGTAATTTTCTCAAGGTTGCCCAGGATATGTGCCTTTATGACACCAGACCTTACACGTGTTCTACTGCTTACCAATGATGCTGAGTCTCCTCAAATGTGGAGTGGTCTAGCCTGGAAGCATCGTATCCATGATGGGATATCACACGCAAATACACTCACACATACATGCACAAATACGTGCATGGGCGCGCGCGCACACACACACACACTGCTGTCATCCACAGCTGTGTTCAACCAATGCCATAAAAAATACTCACAAAATGATTTTCGGTTCATGGCTCACAGTAGGGGTGAGCATTTTGTTTTTCTGAAAGGGGCCAGAAACTGATAAGTAGTTTCTGCTTTGCTGGCCATATGGTCTGTCACAACTACTTAACTTTGCAATAGCGGCATGAAAGCGGCTACAGACAAAAGAAAGGGCCTTCCTGGGCTCTAATAGACTTTATTTACAAACATCTTTTTTAACTAAAAAACAGGTGATGGGGTGGACTTGACACATGGGCCATAGTTTGTTGATGTAGAGACATCCTTCTCCCATTAAGATAAACTAAGAGAGGCTTCCTGGAGGTGGTGCCCTTTAAAGTAAGCCTCCATGAACAGGTGGAATTTGGAATATGGAATTAGGAGAAGATGTGGGTGTTACAAAAAAAAAAGAGACGAAGGGGAATGAAGGCACAGGGCAGGAGAGTAAGGAGACGGTCTAGGAGAGAGAGGACTCAGGTGGGAGGATGGCCATGTTGTCACAGGGAAAAGCCATGGAGACATGACCCAGAGGTCAAGGCTAGATTAGGGAGAAACAACGCTGGCCAGAGGGGTTCCACATGTGGTCAACACTCTTCTCCCAGTTTTACCAATATTCCAAATCCTTTGTCTGAGAGAGGAGCTGACCTCTTCTGACAAGTTGAATCTCCAGTGGTTTCACATTGATGTGGGTTAGGATCCAATTCACATTATGGAGTCACTGGGGGGAATGTGTGCTTCTGGGATCGGGGGGCCTCGTGAGCCTGGTTGCAGAGATGGGAGATGAAGGTCCGGCGGCGAGAGATGTGTACAGCCTGAGGCTGAAAAGTGTGCAACATGGGAGATCAGGCTCACCTTCCTGCAAAATAGGCCTCCAGCCATGTGACCTCTGTTCCGTGTTCAGCCTCTCTGGGATGGTGCTGCATCTTGTCCTATAACAACAGGTGAATGACGTGTGCCATTCAAGGGTGTGGTGACCATTTACAGGAAATGGCACATATGACCCATGATGGAGGTGTATTAAGACCTTAACAAAGCACAGGGTGACTTGCTCTTGTCCAAGAGCAAGGAGTGTGTTCCATGAAGAGTAGGTTCTGTGAACTTGGTCAAGGTCAGAGTGTTCTACCTTCAACTACGGTATTTGGGGATAGATGGTAGGAATTGGCATAAGGGCATTTTAGGTTTATTTGGGAACCAGAAGTGGCTGCGTAACTAACTACACATCAACAAGGAACTCTTGGCTCTTCCTTAAACACCTGGGGCCCTGTGCTTCCTCTCAGCCTGAGCATGGCCTTTCCCCACTGCCAAGAAGGCCTTTTTTCTTTCTTCCTCCCCTGGCCCATCTTCCAAGGCCAAAGCTAAAGTCTGTCCCCTTGATGAACGTCTTCTGGGCTTCGCCTCTCTCAATAGCACTGGCCCCACTCCAATGTCACTGTTGGTATATTGTCTTGCAGCCACAAATCAAGGCTGAGTTTCCCAAGAGCGGGTTTCCTATCTTTGTGATGACACTTGCTAACATCTCCATGGTTTGCACAGCTGAGATGACAAAAATTGGAGAATGGACAAAATTGAAGGTGAAATAGTCACTATTTCTTGGTTGGCTTGCAGGGCCCTGGCGTTGTGCTAGGAGTTTGATACCATCATCTGATGTTTATAACATCCAATTGGTAGGTATCGCTTTCTGCACTGATGAGAGAGGGAGTGCAGGCTCAAGGTGACAGAGGGTCACAAACGCTGCGCTCAGATTTGTCTGCTTTAAACCGCTTCACCCAACCTTCCGCAGACCCTGGGAATAATAGGGTACGCCTGCTCCTTGGCACTGCTCCCTCGGGTAGACCTGTGCCCAGTTGGCAGGACCGTGCTGAGCAGTGTCCTTGGAGTTTGTTGTGCTGGCCTTGCCACACCAGGCGCCGTTAAATGCATGGAGGGTGCACAGACTTGGCAGCGCTGAATTTCTCCTGCACTTGGGGACTTCTGTTCCCGGACAATGACAAATCTGAGAATGGAGACGTCTTCCAAATGCACGGATGTGAATGGGATGGGAACAATACTGTCATTCTGGAACCGAGGGGCAGACGGAGTGAGTGCTTCCGGTGGCTGGTCTTTCTCCTGCATTGGAGATGTGGCGAAACAGCTTTTGCACAAAGCAGTAAGATGCTGCCCGGTCAGCCGCTGTCTGCAGTACAGGGAGGGAGGTCAGGGGGGGACTGCCCAGGTAGCAGCAGCCGTTTGGGAAGAGCCACTGAGTCTGCGTGATGACACACTGTGTTTGAAAGAACCATGGTTCCCCTAACATGTCCCTGTCTTAGTCTCCAGAATCGTGAGCATGTTCTCTTTCCCAGGACAGGGGACCGTGCAGGAGTAATTAAAGACCTTGAGATTATCTCGGATTATCTGGTGGGGCCCTAAATGTAATCACGAGGGTCCTTAAACTCAGCTAATGTTTCCCAGCTGAGCGCAGTCACAGGGAGAGGTGGCAAGGAAGAAGGAGAAGGAGATGCCATGCGGCCAGCTTTGAATAAAGAGGAAGGGGCTCATGAGAGATGTCTACACACACACACAAAAGGCAAGGAAACACGTTTTCACCTACAGCCTGCCGGAACAAACACAACCCAAGCAATACCCTGATTTTAGCTCAGGGAGACCCGTGTCGGACTTCTGTCCTCAGAACTGTAAGATCACACATTTGTGGCACTTTGAATTGCTCAGCTGATGGCAACTGGTTAAATAATGATAGTGGGCTAATACAAACACCCAGTCTTTTCCAGCCCACATCCCCCACACAAACCGACAACCCCACGAAATAGCAGGGCTGCCTTAGCCAGGACCTTGGAGTGCTGTAGTGCACGCAGCCCATGACACCTTTGACGTGGACAGGAAGTTTCCAGAAGGGAACAACGGACAGAGTCCATCCGGGGATGGAGACCGGAGGTCACCCCGCAGGCTGTAGGCTGGAGAACATTTACCCCCTTGGGGACTTGCACTTTAAATCACCAGGCCTGGACAAGGGAAGGTGCATGGGACTTTCAGGCAGACAGACGGGGGTTTGGATCCCGCTTCACTCATGCACTAGCTACAAGCTTCAAGACCTTGCTCACCTAACTTGGAGGATAACAGCACATAACTGTTGACTGTTCTGTGGACTGCACAAGATCATGGATCGGTCTTCTAACTGTTGCTCCTCGAATCTAGTAGGTGTTCAATAATTATTTTTTGTTATTGTTATTTTGCCATTTCCTTTTAGTTTAAGGCTTCTTTCTGTTTTTTCCCCTCAAATATTGAGAAAAAGCCATTCGGGTACCTCATATGAGTGTTAATAACAACTAGCGATGCTATCAAACTGCAATATTTCCTTTTCTAGCTTCTGAAATTTTTATTAAAATAATAGATGACTATAATCTCAATAGTAAATGATAATGACTAGTAACAGTAAATAGTAAATGGTAATTATAGAGAATAATATTTGGCATTCCTAGCTGTTTTTTAATGATATTTACTTTAAATTTTATAAATAAGACCCTTACAATACTGTCACATCTTGATTTTCTCTTTTAAATATTATTAACTTCTTAATGCATAAAATGATTTAGCTTTCTTAAATTGTGAAAGTGAACTTACATTCACTTTGAGGGGAACCTGGGTGACTCAGTTGGTTAAGCATCTGCCTTGATTTCAGCTCAGGTCATGATTTCACGGTTCATGAGTTTGATCCCAATGTGCGGAACCTGCTTGGGATTCTCCCTCCCACCCTCTCTTTCGGCCCTCCCCTGCCCCCCCTCTCTATTTCTCTCTCTCAAAATAAATAAATAAATAAGCTTTAAAAAACAAATAAAGGAAAGGCAATGAACATTTTTCATAAGGGTTAGGGATCACTTCTGAAGGACATGATTTCTGGGCTAGGTTTCAAGGATTGCATACAAGTTTTCCAGGTGAATAAATGGAAGAATTTAGCAAGGAATAATGGCAAGCTTGAGAATAAAATGAAAATGTAACAGAAGGGTCTGGTTGAATAGCTGTAAGTAGGAGGACATGAAGTAAATCAAGAATGTCCAGGAAGAGATCTAGAGCCATGGGGAGGGGCCAGGATATGCAGGACCTAGTGTGCATGCTGAAAAGCTGCCCTTACTCTTAGGGGCACCTGGGTGGCTCAGTCGGTTAAGCATCCTACTTCAGTTCAGGTCATGATCTCACAATTCGTGAGTTCGAGCCCCGCATGGGGCTCTGTGCTGACAGCTGGGAGCCTGGAGCCTGGAGCCTGCTTCAGACTATGTGTCTCCTTCTCTCTCTGCCCCTCCCCCACTCACGCTCTGTCTCTACCTGTCTCTGAAAAATGAATAACCATTAAAAAATTTATTAAAAAAACAAAAGCTGACCTTATTCCGGAGGACATGGTGAGCCATTCAATGTCTTAGAGTAGAAGCATAATACAGTCAGAGCTACATTTTCATAAAGGTCTTTAGGATTGTTGAATGAGATAGAATGAATATTAATATCTTGGGGTAAGTGATTTTGCTGGGGATGGGAGGTTATGGTAGACAGGCCACTATTTTAGGAAAAATCAAGTAGACATCTCTATCAGTATGAAGCTACTACGAGCAAATCATCACTGAGGTTCTTTTTCTTTATTGAGATATAATTGACATATAACATTGGGCAGGTTTAAAGTGTACCGTGTCGTGATTTGTTATACCTAGTATAGCAAAATGATTAGGACAGTAAGGTTAACACATCCATCATCTCACGTAACTGTCATTGTTGTTGCTTGGTTGTTTGTGCATATGTGGTGCACACTTTTAAGACCTACCATTTCAGTGACTTTGAAACATACAGTACCATAGTAAACATAGGGATGCCTGGATGACTCAGTTGGGTAAGTGTCTGACTCTTGGTTTTGGCTCAGGTCATGATCTCCTGGTTGTGAGATCAAACTTTGCATTGAGCTCTGCACTGACAGCATGGTGCCTACTTGGGATTCTCTCTCTCCTTCTCTCACTGCCCCTCCTGTGCTTGGTCACATTCCCTCTCTCTCTCTCTCTCTCTTTCTCTCTCTCTCTAAAAATAAATAAAATAAACTTAAAAAAATAATATTGTTAACTATAGTTACCACGCTGTACGTTAGATCCCAGAACTTCCTCATGCGGCTATTATTTGTCTGGCTGGGACATCTCTGAGGCTCACTGAATTCATACTGAGGGATGTAGCCCAGTGACTTTTATTATTTTTTATTCCTTTTTCCATGAGAAGCCTCTATTTTCTACACCTGACCTCAGTACTTATATTCATTGGGTGTGGCATCCAACCTTCTCAAGAGTCCAAAAGGACAAATGATATTTCCTTGGTTTCAATCTTCTGTGTCAAGGGGAAGAAGCCTGAGATATGAAGGCCCTACTATGTGCTGGTGTTCCTGCCAGGCAATGTGCCTCTCTTTTATCCCATTTGGTTCTTTCACCGTCCTGTGGGGGTTGTCATCACTTATTTCAAACAGGAAGTGGCCAAGGTCAGACGACCACATGGTGAGGTCACCTTCCTGGGGCTACATGGTTAATCAATGGCCAAACCAGGTTCCAAAAGAAGGTCTGGATGATTTCCTCTGCTCATGGCCTTCTCACTATTCCCCGTTCTATCTTTGTTATCACAGCAGATTGACTGAGGGGGTATTTGTTGGTTGACTACACCAACAGTTGAAGCCAGGAGCCACACTATCCTCACCACTGAGGAAACTTTTATTCTCATGAAAATATCATACACTTGATCCCGAACGCACCTCTCCCCTGTGATAGAATTGTATTGCAAACTCAGATGACCAGGTCCAAGAATGCACATGTTCTCCTGCACTGCACACCATCTTCTCTTTCCTTAAAAGTCTGATAGCTCACTGCTTGGCAAGTGAAGGGGCAAACTCCTTAGCAAGCCTTGCAGACCTCTTCGTCCCTGGTCCCTTCACACCTCCTGCCCTGCTTCCCTATTATTGTAAACCCAGCAAACCCCTTGCAGATTCGCAATACTTCTCCTTTTTACAGATTTTGCTTATGTTGGAACCCTTAGAGCGCCCAGCTCAACACACCCCTCAGGCTGTCTGGGCACCATCCGCTAATCTTCCAAGGTAGTACGAATGTCCACTCCACCAGGAAGACTCCTGTGGCCCTTCCTGCTTCCGGCAACACACTGCACCCCTCATTCGAGCCTATGGAACCCAGCCTGTGCCTCTTAATTGTCTTATAATAATGACTTACTGTCCCCTGTTATGAGGTCAATAACGGATCCGCTCCTATGCTCACTACGCTCAACACTTGGCTCGTGGAAAGCACTTCAAAATATTTTTAGAAATAAGAAAGAAGAGAGAGAGGGCAAGAGGAAAGGCAAGAAGGAAAAAATAAAACAGAAATGTGAGCAGCAGTTGCCTGGCTAATCTGCCTTCTTTTTATATTCATGTTAACAGGCATATAAATACTGGGAATTCCCCTTGCTAAATGCAAGTTCGCAGAGCTTTGGTTTTTCAGAAGATTACGTCATTTAAGAGGAAATAACTACATTTTTTTAAAAGAGAAGCCAGACCAAATACTGAGAAGTGTATAATGGGAGAGAAAATAATAAAATCCAGAAAGCAATTGCCACAGACGTAATGTTCACCTCCCTGCCACACACACACACACACATGCACGCACGCACACACCAAAAAAGCTCTGCTTTTGCTGAATCTGCAGTAGCTAAACTCACTAATTAAAACCATTTACAAATCTACGACGACCAGAACGATGGCCATGCTAATTGACCTGTTATAAGAATTCTAAAGGCAAGATTATAATCATGATGTCCATCATCATAATATATCAAATGGACAAAGAAAATATAGGTGGGCATGTCCTAACCACCTATAGGTGGTTTGAACAATAAAATTTTTGAACAATAAAAAAAGACAACAACTGAAAAACAGACAAAGAAGAAGAGAAAATTTCCAAAGTGGTTGAAAAAATCCATTGTGGTCCTATTTGTAGTTTATTTATTTATTTTGAGAGGGAGAGAGAGAACGAGAGAGAGAGAGATATCACGAGCAGGAGAGAGAATCTCAAGCAGGCTGCAGTGCAGAGCCAGATGGGGGTTCAAACTCAAGAACTGTGAGATCATGACCTGAGCCGAAATCATGAGTCAGATGTTAAGCCGACTGAGCCACCCGGGCGCCCCTCCACTGTGGTCTTTTAAGGAAAACACTTCTGTTGTGTCAAATAGGAAAGCACTGTTTTAATGGTATGGCCCAGGCATTCTCTCCAAAGTTTACAATGTAAAACATGTTCAGGGTTTATTTAACATAGGGCCAATCTTCTCTTTCCAAGGTTGCCCCCGTTCACTCCAGGCACAAAGCCATCCCTGAACTTATTCTGAAGTGGGTCTGCCCCTTTAAAGCCAGGATGGTCTTTGGCAGATTTCATCTTATTAACCTTGTACGATGAGCAGTGTAAAGGACACCCTTCCACCAATCAAACAACCAAATAAATAATCCACAGAGGACGGTCCTGCTAACCGCTGTTGCGCTTGCCGGCAGTCACAGCCGAGGTCTGTGACGAGTCTTACTAGGATGTGACAAGTCTTAGGCCTTTGAACTTTCTTGATGACTTGTAATCTTCATCTTTGGGCACTTCCTGTGGTTAACTTGCTCCCCACTTGCTGCGGATCCCCTCCTGGCCCCTTTACAAGCTCTTTCCTTGAGGGGAAATGGAAAACCCAGGCAGGGTTTCAGGTGTGTGTAAAATCCTGTGGAGAAAACCTTACATTCGATGCTTCTGGTTCCATAAAAGTGTTTGAAGTAGATTCCAGATACTACCAAAAAATTGTTTAAGTCTGATTTTCCTTTTCGTTGAGGAGGGAGAAGGGGGCGATTGTAGGAGGCCTTGTGTCCGCATGTCTAATATTATAAAAAATCTCGAAGTCTTGATAGACTTAATCCCTACCACAGGAGTGTATAAAATAGCAGAGTTAAACTGCCAAGAAAAACCAGGACCACACCAGGAAAGCCGCTGGCTTTCAAGCGACTACCTACCAGATCCTGCCTGGCAAAACCCCAGCTAATGCATGAATGCACAATATCCCAATATATCAAGTTGGGCTTGGCTTTGCCTGCGTCTGGGTGAGGCCTGAGGTGACCATCTCCGTTCAGCACACTGCTGTTCACGTCCAAGGATCTCAACGTCCTTCAGAAAGGATCATGCGAAGAAGAGATTTTCTAGCCAACTATTTGTGCGTTTGTAAATGCCCTTGGAAGGCTTATTGCTTCTTCTCTCCATGGATGTGTGTGTGTGTGGGTGTGTGTGTGCCAGTATTTTTTCCCTACTAAAGTTTCTTTACGGGTTATGACAACTCACAGATCTCTCTTTGTCTTTTCCTAGTTGCTGCTGTTCAGACTGATTTTCATCTTGCATATGATTTTAATACAAGAGCTTGTAATATGATTACATTAACTGTTGAGCAATATCGCCCCAGCAGAACCAAACCACAGAGTTCTTTTTTTAACTGCACTGGGAATGCCTCAGCTCTATCTACAGTGTTAATTCTCCATTAAAGTGCACTGGCCGCATAGGCTGGGTTTTAAGTCCTGTGAGAATCTGTGTCTCCGTGGCTGGAGGTAAGAGTGCGGGAGCAGGACATGGCGGGGAGGAAATTGGTGCACATTTTTTCTTGGAGTCAAAGCAGGTTTTCCTTCCTCGTTTCAGGGATTGTAGTGACTTCCTGGAAATATGCCCTCTTTCAAGTTTGGCCTTTGGTAGAATAGATAGGAGTGGCTTCTTTTTGCTAGTTCTTCAGAAGGGAATGTGAGGTGATAGGTGAGTGACCTGTGGACCAAAGAAAGAAAAGTCTTCTACTGGGGAATTTATGGAGAAATACCTCTTGGGCCACCTGGGTGGCTCAGTCGGTTGAGTGTCTGACTCTTGATTTCAGCTCAGGTCATGATCTCGCGGTTCGTGGGTTTGAGTCCCAAGTAGGGCTCTGTGCTGACAGTGCAGACCCTGCTTGGGATTCTCTCTCTCCCTGTTTCTCTGCCTCTCCTCAACTCATGCATTCTCTCTCTCTCTCTCTCTCTCTCTCTCTCTCTCTCCCTCTCAAAACAAAGAAACTTTAAAAAGAATTATCTTTTGATAAGATCCTGAAGATAAAATAATAATGATGGTGATGACAATGATGATGATAATGATCACAAGGAAAAATGGGGAAGAAAATGATTTGGCTTGATTCCATTCAGTTATTATATGCATGTGGGTGTCAGAACTCTGTGTGATTGGTATAGAAACCCTATGTCCCAACTGTTTTGTTTGGTTATTTGTTTCCAGAACAGTCTGATGTCAGAATTTCCATCCCATTGTCTTAATGAAACAAAAAAAAGATTCTGCAACTCCATTAATTACAGGATAAAAACTACCCTCTACACTGCCTGTTGACATGGGAATATTCCAAGGCTTGTTTTTGTCAGACAGTGTACCTAGAATTTTGTTGTTGTGGTTGTTGTTGTTGTTGTTGTTGTTTGTGAGCCTCTCATTTGGAGAAAATGTGTGTGTGTAGAGGGTGTTTTATAAACCTCGTTTGTCTTCTGATACCTGTTTGGAATTATTGTTAAAAGAAAAATGCAAGTCACCAAAAGCTTCTGATGCATCCCCTAATCCTCAAACCCAAATGGATGGATGTTTTGGTTTATTTGCCTATCTTTATTGTTGTTTCTTCTTAGAATACTAGGAGCATACAGTAGATGAGTGTATATTTTTTGTATGTTTTTGTTCTAGGTTCACAACTGATGCCTATTGCTTGGCTTAGATGCTGTAGGTCTGACTACAGTGACAAAAGACCCCACTCTTGTAACTCTAGAGCACATACTAATGATTCTGATCATTTAAAAAAAGGAAGGAGTTCATGGATCTTCCTACTCACAGGATTTCCTTTTTTTCCCATTTTCCCACCTTCTTGCCCTTTCATACCCAGGTAGAGGTCACTTATACTCTGAGCTGTGCATAAGATGCCTGCAAAATGGCATCTGAAAAGAACTGTGTTCCTTCTGTGTTCTGGCTGATGTGGTCTGGTTCTAGCCAGAAGCACGTTTTTGAACACTCTCATTAAGGACTTCCATTGGCAGTGACCCTGGTCAGCCCAACCCAGAGGGTCTCTGATTCCCAGAATTTTAAGAACAGTCAGTGCTAATGACCGCTCCTGCCCAGGGGCCCTCAGTCAGACTCATAGAAGAGGCCTGATATTTTGAAGTGCCCTTGGGAGATAATTTATCTTGAAATCTCTTGAACCTACTTACTGGGCAATACCCCTTCAGACTTCCCCAAAGGGTTGAGAGTACCTCCCTTTAAAAAGAACCACCCTGTAGGGGCACTTGGGTGGCTCAGTTGGTTAAATGTCTGACTTCAGCTCAGGCCACAATCTCATGGTTCATGAGTTTGAGCCCCACATCAGGCTTTGCACTGACAGCTCGCAGAGCCTGCTTTGATCCTCTGTCTTCCTCTCTCTCTGCTCTTTCCCTCGATCACACTCTGTCTCTCTCAAATAAATAAACAAAAAAAAAAAAAAGAGGCACACTGTAACAAGGACACTCTCTGCTGTTTCCATTTGATCCCACATGAAGACTAAGGATCAGAAGGGCAGAGATGTGCCTGCAAAGTTTAATTCCTGCCTCTCTGGGGGAAAACAGCCCTGATGGGGAGCAATTGCTTCTGTCCGTGATGTAAACACTCCTGCCATGGCCAGGTTCCAGCTACCAACATGATGTCCCCAGATACAGAACTGGGAGGGGATGTCTGCCCCCAGCTCCTACCAAGTGAAGACTGGCTAGCTCCATCACA
Organism: Cryptoprocta ferox; assembly: GCA_028646485.1. Lineage (NCBI taxonomy): Eukaryota > Metazoa > Chordata > Mammalia > Carnivora > Eupleridae > Cryptoprocta > Cryptoprocta ferox. Next base: position 6,158,126 of record CM053560.1, on the reverse strand, counting down.
GCCATGCTCTGGACTAGGAAATAGCGGGGGGAGAGACCACAGGTTTGGAGACCAAAGATCTGGCTTGGATTCCAGATATGCTCTCTGTTAGCTCAGGTAAGTGACTCTCGAATCCTGTTAAGGCCTCTGAAGAATAGCAGAAGGACTGTCTTTAGAGCTGGTTTGAACCCAGGGAGAAAACACAGGGAGGAGTTTCCTCTGACATGAACAATGTTGTCCTTATCATCAAATAATCTGACAGATGCATGGATGTCACCATGGATTTCACAGACTTCCACAGATTTCATCATACTAAGGTAGGTGCTATTATTCCTATTTTATAAAAATTTGAGTCTTGAAGAGGTAAAGAAACTCCTTCATAAAAGCTATCAGCCCACATCTGCTTATCTACACTGACCTTTCATTTTATCCTCCATGAGATGCTTGATAGATTTAGTTTTTAAGCTGGAAAAGTATTCATTAATGATAGATGACTATCCCCTTGAAATCTCGAAATTGGGGCAGATCTTCTCAAGAGAGAAAGGTGGCCAAGGCAGCCAATGTTACAGCCATTCAAATATCACCCTGTTACACCCTCCCATGGATTAACGAGCAGTAGGCTGTATACAACAGACATTCAGTCATCACCTGCATTCTCTGAACGTGGCGTCCGTTGCCCACTGGGGAACTGTGGAGACCAGATAGCCGTGTCATTGATTTATTTACATTTTATTTCTTAGGGAAGCAAGGTATAAAGTTGGCAAATTTGGGGTTACCAAACCCTGGCTTTTTTTTTCCATTCCTTCTATTTACTAGTTGAGTGACCTGGGGTGAGTCATTTCATAAGTTATCAGAAGAACATAATCTACAGACCAAGGATATTCACAAATTCCTGTGTGTGTGTGTGTGTGTGTGTGTGTGTGTGTGTGTGTGTGTGTGTGTTAGAGAGAGAGAGAGAGAGAGAGAGAGAGAGAGAGAGAGAGATGGGGGGAATCAGATAATGCGCTCCTTGAGGTCAGAACCTGTGTCTACTAAGGTTACACCTTCAATATTTATTCAGTATTAAGTTCATCCCTAACTGATGAAGCACTGAGTCAACTGTCTGGAACAAAAGTCATCACCCCAAAGACACTTAATAGGTGGGAGCGATGTTAACTCCAGTCCCAAAGAGCCTATAACTCCCCCCTCTTATTCCTTCAACACTTGGAAAATAACAACTCTTGTGGTTTTGCCATTTCCAAAGCAAGACGAGATACTTATTCCTTTAATGTAACCTTACTTTCAGTGCACAACAGTCTCTGTAAAGCAATGACAACAAACAGCTTAATAAATTGGGAATAAACAGTGTGCGACATGGCAAATTGCATCCCCAATAATCTATCATACATACATCTGCTGTGGATAATGCAAGATAACAATAACCCTTTGATTTAATTGGGCTTGTGGGTGGTAGCATATGCATTGTAATGGTCCCATTGACATTGTTTTGCACCCAAGGAATCAAATCAATGCCTACTTGCATATGAAGCACTAGTAGTCCCTGGAAGTGTGTATGTTACTGTGAGCATTAACAGGAGTCAGGCCAGGGCTTGGAGGGGTTGGGAAGAGACCCTGGAGGTTCAGTGGGGAGGCCAGACCACATCCCATTGCTTTCAGTGGGACTGTGTGCTCTTTGAAAAGCCCCCGCCATGGTTTAAGAGGCTCTCTTTCTAGGCTGAAATGCTAATAGAAACGTCTAGTAATAACAGCCTAATTGTATGTATGGTGTGCAATATTGACACATATAGGATATCTTCCCCATCTATGCCTCTGAACCAGCGTGATGTACTCGACTAGGAACAATACAAGAGTCGCCGTATCAGATGACCTCGGCCACACGTTAGCCGTGCTCATAAATACTAATCTGGCAAATTCCATCTCCTTTGGCACCAGAAGGGCAGTTTAATTCTAGCTGCTCCAAACCTCGTTCTCGGAGAGCAGAGTATTGAAGCAGCATTGATACAACTATCAGATCTAATACATTTTGCACCGTCCTTTCCCCGGGAGAGACTGGAACCCCGGTGTCTCCATCCGAGGGCCGGCAAGGGGACAGAATCACCGCAAGGCTCTGGGGGTCTCAGGACAGGGAAGCACAGAGAGTGTGGCCCTCTTCCTGCTCTGGAGGGTGGCTTGTCTGTGTCCAGCAGGGCCCATCCTGCTGATGGTCACGCAGGCCCCACCACTTGCGTTATGCAAATCAACTTCTCGAACAAGCTTCTATTCATTGTCAGGCTGGAAACCCAGCCTTCCCCAGCCCCGAAGTCTGGAAGCTGAGCAGAACTAGGCAATTATCTGTTTTGAAGGAATACACTGATTTGACATTCTTAAGAAGTCACAGACGTCTGATTTCATAATATAATTTGTAGAAGTAAAAAAGGCAAGTTAAACATTTGCTTACACATATCATGTTTACATGTGTTCAAAGAACTTTCCAAAACTTTGCAGTCTCATCCAACTGCATCTTTTTTAAGCTCGCTTCGCTCTTGTAGGTTTGCAAACAAATTCCGCAGCACATTCAACCGCAAATTGATTTACTTTTGGGGAAACTCCTTGAGTTTCACGACTTTCTTCTTGCTGTTTAACGTACACACAGATGCAAAAAAGAAAAAACAATCTCCTAACACAGGAACACAAATCTGGCATCCGGAGGAGTCAATTTTTTTTTTCTTCATTTATTCTCAAAGTGAAGGGAAAGCAGCAATGGATGTGATCCAGATCACAGGAGTGTGCAAATGACTTCTGGGGACCCGCTGACAGAGTGACTGACAGCCACAGCTCTGGGCAGGGTGGGGGAGGGGGAGAGCTGGGTCCCCATGCAAAGGAAGACCTCACTTCACTAAGCATGCATCCCGGGTGCCTGGCCGTCCACCACTCGGGGAAGGCACCTTCACCCGCTCAAGCATTCAGGACAGGGAGGCATCTTGGAAAGCCCGGTCTCCCACACCTCTGCTGGATGATCAGTCCCTGAGTCCACGAGTCACTGATGACCACTCTTCCATGTCTCCTGAATGCCCTCCATCACTCAGCACTGGGGCTCTGGCAGTAGCCTCCTGAACCATCTTACTGAGGGAAAATGAGAAACCACACATCTAATCCAAGTGCCATCCTTGTTCAGCTTCCCAGGATTCTCCTTTCTGCAGGATAAAGGGCCAACTCCTTGGCATAACTTTGAAGGTCGTTCACAGCCAGGCTCCTCCTTTCTTTAACAACCTCATCTCCAGGAGAATGCCTCAGGCTCCAACCAAGTTCTGCACGTATGCCATTTTGTCTATCCTACAGGGCCTTTGCACATGCTATTTCTCTGACCACGGATATCCTTCACCTGGAAAACTCCAACTCATCCTTCAAAATCAGCTGAGACACCACCTCTGGAAATCATTCCTGAAACTCAACACAGGGTTAAGGCTTTCTTCCTTATGTTCGTTAGCACACTTAATTGAATTTTTGAGAGCTGGGCTATGTTTACCATGAGTTGGCAAAATATATCTTGTTTAGGACTATAATTTGGTTACCTGTGTACAATATGACATCAAACACACAGTTCCTAGACAGCATGTAAAGGTTTTAGCATAAAATAATAGATAAATAGGGGCACCTGAGTGGCTCAGTCTGTTGAGTGGCCAACTTTGGCTCGAGTCATCTCACTGTAAGCTTGAGCCCTATGTTGGGGTCTGTGCTGACAGCTCAGAGCCTGGAGCTTGCTTTGGATTCTGTGTCTCCCTCTTTCTCTGCTCCTCCCCCGCTCACACTCTGTCTCTCTTTCAAAAAAAAAATAAACATTAAAAAAAGAATGGATAAATAAATGAATAAGTTAGATACTGAAATGGAGTATAATCACTCAAAAGGCTGTGGCTCAGACCCTCCTACCCACAAAGGGCCCCTCACAAAGTGATCCAAACAAAGGAGCCAGGCCACTGAATGCTGCAAACTCCGTGGCTGGTGAGAAGGGTAACTATGAACTCAGGTGGCTGGACAAAGTGACAAAATAACATCATTGCACAAACCCCTCATCTTCAGACTTTCCCCTTCCTTCTCTCCTGACGGTTTGGCCCCTGGAGATGCTGGAAGGGCTCTAAGACAAGGTGAGCTTATAAGAGAATGTTAAGTCGTGGAGGACCAGCTACCTGGCTTGAGGGAGGGATGGCAGGTGTCTTTCTTTCAGCTGAGCTGACCCAAGGCTCTTCTGGCCAAGGACCTCAAGTGTGCCCAGCCAGCTTCCCCTTGGCCAGAATTTTAGGATATTCCCTCCCCTACATCCTGCTCCCTGAGAGGGGGTAGTGACCTCCCTGACTCCCCTCCCCCTGCCCCACCTCAAGGTATGCATCTCATGACTTTTAGGGCATGTCCTGGAATTTGCCAAAGATGCCAAAGGCAAGGAAGGCCTTGGACTCCAAAGGCTCCACCGAATGTCACATGAACGGCAAAAAACAAAACAAAACAAAACAAAACAAACAAAAAAAAAAACTAAGGAGGCCAAAGTTTACCAACACAGACGACTTTCAATCTGCCTGACTTCTGTCCCCGAATAAAGGAGCAGATGTCCAGCCTCACGCCGTCCAAGGTTTCCGGGTTTTGCTTTTGTTTGTTTCCTTCTAAGAAGTCTGTGAATAAGCCGGTGCCCGGGCCAGAAAGGGAGACTCTGTAAGCTCTCATTAGTTTGCAGCCTGCTTGGCGGCCTGGAAACCCGCAGCGGTAATAGGAACCAGGCAGGGAAAGTGAAGTTCAAACCAGGATGGTGTCGCCGAGGCTCCCCGAGCCGCTGGGCCACAGTAGGCCTGCTGCGGTCACACTGGAGGGTTCTGGGCAGCGGGGTGCTGGGACCCACCCTCCAGTGCTCTCTGGGGGTTTCTGTCCAAGCTGACAACTTCCAGACAACCCTCCCCGCACCGGTTCCTGGGAGACGGCCTGTGTGGGAACCCTGGCCTCCCACACAACCCAGCCAGCTCATAAGCCACCAACAGGAGGTTTCCTGTCCCCTCCTCACCCCAGTCCTCACAGGCCGGGAGGAGGCTGCAGGCACTAGAGGAGCTCCTCTTGGAGGCCTGCAGACCTGGAACCCTGACTCAGGGACCAGTGGGAAGCAGGCGAGGACATTGACCTCCTCCTGGGTGGTCACCTAATGGAACCATTGGCAAAAAATTAATTGGAGGCTATCAATCCACTGTGGTAACTTCCAGAGCCCATGCAAGCACACTCCGGAGAGAGAGTGAACAGAGAGAGAAAGGCTCTCCTCATGTTGCAGCCTGATGCTCCGTCGTCTGTTTCAACACTTGCTGAGAAGCATGAGCCGCTATCCCAGTGCCACTCTGCAGCCCACGTCCACCCTACCTTGGAACACCCATGTCCCTAGGGAGCTCGGTGTCACTGTCATTAGGAAGTACAACCTCCGGTCCCCCTGAGAGCCAGAAGCTCTTGTTGCAGACCCGGCTGTCTGTCCTCGGAGCCCCATCCTTCCAAGGCCACCACAACTGTTGTGGCCAATGCTGTCTAGGGGATGGGAGGGAGTCACCCGATGCTGTGCTGTCGGAGTCACAAGTCACCCTTGGGACCTGAGCCTGGGGAGGGTTGGGGGTGAGGATGAGGGGAGTAGCTGGGGTCCTGAAACATGCATGGCACTCAGTACACATTCCACGAATGGCGAACCGATACCTTGACTTCCTACGTTTCTTTTTGTGTCTTTTACTTTGGGTTTTTCCATGCAAAAGCAGGCCTGATTCATAAAGCAGGGTTTTCAAGTGAACTTCTGATAATACGCACAGGGAGGTGGCATCCTGTTACGTGTGTGTGTGTGTGTGTGTGTGTGTGTGTGTTTACAAAGAATGGATATATATGTATATTTATATATAATATATATCACTACTATATGATATACGAATAATGGGTATTAATGACATATGGTACATATTTATAGGTTGTTACTGATATATGATATTACTTAAAATCACAAATTCATTCTCATTGGAGAAAATTTGGAAAATACTGAATAAAGAAGAAAATGTAAATCAACCATGATTGCATTGCTCTGAGATAGAAACTATTAACATCTTGATGTACTTCATTCTATCAGCAAATATTATGTTGCAGATTTGAGATCACACTGAATAAACAATTTTAGATCTGGCTGTTTTTCAATTAATGTTGCATTGTAAGTAGATTTTCCTTTCCACCTTTCTCATGGACATACTTCTGTTTTGGGTTCATTTTCATTTTGTCTAACAAAAATAAATTTTCAGGGGCATCTGGGTAGCCCAATAGGTTATGTGTACGACTCTTGATTTCGGCGCAGGTCATGATTCTCAGGGTCATGGAATCAAGCCCCGTGTTGGGCTCTGCACTGACAGCGTGGAGCCTGCTTGGGATTCTCTCTTTCTCCCTCTCTCTCTGCCCCTTCCCCACTCTTTCTGTCTCTCTGTCTCTCTGTCTCTCTCTCTCTATCACTCTCAATAAATAAATAAACATTTGAAAAATAAACATTCGCTTTATTTGAGAGAGAGAAAGAGAGGGCAGGATTTCTGAGCCACGTGTAGATACTCCAGCTGTTGATATCTGTCCATTCTCTGGATTTCTACAGCCTGCTGGGGGTTTTAACCAAAAAGAATAAAACCACCTGCTTTCAATGCCCAGAATATAGACCAATTCCATGAAAGATTAGCTACATGGAGCTCAAAACTAGTCTGGCCCCTTACAGAAGAGCCATGTGAGACCCTGAGGGGCAAAAGGAGGAACCAGATGCCACAAAGTGACCGGGTCACTGATGCAGAATGGGAACCTTCCCTCTCCTGAATGAGGGAAGGTTGGGGGGCTGCCTGGATGCTCACACTCCCATTAGCCATTGTATCATCATGTTTATTTATTTATTCCCACAGTATGGGAATCCATGGGTAAGACATAACCTTGCATTCCAACTGTGAGTAATCATTGTGTTTCTCTTTTTTTGTATATTTTAATTGAAGTATAATTAACATACAGTGTTACATTAATTTCAGATGTACATATAATGATTCAACAATTCAATCCCTTGCTCAGTGCTCATCAGGATAAGTGTCCTCTTTACCTCCTCCATCTCTTTCCCCCTCCCCACCCACCTCCCCTCCGGCAGCCACATGGATAGATGTAGAGGGTACACTGCTAGTGAAATAAGTGAGTCAGAGAAAGGCAAGTCGTGGTGTCTCTTAACCAAACTGAAACATTCAGATCAGGCCTAGACAGAAGCTTGGTCAGATCTTTGTAACTGGTCTTGCCAAAAGGAGACAGGATTGTTTCTTTCTTTCTTGTATAGGTGTGAGTTTGGGGAGACAAGTATCTCAGGGGTGCGGAATAAGAGGTAAACTTAATTCTTCTATGATATCAGACTGTTACTTTATTTTGTCAGAACAGATTTAAAAACCTGCTTGGTTGAGCCTCCAGTCTGCCGATGTGTAGATCTGCCTATTGATGTGACGATCTATAACGGTTCATTTTATTCCAGAACACTTGGAACAGTTTCAAGTGATGTTGTTCCGTGAGCTCTTCTGGGCCACATGACGTGCCAGGCAAGGTCACCCTAGGGACGCGCATTCAGGATCTTTGTAGCCCTTATCAGCGAAAGCAAGGGATAAAAAGCTATGGTATTAATACATGTTAGAAAGTGAAAACCACCTTCACTAGTAGGCACCTAAGGCAGAAATACAAGAGGGGCAATTGTTTCTGTTTGGGACATAAGGATAATATCTCATGTATCCTAACAGATAAATATGAGACCCAGAGATAGCAGTGGGACGGTTGCAGATTTTGGAGTTGTTTCTTAGCTGGGTGGCCTGGAACAAAGCCCTTCTTCTCAACACCTCACTGTCATTGTCTTTAAAATGAAGTCAAATACACACACACACACACACACACACACTGGAATATTACAATATTACTTGGTGATTAAAAAAAAGAATGAAATCTTGCCATCTGCAACAACATGGATGGAATTTGAGGGTATTATCCTAAGTGAAATAAGTCAGTCAGAGAAAGAAAAATATCATATGATTTTATTCATATGTGGGATTTAAGAAAAACAACAAATTGGGGTTCCTGGGTGGTTCAGGTCATGATCTCATAGTTCACGTGTTTGAACCCCACCTTGGGCTTCAAGCTGACAGAATGGACCATGCTTGGGATTCTCTTGTCTCTCCCTCTCTCTCTCTCTGCCTTTTCCCCACACTTTTCTCAAAATAAATAAACTAAAAAAAAGAAACAAAACTGATGAACATAGGGAAAGGGAAGGGAAAATAAGATAAAAACAGAGAGGGAGGCAAACCATAAGAGACTTTTAAATACAGAGAACAAGCTGAGGGTTGCCAGAGGGGATTGGGGTGGGGGGGATGGGCAAACGGGTGATGGGCATTAAGGAGGGCACTTGTTGGGATGAGCACTGGGTGTCCTATGTGAGAGATGAATCACTGGTTCTACTTTTGAAACCAATACTATACAGTATGTTAACTCACTTGAATTTAAATAATGCACTCTAAAAAACATACAAGTTTAACAGGGGTGCCTGACTGGCTCAGTTAGAAGAAGAGGCAACTCTTGATCTTGGGGTCAGGAGTTCGAGCCCCACATTGAGTGTAGAGATTACTCAAAAAAAAAATAAACTTTAAAAATAAGAAGAAACAAAGAAATAAAAGGAGGCCAACACTACCGCCACCTGTGAAGCTGCGGTGGGAAGTACATGTCATCATGAGCAAAGGTGCTCTGTCATTCCTGCCTATGCCAAGCTCTCATGACTGCATGCCCCTGTCATAGAAAGAAATGCTGTCATTGTCACCATAATCAATGAAGAACTCCACGTGACAGTGGTAGCTCTGATTCTAGTTCCCAACTATACTGGTGACCTCTCCCAGAGGTAGAGGCCACAGCCCAGGCAGTGCCTCTAAGAGGGAGGAAACTACCGCAAGGCTTACTTCTTGAGCACCTGCTGTCTGCCAGTGTGAGTGCCTTTCCTCAAACCCAGCAATTCATTGTCTTCCTGAGCAAACCAGGTCACAGAAGTTTGAGAGGAAGACCTGCCACTCTTGTGCACGGAGTGGGGCGTTGAGTCAGAATGGCAGCTGAGACTCCAAATATTATCCCTGCTGCCCCCCATCCCGTCTCTCACCGGAACCAGACTGGTGACAGGTTCCAGTGACTACAAGCAAGGCAGCCAGCAGAAGACAAGATATTGCTTATATCTGTGCAGGCATTCTTTTGTCCAACAGTCACTGGGCATAAACCATGGTAGGCACTGGAGATCTGAATCGAATAAATCCTCATCATAGTTTAAGGGATTCTGTAACCCAGAACAGTGAAAGCTGTGAAGTAAAGGAAGCACAGTACAATATGGATCCCACCACTACCCCTATGCTCCTGGTCTGGACTGCTCTTCTATCTCTCATATTTCTTGTGGGAACGTTGTTTGGACAAAGCCTTGAACTTTCATGTCCCATTGGGCCCTTTTCCCATAGCCTTCTGCCCATTTACTTGGTACATCCCTGCTTGCAAGTGTCAGGGACCACGTGGAGGGTTAATGAGGAATGCATTTATGGGGCACAGCCTTTGTCCTCAAGGTATTCAGGCTGCCCACCAAACTTGGGGTGACGGTACTAGAGGAATGCATGGTAAAGTAGGGTTCTACAACATTCTGTGAAGTATGGAGTGGCCTAGGTCAGATAGAAATGGGGTCCCAAGCCCAGTTCTGCTCTATTTTAGCTATTTGTCCTTTGGCTTAGTTTTCGTCCCAAGATCTTTCCGAGTTTAAGAGGTTTTTTTTTCTCTTTCTGCTATAAACGTGGTATTAGGTAAAGTGTGAAAAGTCCTTAACACCCAGCCCATCACATGATACTGGCTAAGCACACATTCACTTTATCATTACCATCATTACTATTGCTGTTGTTACTATCACCATCACCATCATCATCATCATCATCAGTCCTAACTGGGTGAGAGAAGCCTTCACAGTAAAAGAGATAATTAAGATTTTAGAAGACATGCAGGGATTTCCAAGGTGCTTGAGGGAGGAAACACATCCTGGAGAGAAGAAAGACTTTATGCAAAAACTCAGAGGTGTGGGGGAGCTATAGGCTACTTTCAGGGATCAGCAATAGTTGAAATGACTGGCAATAAAGACAGATTTCTGGATGAACTGGAGTCAAAGGTGTTGGTATTTGAGTCTTTTGAAGAGCTGAGATGTAGTCTCAGAGACGGCTATCAAGTCATGCGTGGTCACGAAGGGTGTGCCACAGAGCGTAAATATCGCCCTGGAAATAACTAGAACAACATTGGGCCAAAGTGTGGACTAAAGTCAGGGTGCAATCTGGATTGGAGGAGACTTGGAAATACATATGACTAGTGAGATCAGGAAGAAAAGGTACCTAAAGAATGGGGTTAGTACTGAAGCAGCCAACCACAGGAAATGCAGGAAAGTTGGCTGAGGTTTCTCCCCAAGAGTCACAAGATGGACTTCTTCCCCCCTGCACCCAGGCGAATCCTTTTCCTTCTGGAATTCATGAAACAATTGAAAAGCTACAACTTGGATTTTTATTTGCAAAGGATTCTATGACCACAAGACCTACTCTTAACATTCCTGATAGATTTAAAATGTGGATTTTCTCTTCTGCCGCCTCAGTTTGATGGCCCCAGATGAGCTGAGTCCCACACAGCTAAAGAATCTACTTCCATTTGGGTGGAAAAGGAAGGGAAAGGAAGGGAAGGGAAGGGAAGAGAAGGGAAGGGAAAGGAAGGGCAACGAGGGAGAGGGGAGGGGAGGGAAGGGAAGGAAAAAGAAATAGGATTTTATTTTGAGTACTAGAGTCTCTGGTTCTATTTAAAACAGATTTTTAAAGAGATTTTAATTTTACAATGTATGCCCTCAAACTTTCTAGAAAGATTTCTACGGTGCAATATAACAGACCCCTGAAAAGTTGCCTCTAGTTTATTCAGAACCGGTGCTGGGAATATAGAGATGAAACAAATATTATCCCTGCTCTCAGGGAGCCCATGTCCAAAGCAGGACACAGGCAGGAAAGTGCTAGAATGGAGGCAGGATAGCAGGGAGAGTGGGGGCCCAACAAGGCAGCCTCATCTGCCTGGGGAGAAAGGCAGAGTTTTTGTAAGAGGATGAAGTCGAGCTTTCTCTGCCACAGTGGTGGATGCATTTGCCATATGGTGACCATATTTTTGGAATCAAAAATCGGGATAGATGATCTGACACAAGTTGGGTCGATGGGACAGAATATTTAAAATCAAGGCTGTCCGAGGAAACGCAGGACATATGGCCACCATAACCAATCATTACTGTGCATACAGGGGGCCTGGTTTGATCCACAGGATAACCAAAGCCAGGATTCAGGCAGATAATTTACATTAATGCTTAACTGCAGATGTATAAGGATGGCATTTCCTGACCTTATTTATCAGACAAGGCGAAGGCTAGGGTGCTAAGTAATTCATAGCAATTTTATTTATTTATTTATTTGTTTGTTTGTTTATTTATTTATAGTTTATCATCAAGTTGGTTTCCATATAACACCCAGTGTTCTTCCCCACAAGTGCCAGAAATGGCTGGATGTTAAAATGACAGGGCTAGAAAGACCCTTCGTGACCACATTGTCTACACTTCACCTCATTGTAACATCAGAGAAACTGAGGCAATCTATCTAAGAGCATGTAGCTGTGATGGGATGGAGCTGGGCTGGGTGTTTTCTGAAGCTCGGCTGGGTGTTACTCTTTTCCCTATGTCAGAGCTGGATGTGAGGATACATCAGAGATGTCCATACATTATGAGAAACCCAAATATTCTGGCCTTGGCCACACTGAGAGGGCATTCAGTAGACTACCCCTTTACCAAACAGCCGGAATGCCATATTTGATGACCTTGAACTCAGATCTCACCAGGATATTGATGAGGTCCCAATTGAATGAGTGCCAGGCTATTAAGGATATAGAGGATTATTATGACAAAAGTTGGCAGTGCTTGAGTCCCTAGTCCTCATATATTTTGTTGAGGATTCTCCAGTGATGATGAGGCTGTAAGAAAGAGAGAAAATTTATTGAAAAACAGAAAGGTATTTCCTCATGAGCAGTCAGGAGTCAGAGTTCAGTGTCAGCTGAGCAAAGGGAAAATTGCAAGTCTACATGTCTTTCTCCAAGATGGTGCCAGGGAGAGATGGGAACCCATTGGATAACTAAGCCCATTGATCTCTAAACCTTAGTCTTCTAATTTGGAGAGAAACTGAGCTCAGAAGTGCTGCTGATAAGAAACAGTACTTTTGCAGTGTCCCCAAAAATGTAAGATACCTGCCCAGCAAGTGAGAAGGGCTGTAAGAGAAATGGCTTTTTTTCTAGGGTTCACAAACATCAACTCAGATCTCTGAGATTAAATGCATGGAGATTAAATGCATGACACACATTCTACTCCTAGTGTGCATCTGGGCTGAACAAAGATAATTAAAAAGGACCAATGGTATGGCCTGTGCTTTGGACTATCCATCTCTTCGTCTGGAATTCCAGAACAATCCCACCTCAGGAATCTAGAGCTGTTTGTGGGCATGTGGTCCAGGAGTGACAATACCAGTGCACTTTTTTCTTGTCTTTTTTTTCCCCTCTTCTCTTCTTTGCTTTGCTTTTTATTCCTCCATATCTGGGCTGACATACAATAGTGACTCGAACTTAAGTATGAATTATTCTTTGCCTAGGTGCTATTAGGATCCAAGATATTCCCTTAACATATTGAGCATTCTTAGCCATCCATCCTTATGCCCACCCATCCACCCATCCACCCATCTATCCATCCAGCCATCTATCATCCATCCAGCCAGGCATTTATTTATTTTTCTCTTCAATACAGATCAGTAGTCATTTCCTGAATTACATCTAAGTGCCCAGGATACATGCAATATACTCTGGCAACAAAGATAAATATGACCCAGACTTTGAATTTGAGAGATCACTCATAATTTCGGAAGCAGATATGCAGTTAGGTCTTGATAAGTGCTATAAAGGCTTGATGAGGGCTTGATAAGGGCAGGGCCTGGGGCACATTCTGTGTCGTCTTGAAGTGAGCAGGGGTTTGGCCATTTGAAGGGAGAGGGCACGTAGGAGACACCAAGTTGGTAAGCCAAGCCCAGAGATAGGAAGAGCTACAAATAGCTGGATATTTCTCTTTTTTTAAATTTATTTTTGGGTGAAAGATAGGGAGAAGGGATGGAGAGAGAGGGAGATAGAGAACCCCAAGCAGGCTCTATGCTGTCAGCACAGAGCCCAATGTGGGGTTCGAACTCACACACTGTTAAGATCATGACCTGAGCCAAAGTTGGACACTTAACTGACTGAGCCACCCAGCCATCCCATTGGATGGATCTGGAAGTGTGAAGTGGAGGCAGACAGTGCCAGACCTGGAGAGCTAAGGAGGGTCCTAGTCAGGGTGGAAAATACAGACCACCAAAGCATTCCAGCAAGTACATTTTTCTAAACCAGATCCTGTCTCACACCTAGGGTGACCAGCTCTTCTGGTCTGCCTAGGACTCTGGGGATATCCAGGGTGCAGGGCTTTCAGTTCCAAAGCCAGTGTAGTCTCAGGCAAACCAGGTCGCATGGGTTGCTGTATATATGCATTTATTTGTGTGGTGAGTAGAATAAAGATCCCTAAAGTCATCCAAATCCTAATCCCCAGACCTGTGACTATGCCACCTTGCATGGCAAAAGGGATTTTGCAGGTGGGATTAGGTTAGGGATCTTGAGTCGGAGCTGTGGTCCTGGACTTCTCAGGTGGGATGCATGTCACCATAAGGTCCTTAGAAGGGAAAGGGCCAGACATGTCAGGGAAGGAGAGCTGGTGATGCAAGTGGGGGTCCCAATATGTGATTGCTGGGCAGGGTCTCAAGTCAGGGAATGCCTCTTTCACTGGAGAATGGAAAAGGGGGTACGACAGTTCTCCTCTAGAGTCTACAGAAGGAGCACGGCCCTTCTGACACCTCGATGTTAGCCCTCTGAGAACCCAGTTCGGAGTCCTGCCCTCCACACCTGTCATAGAATGGATGTGTGTTGTTCAGGCCACTGATGGTAACTTGTCACAGTAGCAGTCGGAAACTAACACTGTGTTTCTCAAAAAAATATATATATATCTAAGAGGTGGGTCTTGAGGACTTTCAGCAGCCACTGGGAAGACCCTGGTTTCTCCAAAATATTATTACTTTATGAAGTAGAGAGAGGCAATGTGGGAAAGATCCAGGGCACATTGAAACACCATCCATTTATTGATCACCAGGTATGACAGGGATGCTTGAATGAGAGCCTGGAGGCTTTAGTGTACGCTTGGTTCTGCCCTTCCTGCCTCTGTGAGCATGGACAACATCCCTTGATCCATTTTTTTTAATTTCAAACCAAACTAAATGATATAGATCTATAATTTCAAATCTATCAATTTTTAAGTGTTCTAAAGAGAACATGCACTCATGGGGCGCCTGGGCGGCTCAGTCGGTTAAGCGTCTGATTTCAGCTCAGGACATGATCTCATGGTTCATGAGTTCAAGCCCCACATCAGGCTCTGTGCTGACAGCTCAGAGCCTGGAGCCTGCTTCAGATTCTGTGTCTCCCTCTCTCTCTCTCTCTCTCTCTCTCTCTCTGCCCCTCCCCCACTCACACTCTGTCTGTCTCTCTCCAAAATAAATAAACATTAAAAATATTTTAAAAATATTTAATGAAAGAGATCGTGTACTCATAATGTGTTTGTGACTGGGCATGTATTTTCAAGGGGGAGGTGACATCATCCCCAAATGGGCTAAAGTTGGTTCTTGGGGGAATGGGGCAATTTCGCTTTCTATGTTTAAAGCGTAAGTATCCATATAATACATAAATAGATAGAGAGTAGATCTGTGGTATTACTATTTCATGGAGAGTGATTGGGAAAAATATTAAAAAAAAAATCTCCTCTGAGTACACGTTTCACCTGCTCTCCAAAAGTAGACCATTCCTATGAAAGCTTTTGTGAGATGAAATGGTATAAAGCAAAGAAGCAATTACTATTAATTTTTATGGAGAAAAATTGAGCTTTCCCAGAACCCCCAAAAAGCACCTCTCTTAGGCTTCCCTGAGACCTTAGGGATGCATCTTGCTATTGGATGCACAAAATAGATTGAGATAAAGCTTGCAGACACGGTTCACAGCTCTAGGGGCTTGATACTGAGATGCAGAGTGGGGAAAGAGCTGGCCAGTGCCCCACGTGGCTGCTGGGGGTGCGTGCTGCCTCTGTAATGACTGGCTGCAAACCCAAGCTGTTTTTTTGGTAAAAGTGAAAATCTTATTTGGATTTCTTTCCATTACTGAAAATGGATCGTAATGTAGGTCTTTTGTAAAAGCAAAGTAAAGTTGGGGGCACCTGGGTGGCTCAGATGGTTGAGGGTCAGACTCTTGATTTTGGCTCCAATCATAATCTCAAAGTTTCTGGGATCCAGCCCCATGCCGGGCTCTGTGCTGAGCATGGAGTCTGCTTGGGATTCTGTCTCCCTGTCTCTCTCTGCCCTTGCCCCACTCTCTTTCTTTCTTTCTCTCTCAAAATAAATAAACTTGAAAATAGCAAAGGACAAACTTTCAAAAATCAGAGATACTTGTACTCTAATGAAAAACAATGTAACATTGAGAACCACTTGTCTAGTGAATGCACACCACCTACTGCTATCCAGTGAAATATTTTAAATGGTACTGGCAAGAACGATGGAACAAGGGAATCCAGGGAACCTTATGGAGTCAGTCTGATAGAGGTTGACTTTGATTCTTTCACTTAGCTGTGTGGTCCTCACCAGTCTGAGTTTACGCTCTGTGAGAGAAGGAATCCACCTCAGATTATAACTATTAGTGTTTAATTAGGGAATATAGCTAGACGATGGATGGATAGATAGAAAGACAGATATAGAATAGATTGATAGATACACATGTGGTGGATAGATAGGGATAGACATGGAGATAGACTTGAGCTACAACTGGCACAGGTTACAGCTTACAGTGATGATTCTCCTTTTTTTCCTTAATCTTTTTCCTTCTTACAAAATATACTCTTGGGACCCCTGGCTTACTGTCCCTCACCCCACCCCCCACTGCCACATATTTTAGCCCATGAAGTGAATCAACCTATCAAAACCTCCAGATTCATTTTAGTCCCTGATTGGTTGAGCCCCAAACATGTGTGTTTGATTATTCCAGAGCCCAGGAAGCAGACGGCACTGGGATAGGTCGACCCCCTTGACCAAAGATGGAAGTAAGGCCTACAAGGATGGTTTGGCTAAGCCCTCCCTGCTGGCCCGTCTTGGTGCTGCAACACAGTCACCAATATGATGGGGTCCAAATTCAGTGGGGAGCTAAGGGGTCAGAGGACCTGGGCTGTTTTGCCTGATACACTTGCATGATTACCACTTTGTCCATATAGACACTGCCTATGCTTCCTAAGACAGACTTTGTGTGGTATCATCTGGTCTGCCTGTGCTTAGGGATAACAGGACAAACACCAGGTGGTTTGTTGTTAGAATAAGGACACTGTATCATGACACAGACCCTTTTATGAAGATGTACCGGGTGAGGGGGGGTGTTGAAAGTCTTCATGAGGGCATTGTTTCCTCCTTTAATTTGATGACCAATATGGGTTATAATTTATCACATTTCCCTTTTTGCTTGGGCTATCAGGGAACTCAGAGGCAAATTTGTGCTACATCCTAACATCTGTACAGGGTTTTTCTGGCTTTCTGTTTTTTGTCTGCTTTGCTGCTGCTCCTCTAACCTTCCAAGAATGCTGATGGGCTAACTTGACCTCAAGAAAACCAGCACCAATGTTTATTCCCAGTAGAAGACTAGAGCCTGAGGACCCGGGGTGGCACAGTTGGTTAAGCATCTGACTCTTCATCTAAGCTCAGGTCTTGATCTCAGGGTCGTGAATTCAAGACCCACATTAGGCTCCATGACGGGCATGAAAGAAATAAAGAGAGAAACTAGAGCTCATTTACCCTTCCCTTCATTTGCAAACTCATCAAGTGTGCTAGTCCTGCCTTTCCTCATGAGTGATTGATACTACATTTAGATTGTGACCCAGATGACATAACCCAGAAGAGGCCACTTGTACCAACTACATTCAAGGATTGGCTATTCAAAGGTACTAAATGGAAAGTGCTGGCCTGAGCCCTGAGAATTAAAGCCCAGGTCAGGGACCCCTGGGTGGCTCAGTCAGTTGAGTGTCTGACTCTTGATTTTGGCTCAGGTCACGATCCCAGAGTCATGGGATCAAGCTCCATATCAGGCTCTATGCTGAGCATGGAGACTGCTTGAGATTCTTTCTCTCCCTCTCTCACTGCCCATCTCCCCCACTTGTGCTCTCTCTCACTCTCGAATAATTTTAAAAAATAAAATAAGTAAAGCTTAGGCTAATGTTTAGTTCACTTATTATAGGTGTTGTAGGAAGTGAACCGAATGGCCTCCCTAGTTCTGAGCTCACAGTCTAACTGGGGTTGCTGACAGGCAAACAGTTGGTGCAATGTGGTCTTACAAACATGTACTGTGCCTCTCTGGAAACGCTGTGGAAGGGAGTGTTCCCAGGCCTCAAAAATCAGCCAATGCTTCCTGGAACTTCCTCTAGGCATTTGAGCTGAATTTTAAAAGACAAACAAGTTGAGGACTTGTGTCCACGTGAAAACTTGCACGGAAATATTTATAGCAGCATTCTATTCATCACTGCTCAAATAGAGAATCAACTGTGATGTCCTTCAATAGGTAGATGGGTAAGTGACCTGTGGCTTCTCTCTACTATGGAATATTATTTAACAATAAAAAGAAATGAGCTATCAAGCCATGCAAAGACATGGAGGAAATTTAAAAGAATATTGCTCAGTAAAAGAAGCCAGTCTGAAAAGGTTACATAATGCATAATTCCATCTATAGGACACTCTGAAAAATGGAGGCAAAACTCTGGAGAAAGTAAAATATCAGTGATTGCCAAGGATTTGGAAGCAGGGAATAAAGGAGGAAAATATTTGATAAAAAAGAAAAGGGAAAAAAAAGACAGGCTGGAGTAAAAAGTGAGTGAGGAAGAAAGAAAGAAAGAAAGAAAGAAAGAAAGAAAGAAAGAAAGAAAGAAAGAAAGAAAGAAAAAAGAAAGAAAGAAAGAAAGAAAGAAAGAAAGAAAGAAAGAAAGAAAGAAAATATGAAAAGGCAGAGCCTACCTCTGTCAGGACAGGTAATGCAGCATTGTAGGAAATAAAATATATGGAAGGAGTGATGGGGGATGAGGCCAGAGAGAAAATGGCCCAGACCATAGTCTTTAACACAATGAGGGATGTCTAGAATTTAAGCTCAAATGTGAAATAGACACATTTCTTGTCAACTGCCCCCCCACCCCGAGAAGCTGTGGATTCAACGTAAACCTTTGCCTTTGACTTCCTTCTCAACTACTCATCCCAGAACAGTCAGTAGAGAAGAACGCAACTGAGCATTTTTTCATAATATTCTGTTAATATATTTCATGGGAAGTGCCAGTGACTCATGGGGCATTCTCAAGCCAGGCAGAATGAGTCACTTGTGGTAAACCTACTGTGTGCTGGACGACGACACATGTTCTCTCTCTCTCTCTGTCTGTCTGCCTCTCTCACCTGACCCACATCTCATGCTGTGTCCATTTCTACATGAACTGCTTTCAAACTTGGTATCCCACCCCTACCCATCAGATTTAAACCCTGCCAGCCTTTGGCAATGCAGTTCCTCCTTGGCATACTAAATACCATTGGAGTGAGGGATAATTAACTGGCGGCACACTGATCATTAGGTCATTACACTTATTTAGACTCCTGTATCCATAAGCTTACAGAGTATGAGCATTGTTAACCATTCAGATTCATTTCCTAGGGCTGCATAGAAAAGTACCACCAACTGAGCAGCTGGAACAACAGGTACTTATTTTGTCATAGGCCAGGAGGCCAGGAGTCTTGAAATGAAGGGTCAGCAGGGTTGCTTTCTTCTGGAGATTCTGAGGGAGAACCCTTTCCTGCTTTTCTCCTGGCTACAAGTGGCAGGTGGTCATCCTTGGTGTTCTTGGCTCATGGTTTTCTACAATCTCTGCCCCTATCCCCACATGTTCCTGGTGTCTTCTCTGCTCCGGCTCTCTTTTGCGTCTGTATGCCTCCCATCTCCTTTCTTGTACAAGGACACCAGTCATGGATGTAAGGTCCACTGTAAATCCAGGATGAACATTCTATCTGTAGACCCTCATCCTAATGACATCTGCAAAGGCAGATGACATCTATTTCCAGATCAAGTCACATTCTCGAGTACCAGGGGTTAGGATCTGGTCATATCTCTTTGGGGTACATAGTTTGAGCCACCACACCATTTATAGATGAGCAAGATGAGGTTAAGTAGGGTTAAGTGGCTCACCCCAAGCACACAGCTGGTAAGCAAAGTGACTAGAGGCCAGCTCCTGTGATTACAGAGCCAGGTCTCAGAAATGATTATCTTTGACTGTGGCAATTCATACGAAGCTGTACATATAGCATTCAGAACCAGTGAGAAGCAAGGATGCCTTAACTGGGACTTCTGGGCAAGAGGAGCATCCTCTCTCCTCTGGGGAGTGTACTGGTTATCAAGTGCTGCATCACAACCATTCTCAAACTCATTGGCTGAGACAGAAAGCATTTATCAACTCACAGAGGTCAGGGATCTGAACATGGCATAACTGCAGCTTCTCTCTTTTCAGGGTCCCTCACAGGCTGTCAGCAAGGTCATGTCAAGTCTTGGTTGGAGAAAGGTCTGTTCCCAAGGCCACTCAGAGGGTCATCAGAAGACTTGGGTCCTTGTAGGCTGGTGGCTGAGGATCTCAATTCCTCACTGGTTGTTAGTCAGAGAACATCCCCGATTCCTTGTCATTTGGGTCTCTCTGTAGGGCAGCTTACCTCATGGCAGCTTGCTTATCCAGAGCAAGAAGTGAGAAGAGGCATACAGGGCAGGCAAGGACAAGAGGAAAGTCACCAACTATCATAGACTAATCTTGGACACAACATCTCAATCATTTAGTTACTAATTCCTTCCCTTATTGATGGGTGGGGCATTTACAAGAGTGTTAATACCAAGACGTAAGATCACTGTGGCCCATCTTGGATACTGGCTCCCAGAGAGAGCCACTGAAGTAGACCTTCACTGATCTGTGGCTGGGGAGATGGAAAGATGTGAAGAGTAGGACTGGGAACCCATTTTACTCTGATGAAGTAAGAGCTAGAAGGTAACCATCAACCATGGCCTAGAGCCTGAGGATGGTACCAACATTATCAGCCAGAGAGAAGAGACCCAGAAGACCAAGTACTTAGTGACATGATTGAACCTCTTGATCAAGCCTCACCTGAATCTAAGAGGCTCTGAACTATTGAGATAACACTGAGTGGATAAATTTAGTCTACAGAAAGTCCTAACGGGTACATGGCCCTGCCTATAAATACAGTCCAGGTGGAGGAAATAACTCCTTCAGCTTATACCAGATACAATCCTGTTTCATGATTCATTATCACTTGCTTGCTAGTGACCTACGTGAATGTTGTGAGCTGAACTTGGGTGGCCGTCAGCAGCCTCACGGTTGGGTTTCTAGCTGCATTCATATTCACATTATGTGGAAGAACTCCTTGTGTTTTAGCAGGAGCCCCAAAGTCAAGCAGCTGATTAGTTAAGGGCTGTCTACACCTGAGCACACAGCCACCCACCCTGCCCCCCCACCACCCCAGAAAATCCCAGGGACTATTTCTTTTGCTGTGTTCACAGGTGGGTTTTGCACGAAATTAGTAATGAGATCTTGCCTCCAAATCCCTTTTCCCTGGTGAATGCACTGGGGGAATCAGCTGGTCTGAGGTGAGCTCATGTGGCCTGTGTTTTTCTGCTGATGTTGAAATTCTACCATTGCCCTGCTTTACCCTTCCACCTGCAACCACCCACACAGAGACAACTACCCATTAACCTCTCCTTTCCTGTTTCACTGAGGGATTTTTTAACAATGAGCGACCTCAGCGCCCCATCCCCCTCTCCCCTTTCCTCAGGCTTCAAGCAACACTGACTTACAAAAAGTCACACTGCATTTGTAGAGATGCAACTTTGCTATGGTCCTTTTAACTTTTTACAAATTATGTGTTGTTCTTTAACCTTGACATGAGTCCCCCCTCTTCCTGTGACCCAATAAACAGTGTCTAATCTGTAGGCTTCAAGTTAGGTTTCTGATGAAAATTACAGGTGATAGAGCCACACCTTCTGCTTCAGGGACTGTGACCCTCTCCCAGGTGGACACTTGGATCCTTGCAAGCTGCTCCACCTTGATCATAGAGTTAAGAAATAACTATTCTCTAGAGAGGTCATGTCTGACTCATAAGAAAAAAAAAAGAGGTAGATAATAGGAAGGGTGTGGATTTTGTTATGTCTTTTTTCCTCACGTTTTATTTGTAGAATTTTAATGACTAGATAGAAGCATTCACTTTTATTTATCTACGTTCAAATTTTAATGAACACTTCTGGCCATAATTACCCAAGTTCTACATTTAAAATGACTAGACACTTACAGGTTGGAGCAAATTGTATCTCGATGTGATGGTATCATACAGTATCAAATCCTGTGTAGGTATGGATTAATCAATAAGCAAGTTCACTTCTTATGAGCAGCAGTTCATTCTTTAAATTGAAGAGGAATTGATGAGAGGAGGGATAGGGTTTATTGCTCCTCTCCTAGGATAAAAATCTACTGTGAATTGGTTCATTTCGCCTGTTGTTTCTTTATCATCCAGAGCAATGGCGTAATATTGTTGAGAGTGGCCATTGTAAGCAGGCTTGCTCCTTTTTTCTTTTTTTAAGATTTTTTTTAAAATTTATTTTGAGAGAGAGAGAGAGAGAGAAGAGAAATGGACAGAGAGAGAGGGAGAGAGAGAATCCCAAGCAGGCTCCACACTGTCAGCACAGGGTCCGATGCGGGGCTTGAACTCACAAACTGTGAAATCATGGTCTGAGCTGAAACCAAGGGTCAGATGTTTAACCAACTGAGCCACTCAGGCATCCCTTGCTCATCCCTTTTCAATGGATTTCTTCTCTACACTTGGTACGCTTACCATGAAAAACAGGGTCTTAGTACCCCCCTCAAGTCATTTGATTCTGGAAAGCTCACAGAAGATCGACACCACTTCTAACAGTTGTGAAAATTGGATCCTCCTCTTTCAAGAAAAGGAGGTCCTAGCAAGAATGGGAGTCTCAGCTCTAAAGTTCCTTGTAGTATTTAGTAAGCAGGCAACGGCTGCAATCGGTTCCATTTTCAGGTACTTTCCCAGGTTCTGCACCTACACAGGTTCTGGTCCTGAAAGCACTCCTACAAGATATGGGCTAGTGTTCCCATCCCCCACTAACATGAGGAAACTCATGTCCTGACATACCAAATCATGTACAACAGCTGTATAGCTTGTCACTACCTTAAGCTAAAGAGGTCTCATGTTTAAGCTTTTATTTTTTCGCCCACACTATTACACTTTAGTATTTATTCATTTCTTTCCTTTTGAAGTAGTCACACCAATTCCTCCTCACATTCTGTTAAAGGCAAGTCTCATTGCATTAAGAAAGGCAGTTGCTTGAACCTCTCCATATATGGCTGGAGCTTAGTGAGAAGCAGCCATGGACCCCCTGAGACCAGGAAGCCCAGACACAGGTGACAACAGTCCAGGTGAGACCAGAAAGGGCAGGAGGTGAGCTGGCTAATGGACTCCCACCGTCCGCCCACGGGGAACCCTGGGGGCCCAGAGGCTCAGAATTGTTAGCCAGGCTAAAAGAGCATTTTCAGTTATCTCAGGGGACAGCCATTTAGCCAGGACAATTAGGCCATTTAAACTGACCATATTTTGTGTTAAAACCAAGGGAATTCCTGGTTCAGCCTACCTGGCGTTTCTAACCTCACTGAGTAAAGAGGGTGTTGAGGGAGAACACTGGAGTCTTCACTCAGCCTGATGACCGGAGAAGGTACTGGCGAGGGGTTCCGTGGATAGCCTAGACTCCTGGAAGGAGTCTGTGTGTACAGAGAAGGCAAAAGTCACTGGACACAAAATGATGAGGCTATAAAGTTGAAGGATGGAAAGAAGAGGGTCACAGTGTAGGATAACGGATCCGTGAACCACAGGATGGGGTTAGGGTTGCTGTGATGAGGCACGTTCAGGCTACTCTGGGTCACCTGGCCGGGGAGGAGAAGGGCTGGGGTAGGGCTGATGGAGAAGATGGCATCTTGCTGAGCCTGGAGGGGTGCCAAGGAATAAGCGGGACAAAGACACAGAGGAGAGTTTTCTAGGACGAAGGGGCTTATGTCCTGGCACAGTGATCTATTTACATTTACATTTAATTCAAAATAAATTTAAATTTAAATTTAAGGAAGGGCGGCTTTATTCATTTTCAAAGTGACTTTTTTAGGTATTCCTACCCTCCGATCTTCCCCACACCCCTATTTATAAGACATAGCAAATTCAAGTTGCTGCAGTATTTGACTTTCAGAGTCCAACCAATTTTATTACCTGTTAGTGTGTTAACCAGTCACTCTGTAAATGCCCCTCCCTGTTCTCCCAATTCCTTTTTGGTGGGGAGTCTCACACAGAAATGCTCTCTGCTATTCTCTCTACCTACTCTATGCACCTTTACCACCCTGATGGAACCACACCCTCTCCAAGAAGTCTTCTGTGATGTTCCATAGTCTTCTCTTCTCCATTTCTCAGCATTCTCTGGAAACCAACAAAGCTGTACTCTGATTTCTATCTAAACTCTCTTGCTTAATGTGGGGATGATAGCCCAATTCCACTATGAGCTCTAGGGGGGGACGCTCTTCCCGCCGTAGGATTTCTGATTCCCCAATAGATCTGAATACAGTGAGTCTGCTCACACACTCCTCAGCTACAGGTTTGGTGCCTCTTGACTGACTCTAACTATATTAGATTTTCTGCCATAAGAAAAACAACACTTTGCCATGTCTGAAATCTCATTTTTTCTCATTTACTTTCCATTTTTATTTTAACAAATTAAACTGATTAGAAATTGCCTCTTTATCAATATATGAAAGGTTCCAGGCTTCAGGTACTAGGCTCTCCTTTTTAGATTTCTGAAGGTTATCTGAGGGTTTACAGAACTTCTTAGAGTTTACAGAAAACTTCTGGATTCATTTTCATTATTTCCTTTATGAAAGACTAGAGGTGTATCATCTGCCCATTTGACAGGTGAAGATGATAAGACATAAAGGAGTAGCCAAGGGTAAGCCCAATAAACCACAGGAGAGGAAGTAAACCCAAGCTACCTACCATCAAATGTCATGCTCATTTTGCTATAACACACCGATCCTTACTTTATCAAATTTTACTTTAACAGTATATTAAAACAGCATTTATGTAAAAACATTAACTGAAAAACCAGTACAATGCAGAAGGATAGGCACCCACTGGGGCTGAGTGAGGGATAGAAAAGGAAAAGGCGTATCATCTCCTTAGAGTGGGGCACAGAGGCATCTCTCAGCCTTTCTCCTCATTTAAGAAGTCAAATTGTGGGGCGCCTGAGTGGCTCAGTGGGTTAAGCATCCAACTTCGGCTCAGGTCATGATCTCACAGTTTGTGGGTTCGAGCCCTGCGTTGGGCTCTGTGCTGACAGCTAGCTCAGAGCTTGGAGCCTGTCTTCAAATTCTGTGTCTCCCTCTCTCTCTGACCCTCTCCTGCCCATGCTGTCTCTCTCTCTTTCTCAAAAATAAATAATAAAAAAAGAAGTCAAATTGTATATAAAAATATGTTTTTCTCAAATACTGTTCGGGCATTGCAAAGAGCTATCCTTGCAAGAACAAGAGTAGTAAGGGCTTCCATAGTTTTTAAAATCAAAACACATTGACTATAAAGTATTCAAACCTGAAAACCAAAATAACTAAAGAACATGATACTTTCAAGAGGAAAACCGGGAAGAGAACTCAAGAGGGGAGTGACCAACAGTTGACACTCAAGTTTCAGTGTAATGTACCAGTATGAAAGGACAAGGGGATTTGTTGCACATACTGAGCTGGAGGTGACAACACTGTTGGGGCATTGTGCTTTTTGGTGGAGGGAGAGGGGCCATGAGTTCTGGCTTTGTAGTTGTGTGGAGACTGCACCTGGGCTAAGCTGTGCAGATGTGGGCTGCGTGGTATGAGATGGATGCATGCAGATTGGAGGGCACTTAGCCAAGGGATCCAAAAATAATTAAGAGAAGACTGAGATTACCTTTCATGGACAGATACAAAGACCGACTGTATGTACTTACCCTAAGTGACAACAGAAGGAGACCAGAAAGATAATTGAACAATCGTGAAGATCAAAAGGCTAGAAGATTGGCTCTCTCTGGCACAAGGGTCTAGAATTGCAAAACCCAGACCAAATGTAAGATGCTAAAATGCAGGTTGCTTGGCAGAAACACTATTTAAAAAAATACAGGGAAGTTATTTTCCTAGGAGGAGCTCAGAGTTGGGGAACCAATCAAATTCTACTGTTAGAAACTGTCAAAAATGCTTTTGGAGGGGCACCTGGGTGGCTCAGTCGGTTAAGCGTCCGACTTCAGCTCAGGTCATGATCTCACAGTCCGTGGGTTTGAGCCCTGTGTCAGACTCTGTGCTGACAGCTCAGAGCCTGGAGCCAGCTTCAGAGTCTGTGTATCCCTCTCTCTCTGCCCCTACCTGCTCACTCTCTGTCTCTTTCTCTCAAAATAAAGACATAAAAAAGAAAAAATTTAAATTAAAAAAATGCTTTTGGAAGGGAAGAACCATGAATAATCAGCAAAAGAAGAGCTTGGAAGATCTGCTGGGATATATAGTTCATCATTGCTTACTCTGACAACATGGCATAAAAGAAAAAAGCTTGATTTGTGTTGGTCAGTTATGTGTGCATTCTACAAAAAGACCCTTGAGAATAGAAACAGGGCCCCTAAGTTTCTTACTGCAATCATAAGCTATAAAGTATCTCATTGGAAGAAGTCCCCCCAAGAGTTTCACAAAGAAAACAAGTACATTTCTGAAAGTGTGAACTTAGAAATATCCAAGGAGAGAGAACAAGGGATCATATTGGTCAGTGGAAAGACCATTTTTGAGGTCCTATCAAGAAAATAAAGGCTGTTAATAATTTGTCCAAAAATATATATTTCCCTTTATTTCACCCATTCATTCAACGTACTTGGAGTTGAATGGTAGCCAAAGGAGATGGAACTCCCTAAGAAGTAAATCATATACTAATAGCTGAAGGTTGACTAGGAGTTAGGTAAGGTTGGGAAGAAAGCAGCATATGAGAAATATAAGAACTAGAGAGAACAGAGCCCAATGCAGAATTAAGTGGTCATGGCTATGAGGTCCAGAGAAACAAGGCACAGAAATCAGGATCTTTGTGAACCATACACAGGCTTTGAAAACCCCAAACCAGCAAGGGAACCATTGGAAAATCTCAGATAGAAAAATGATGTGAGGATATTGGTATTTTAGAACCACCATCCTGGCTTTTAGGAGGAGAATGGGTGGGAAGGGTAAAATAACGAGAGGCAGGGAGGTGAATTAGGAGTTTGTTACAGAATACAGAAAAGAGATAATGGTCGCTTCCAGCAAGGGAATGATGGAGAATGGTCTTGGATTGGAGAAACTGAACAGATTTGAAAACTATTATACACAAAGCATCCAAAAACCTTGTTGATTATTTTTTAATGTTTATTTATTTATTAGGTGAGAGAGAGTAGGGCAAGCAGGGGAAGTGCAGAGAGAGAGGGAGAGAGAGAGGTTTCCAAGCAGGCTCTGTGCTGTCAGTACAGAGCCCAACACAGAGCTTGAACCCAGAAACTGCAAGATCATGACCTGAGCTGAAACCAAGCGTCAGATGCTCAACTGACTGAGCCACCCAGGAGCCCCAGAACAATTTGTTGCTTAATAAGATGGGTGGAGATGTTCAGGGGGGGATCATGTGGACATGGAGCATGTGGCGATGCCACTAATGAGAGAGCATTGCAATGGAATATGGGTTTAGGGGTGTGCAGAGAGACGAAAGTAAAATCAGTTTGAAGCTTTGAGTTTGAAGGCTCTGTGAAATAGTCAAGTCTCCAGATAGCCATCACATCCATGAATGGAAATGTCCAGGGTATAGGTCGAGGCAGGACTGGAGCTGCAGCTTTGGGAAGCATTAGCATCTGAGTGGTTAGTGCAGTCCAGGGAGCAACTGGAATATCCAAGGCACAATATAAAGAGTTATTATTCTGACAATTTAAAAATGCCATGAGGAACATCAACAGCTAATAACTGGTGGAGAAAGATGGTCTTGGAAAGGAGAGTGAGGAGAACATGGGGAGACCCAAGAAGTTAAACCAACACCCAGTAGCATAGGTGCTGAGATGCTAGGATGGGCCAGACTTTGTTGATACAGAGATGAATTAAACAGACTTAGATTATTGACCTTCCCAGAGAACACAGGAAGACTTTTGAGAAGAAGTGGCATTATTCAGGCTGTGTCTTGAAGGCTGAACATGAATTTTCTGGGAAAAGAGACGTCACACGAGTCAAGAGGGACAGAATGTGCTGTCAGAGAATCGTGGCCCAGCTGACATGCTTGAAGGATGAGAGGCAATCGTGTGTTGCACATCCAAAAAGATTGTGGTGAAGGGGTATCCAAGAGGAAAGGGAAGAGATGGGGATTTGAAGTAGGAGCCTGTGCGAAGAGGTTTGAGTTTTTCCTTGCTAAAGATGGGGGCCCTTAGATGTTTCTAAGAAGGTAAGGAACATGTGTTATCTAGGTCTGGAATCATGTGCTTAGTAATTGCCCTGAAAACTAATGACCTGTGTAGAAAGGAGACTTTTTGGGAAAGAGAATCAATAGACATCATATGGCAATTGAAGATTCAGGGGTGAGGGCTCTATCTGGAGCTGGGGTCACCCATTATGTCTTGGTGCATGCCTTGGACATCTGGGTGGAGGATTCTGCTTTTATAAGAAGACAAGGTTGGGGGGGCAGTTTTATAGGTGGGCAAGGAATAGTTCACTTAGGGCACACTTAATTCTGACAGTTCCCATCCATTAGCTATTTCCATTAAAACAAACAAACAAACCCTCCTGGGCAGTAGTATTGGCTTAGATGGCAGGAATTGAGAGGAAATAAAGGGATAATCAAATATCAGTGGAAATTCTATTTGAGCCCCCACAGTTGGGTCAGAGAGTCCAGACCATGTTCAATCAGATGTCAACTTTATCTGAAGGATAGTGGGGTGGGGAGCAGAAGGAATCAGTGGTGTGCATTACCAGCTGGACAGATTCTGCTGCCCTTGATGAAGACCGCACTCAGGTGGCTGGTGAGACTGGGCTCTGATTACTTTTAATTTTTATTAGTGAAGAAACACCTCTCCTTCTAGGAAGCCCTGTAAAAACCTGGGGGAGAAGTAGCCATTGGGATGGGCCATGGACGTGTCATCTCCCCCTCCACCATATTTACTGAGTACCTCCTGGGTGACAAAGAGCAGTTGGCATTCTTCCCTTCCTTCTCAAGTTGACAAGGCAGTGGTGTCCTTATGTTACAGATAAGAAAAGGAGGCTTAAAGGTGACATTTTCCAAGGTCACATCTCAATCTGGGTCTCCAGAGCAGTAGGCTTAGTCTTCTGAATAACCATTTACATGTTTGTCTCCTCCATTGTACCTTGAACGATTGATAGGAGAAAGCAAGCCTTCCACCTCCAGATCCCCAGTGCTGACTGGAGTCGGTGCCGGGACACCTACAACATGCTCCTGGTCTTACACACACAGCCACAAGAGGCAACTTTTGTCAGGCACATTATTGGGCCCTGGGCTTCCAATAACTTTTGTATAATTTTCTCCCCCTGATTTTGTGTTGTGTCCACTGTTTAACTTTAATTGTGTCTTCCTTGCCAACAAAGGTGGTATTATCATCCCTGTTTTTGCAAACGTAAAGACCAGGAATCTAAGAGTTAATAAACCTGTCTCAGTTCATATTGGCTTGCTAAGGGGTAGACAGGGAATTGAACCCACAACTTCTGATCTTTAATTGCAAGTGATGTACACATATTTCATGCAGCTGCCAAGATGAATAGGACCCCATCTACACCTTCAGGAGGTTCTAGTCGCAGAGAGGTGATCTCAGAAGATGAACTGAGGGATATGCGCCCCCTCTTCCTGTCGCTTGACGTGTATCTGCAAGTGCCAGTCAAAGAGTCTGCACTTTTATATGAGTCAGCTCCTGGCTTGGGGGAAGAAAAACAGATAGGTCTGAGAAATGGGTTAAGTCCTCAAGAGGATGACTGCTTATTTTTTATGCTCAATGGTTTCTAGCCTGTTTGTTTATATATATTTTTTTCACCGTTGCAGTAAAAAAGAAACTAAGAACTCCAACCAGGGATGGTCCTGGAGATCCTTGCACGGTGTGATGTATTGGACAGGGACCCAGCATGATGTCGCCAGCAGGGGGTAGGTAGGAACGAAGCGGTAAAAAATGCCAGGGTGGATTATTGCCATAATTACTTTCTGGAAACAACAAATTTAATTCCCAGTAAAATGCCATGAGAATTTGCCAGGTCCTCTGATGGGGAAAATAAAATGCCCTTCCTAGAAACTTCTCATGCTCTGTGGTTTCTAGAGAGATTCCAAAGACTGCAGGCAAAGATAATGTGGTGATATGATTTTGGAACCTATGTGAATTTCCCCGCTTCATCAAATGCCCATGAAGTCTTCTTAAATGGACAATAAACTGCTAAGCCCATGATGGATTTTTCCTTTAATTCCTTTGAGAATAATGCCTGTAGGGTCACTCATCCTGGGCTTAGGTCTGGCGCTTCTCTAAGGTCACAAAGCCCTGATTATGTTGTCTCTAAAGTGGGGTTAATCCTAGAACTTTCCTCATAGGTTTGTCGAGAGATTTATATCCATTGCTCCAGGTTAAGCACTCAGCCTTTTGTCTGCCCCACTAAAGGTTAGCAGTGATCATGATTATAAACATGTATGGTTTCTCGTTTGCTTTAAGTGGGTGTCTTGGCACTGAGGTGTTTTACTTAAATGACTCTTCTTTCTTCCGTACTGAATTGATTGACTTGCTGTGAGTTGAGAATACTTTGCAAAGGCTGTTTTGTGTACCCACAAAGCCCAACAATGGCTCTAGAGTATTTTCTAGCACTGGTTAAATGTCCATGGCCCTGAACTTTGTGGGGACCGGATCAGCAAGTTGAGCTCGGGGGTGTTGGAGTGTCCAGTGAGAAGACTCTCAACTCCTTTCTTGTGATAATTGAAATCATTTCAATTCATTTCCTTCTTGGTTGGACTGAAATATGTTTTCAATAGTGAGCAAATCTTGAGGGAATCCATTGACCTGAGCAGTCATATAATGCGTGAAGTTAATGGACAAAAGTGATATTCATCTTCCGTTTATAATAGCATTTTCTTCTGCGGCACCTAAACTTAGGGGCAGCTGGGGATGCTATCGGAGCAGCCACGGTGCCACAGGCAGATGTATGACCTTTGTTGTATCTAACAATTATTGGATCTATGGTGAAATAAAATAAAAACCAACACAAGTTTTGACACTAAGATAATAAATTATAAATTATGGAAGTCTACGCCACCGAGGATCTTGTAAACAACAGGCTGGTCTCTTAGCAACAGACCAAGGAGAGAGCAGGTTGTTGATCGGATTGGAGCAGACAAGAATGTTTTGCAGTGATTGCTATGGAGGACCAGGAACAACATTTGAACACCTGCCTGAGGCCTCTTCTCTGCCCAGCCCTTCTTTCTGCAGTGGCCAGAGCCCGGGCCATAGGCCTAAAGGTGGCCCAGGACTTAGGAACCTCCTCACCAACAACCCATGTGCCCGGCTCCACAGAGAGGACAAAGGAGATGCAGGCAGTGGGAGTCAGGGGTGGGGTGAGGGTACCCCCATGCACACACCAAAAGGAGACAGGGGGGAGGGAATCGATAAATGCATCCTCATTTGACATTGTCTGAAATTATAACTCGAAATAGGGGACTCCTTTTTTTCCCCCCTGCCCCCAGCTCCTTTTGGCTTTCAAAAGCTCACTTAGGGTGGTTGTCATGAAGGAATTTAGACAAGACTTTGACAACGTGCCAAAATGGTTTATTTTTAAATGTTGTTCCCGAAAGCACCAGAATATTAAGTTGGAGCAAATGTTGCCTGGAAGAGTAGAGGGGCTGTGGTCTCACAGACATTGTGGGGAGGGTGGTGGTTTAAGGTCTGTAGACTTGAATTAACACAGGCAGTGGGTCTGGAGGACCCGTAGCCAGAAAGCATTTTTAAAAGGGTGTGTGTGTGTGTGTGTGTGTGTGTGTGTGTGTGTGTATGTGTCAATTGCAGATATTTTCAGGGCTGGGGTGGAGAGAGAGGTTTTCTTAAATTAATTAGATGTTTACCTTGAGTGTCTTCCCTTGGTGGTTTAGACAGTCACCTGCTTACATGTTAGGAATGAGTCTCTTGGAGTGGAATATTTCTAGAAAACCCCTAGGATTCTTTGTAGTCATAAATGACCTCCCACTTTGTGATAGAAACTGTGCATTCCATGGAATCCCAACCACTGGGCAAGCGCTGTGTAGCGCCAACTGAGGACACGAAGCAAATATCAGCCTCCTAATTGTACGTTGGTGAAATGACCCGCATCACCCTCAGTACCACTGATTTTAAGCATTTTATTGTCTCATAATAAAGGACTTTGGGTTTATTTGTCATGTCACTTTAAACTTTTCATATGTCTAAATTTGCCACTCGCAAGGTAAGAACATTCTCTGCCATTCCCCAGGGTCCCTTTTTTTTTCCTCCAGGCTCCTCTGATATAGAGAAAGGTGGCTCACTGACTTCCGAACTGATTAGCTCCCATCCAGAGATTTTAGAGTGTATTTGTGCTTTGAAGTTGTCTGCTGGGATGAAATTCTATCAGGGGTGGTGCCCCGGCCCCGTGGGGTGAGCGCTCTGGCTTTGTGAGACACCCGCGGAGGCCACCTGGGTACGAGCCGCTTCACATATGTGTCTCTTGTCCCACGGCAGCGACTGTAAGTAAAGGTCCCATTACCTGATTCTGCAGGTGGGGCAATGTCAGCTAATTTTTCCTAAGCTCTGTGCAGGAGCCCAGATTCCATTCCAGGATGGAGTGAGTTCAAAGTTCATGTTCTCTTTACACAGTGGCGTACCCTAGGGACAGATCATTGCCAGGTGCCCTGCACCAGACAGTCTTGTGTTTCCTTCCTCTTTTTTTTTAATTACAAAAGAAATACATCATCACACATGACCATGGAAAATCAACAACACCCAGCGATATAAGATTAAATGGCAAAACCTTCCTTCATCCTCTTCTTGGTCCCCCAACATATTATGCCCTAAATATCATAGCAGCTCTTTTTAGACCTGGATTTTCACTCTCTCCCAGGGATTGTTTCTGTACAGAAAGAGTAAGTCCTTTTCCTCTTGAATGTTTCCATAGCTGGTGCATTTTGAGGAAATACAAAGTCATCCACATCTTTGACGTGTTTTTGTTTTGCTTAGCTTTCGATATATTGAGGAGAACACAGAGCTCTCTGAATCTCCCCCTGCATCCTCTCTGACTCGCAGTCTCCAAGCCCACCAACCTCAAATGCATGAGCGCTGGAGTCTTCATTCATAACTGAGCACGTAAGCAGTCCTGGCAAGTACTGATCTTCCAGAATGAATTCTCCCCTCTCCCTGTTGGATGGGAAACCTGCACAGTCACAAGCTTCCCCAAGTGATGTGTACGCACGATAGGGACTGGGAAAGCCGGAGCTAAACTCTGCTTCTGAGGAGAGAAGACCCAGAGCATTCGATGAGGCATCAAGAAAGCTCAGACTTAGAAGTGGGGACTCCTGGACCCCAACAGAAACGCACCATTAGACAGCTGTCAGCACGGGCGCCAGCTGCCGAAAGGAAGTTGAAGACTGTTTGTTTCGCCTCCAGAAGAGGCCTGATTTCTACTACATGAGGGTGAAGGCTGTTGGGACAATTTCCTACCTAGCACTTTGGAGTCCTGACCCGTCTCCGAGGTGGCCTGGTGATGGTACTGCCTGGCACTGTGGGGGGTGGGGGCGGAGCTGAGCCCCGAGGAAGGCAGCTGGTGGGACCTGGGCTGGAGATGGTGGGGGGCCCCCCAGTCCTGCCCAGCGCCCTGCCCTGTGCAAGCTCAAGTTCATGCAGCACCTCCCGGCTCCGGCCCCACAATGCAGCGTTCAGATTGGCAGCATTTCAGCCGAACACTAAGCGCTTGGCTCCGTTTCAACGTGGCTGCCAAGATTTGGCAAGCAGAGAGTTGCGGGGAAGCAGCAGGCTGCTAAACCCTTTCACATTTTTAATTAGATCCACACACCCATGTCTTTGAGCTATCATAAATATACAGATGACATCGAGAGTATTATTCGGGGTTAAAAAAAGGGGGGGGGGAGCAAACTGTACACAATGGTCTATCTTCCCTCCTTAGGATGATTCACCTCTTGTTAGTTTGGGGGCTGAAGGCAAAGAGAGGGAAGGGACGTTTGCTTCGGCAGAGCGGTGGCTGAGAGCAAATCCGGCCAGGATCTGGAAGGCCCGGGTCTCAGGCTGCCTGGCTGCCGGCCGGGGCTGCCGTGAACAGTCACCAGAAGAGGGCATTCTCGGTGGCTGCTCGGCCTCCTGAAGCCGGAGTGTGTCTGAGGACTGGTTGTTAGAGCCACTGCCACCCCCTCCTCCTGGGGACAGCCCTACCATCCCACAGAGCCCTGGGGATGGCTCCTCGGCCCTGAAATGTAGGCACTTTTATAATCAACATTGCTTATAATACTTTGTCACCGTATCTCCTCTGGTTTGTCTCCTGGCATCCTTCACTGTAAAATAATTACTGCTGCTCCTCATTTTTTTCTAAACCTCCTGCCACAACAAACATGCTCCGCTCCTTGTGCTCGGAACCCCCCTCCCCACTGCGCCTGGCTGCCAGTGCATCTGCAGAGGGCGAGGGATGGTAAATGTGGATCCTGAGTCCCATGGCTCTGGCTCCAGCCTGACTCTGCCGTGTGGCCTTGGACACACGGCTGCAGAGACTTTCACTTGGGTCCCCTCGCCTGCAGGATCCCCAGCCAGCTCTGACCTCACAGATTGCGTGTGACCTCACACACCTGATCGTTACCAACACGGGGAGTATGCGCGCCCCGAACCCGCGTCTTCCTGAGGGTCAGTGGACCACAAGAGCGCCAATGTTGGCTCTTCATAGAATCCCTGGCCCCTGTGTCTGTCCCCACTCCTCTGTTTTGCGACAAAGACTCCTTCTGCTTCTCAACCAGCTCTAGTTCGATGAACTTGCTACTGACTGCAGGCAATCACTGTTTGACCCGGGGCCTCTGCACTGATGCGTGTGTCCTTAATTTTAGAGACATGTAAAGAAGGAAATGAAACACTAGGCATGCCAGGAAAGAAGCCTCTCTAGTTGTCCCATCTGAGAACACAAAGTTTATAAATAGAAGCATCACAAACATCAAACACTAAGACATCAAACATGCAGGCACGTTGGCCTCGCCTGTTTATCGGGACTCAGCACACCATCCAGTCCCTTCTCGGGACGACCAGAGCCCGCCATGGACATCCAGCAACCCTACGTCCACTCCCATGCCCTTCTTTGATTTCCTTTGCTCCGTACGACTTGAAAATAGATTATATTTTACTATGGCAATGTTCCCTTTGTGCTTTTTCTACAAACAGGACAGCCAGACCAACTGGGATGTCCAGATCCAGTTACATGGGCTGCAGATAATTCTGGGCCCAAAGTGGGCTTTTCAGCAGATGCAAACACTACTGAGGCGAACGGTGGCTGGCGGGCCTTGGCGTGCTCATTTTCCCTGCCACCCCTTCCTGGGTGAACAGTGGTCCTGCTGCTGTCACGTGGCGTTGAACCCAGGTTGAGTCGTAGGTGTCTCCAAGGTCTCAGTGAGGCTCCAATGGGGGGAAATACCAGTGCTCATTATTAGTTATTTACACAAGAAGAAACCGCTCATCTCCACAAGAGTGAAACGGCATAGAATCTGGATAACACTCTTCCCAGAGCAAAAGGTGTCAGACTGATGTCAGTCTTGGCTCCTGGGATGTTGCTGGCTCCCACCCGTGTGCCATTCCCCCTCCATGAGTTGAGGACACTGGGACACACCGACCCTTCTTGTACCTTTTGTGGCATGGGGATGGTGGGTGCGTGAATCAATACATGCACTTAATGTTTCTATTATTTTTTTAAAATTTTTTAATGTTTATTAATTTTTGATAGAGAGGGAGAAGGCGAGAGCAGGGGAGGGGCAGAGAAAGAGGAGACACAGAATTCGAAGCAGACTCCAGGCTTCAAGCTGTCAGCACAGAGCTCAACATGGGGCTGAAATTCATAGACTGCAAGATCATGACCTGAGCTGAAGTCGGAAGCCTAACTGACTGAGCCACCCAGGCGCCCCCATTATTTTTAAAGTAAACTCTTCAGAAATATGCCCAACATGGGCTCGAACTCACAACTTGAGATCAAGAGTGGTATGCTCTACCGACGCCCCATGTATTTAATGTTTTTGAGGCTATGTTAGTCTGTTCGGACTGCGGTGACAAAGTGCCACAGACTGGGTGGCTTAAGCAACAGAAATTTATTTATTTATTTATTTTCATTTTTTAAATGTTTTTTTTTATTTATTATTGAGACAGAGAGAAACAGAGCATGAGTGGGGGAGGGACAGAGAGAGAGGGAGACACAGACTCCAAAACATGGTCCAGGCTCTGAGCTGTCAACACAGAGCCCAACGCGGGGCTCAAAACCACGAACCGTGAGATCATGACCTGAGCCGAAGTTGGACGCTCAACTAACTGAGCCACCCAGGAGCCCCCAGAAATTTAGTTTTTAACTGTTGTGGAGTCTAAAAGGTCAAGAGCAAGGTTCTAGCTGATTCAGTTTCTGTTGAGAGCTCTCTTCTTGGCTTGTGAATGACCAGCCGCTCACTCTGTCCTCCAGTGTCCTCTCCCTGGGTACAAGTATGAGGAGGGAGAGAGAGATATTAAGCGGGAGAGATGGAAAGCAGTCTAGAGTTTCTTCTAGGAAGGACAGTGAGTCTATAGGATCATGCCTCCACCCTTGGGGTCTTATATAACCTTAATTACTTCCTTAGAGGCCCTGTCTCCATTAGAGCCAGACTGGGCCCAGGCTGTCAATGTGAATTTTGTGGGGACATGTAGCTTGAGTCCATGATAAAAGTATTTCATGTGCTGTTGGAAGGACATGGGGTCACAGTGAGATTATACTCTCACTCCAGCACCTACTAGCTGTGTGGTCTTATGCAAGCCAACTAACTTCTCTGAGCCTTATTTTTCACATTTGAAAAATGGGGATTAAAAAAAATGCCTCCCTCAGAGTGCGATTATGCAAAACAG
Source organism: Cryptoprocta ferox (assembly GCA_028646485.1). Taxonomy (NCBI): domain Eukaryota; kingdom Metazoa; phylum Chordata; class Mammalia; order Carnivora; family Eupleridae; genus Cryptoprocta; species Cryptoprocta ferox. The sequence goes on along the minus strand of CM053560.1, from coordinate 6,121,682 downwards.
ACGAGATGATGCAGACAGGGCTCCTGGCCCAGGGGGACACTCCAAACCCAAAGCAGCTATGGCAGTTGCTGATACTGTGATTTATCATCTACTATTATTGTTTATCAATACCATTCACAGATCCTGCCCAAAATGCTGGCTTAGAGCTTTGCATCACAAATGTTCTCTGTCCCGATATTTGTGGCTCTTAGCCTTTATCACCAACGCTCCCCAGGGACACCACGGCAAATAGGAGCTGAAACAGAATGTCACAGTGCCTTCCATGGGATGCAGAGGAAATATCAGTGCTCCTTTCCAAGGCAGTGACTATCCATTTCTATAATCACTTTATCATTAAAGCTTTTGTATTAGCATTATTGTTGTCGATAGCATTAATGCAGTTAACACAATCACGACCACTTTGTTAGGAACTCCTGCTTAAAGCAAAAGTCCTGCAAGAAAATAAAAAGAAACATAACCATTTTTAGATGTGGAGGCTAAAGTTAAGGGATCCAGGATCACACTGCCAAGAAGTGGCTGAGCTTGGGTCTAAAGAAAGAGCTCTGGAATCCCAAAGGCCACAGGCTCCAGGCTTCACAGTCTGACTCCATCAGTGATCACAACAACAGTGCTACAAAACCAAGCACCCCAGCCTAGTTCTTACAACGGTAAACATTTCTACTCAGGGTCCCTGGCTTCAGGTCTGCTGTGGTTCTGTTGAGGACTTGGTTCATCTGGACCGTTAGGCGGCACACTGCGTGTTGGCTGCGTGTGGTTTTAGGTTGCATATGGGATCTGCAACCTAAATGCACTCAGTATATGCATTTTTCTCTTGATCCCAGACTGAAGAGTGATGACCACCCCAGGGACATGGAAGCACGAATCCAGGGAAGACCAAGCACATCTAACGTGTCTGATTGCTTCATGCCAAGGGCATTCCAGTGGCTAAGCCAAGTCATGGCCAAGCTTGACATCAGAGAGAGGAAATAAACCACATACACAGGGGTATGCGTGGGGTGGGAAAAGAGTGAAATTAGGCTGAATGATCAAACTAGTAAGAGTACCCTGCAAACAATGATGGACAGAAAACAGACAACAGCTACACTTCTGTTAGCAGCAAGGTTGCTCACCCTCTCTATGGCCTTTCTAGTGGTTTACAGCCAGCCTCCATTCTCATCAGTTGAGTGTCAGTTCTGCTGGATCAGGAGCCAAGCTCTACCGACTCCAAAATACTTTGACTATCATCCTTGATTATTAGTAGCCCAAACGCTGACTTTGAAGGGCCTACGATCTCCAGCACCACTGAGCCTCCACTCTGGGCCCTCGTCATTCTAAGAGTAGGCCCTCACCTTTCTACAACCATGAAGTGGAAGCAGATTTCAAAGCCCAGGAAATGGGGATGAGGATCACAGCTCTGACACTTCCTAAAAGTGATCTTGGCCAAGCGACACAGCCTCTCTGAATCTCAGCTTTTCAGCATGGAGGTTCACAGGCTGCTGTGAAAGACGGCCCACTTGACACATTCACATCAGCAAACACAGGGCCTGATTTAGGGCACACACTCACCAAGCGATTGCTCTCTTCCTTTTGTTCTACCATTAGAATGAACTTTACGGAATTGTCGAGAATAATCAAGTGCTGGCAATTTCATGTAACCCGACCTAATAGATTATATAAAACTCTTATGGGCAAATGTGGTATTTCCTTCAACTCTATCCTTCACCATCCTGCATACTGAGTAAACGTTGAGTGTTGGTGCATAACACACACTCACAGTCTTGATTTTTCCTAGTGGTGAGGATGGAATGGGGGATCAGAGGGAGGCAGAGATGGGAGGAGGACAGATGAATGAATCGATAAACTATTTACCCACTTGCCTTCCACCAAGAGGGAAAATGAGTGCTCAATGCCAGTGATGGCATAAGGAGGGGGTGAGGAGGGACACCAGACTAGGGGCCTCGGGAGAAAATCTGTGCCCATTTCATGGTGTGGCAAAAAGATTGTGTGTTTTGAGATTCAGCAGCTATGGAGGTTTTAATCTTAGCTCTTCCAAAAACAGGTATGAAATCCCAGGCAAGCCACCGATTTCTCTGAGCTTGTCACCTGTAGAAACAGGAATGGTACAGACATCGTGGAGGTAACAACACCTGACAGGGAGCCCACTTCCTAGGCTGAGCTCAGCTGTCTCGGTGACCCATCATTGTCCTGATTTTGCTGCAGGCCAGTCCTGAGGTTTGGACTTGAGAGGAGGGAATACTAAATGACTAAGGCAACAGAATTCCAGGGTGTCTAGACCCTCCCAGTACAGACCTGAAAACCACACCAGAGGGATTTGCCAGGAAACTAGCCGGCATTCCCAGAACAAGTCATTGCGATTCCCCACACTGGTGCTATAGCAGCCAGAAAGTTAGCTGTAGCCGTGCCCCCTGGGCACCACTTAAATAACACAGGCAAGATGTCAGCATGGGCAGAGTCTGGGAAGATCTGAGGAGAACGTCAGGTTACAATGAAGACTATTATACATGAAAATTAATTTGCGTTATCTCATTGAATCAAAGAATGAAAGTTCCCAAGCAAACTTCAGGATCAAAAATAGATCCTTTCTAACATAGGCAGAAGGTAGCAGGATTATCATTATCTTCATCTTCAGACAGAACGAAGCACTCCACAAATATTTTTTGAGCACCTACTCTGTGCCAAATGATCGACCAGGCACATGGGTCAATGAGGTGAAACAGGGAAAGTCATCCCTGTCCTCCACTGTCTACACCTGAACAGAAAGAAAGGCAAGACTGGGGTATTGTCTTCACCTGTGGAATGAGGTCAAAAGGGATATAGTATGGTAGGGCAAGAATGCCAATGCCCAATGAAAAGGTGGATAAAGCATGATGCCAATCAGATGTCTGTTAAATTGTTCAGTAATTAAGAACATTCATTAAGCTTTTAAGCTTTTACTCTAGGCTCATCATTTTTCTAGAAATCGCAGGCAATAGAAACAAAATATGGCTTTCCCTTCCTCTCCAGAATGTAGAGTCTAGCTCAGAAGATCGGATCAACACATGCACAAAGACCACACAGAAGACGGTATTGTGTTTATTTGTTTTAATTTTCAACAGAACCCCACCCTTTGGACATCCACCAGGGAAAGAGTTCGAGGGAATCTCATGCCACAGTTTAACGATGAATGGCCAGGAATGGAAGTTTGATATCATGAGAAGGAAGAGGGGATGCAGCATCAGTCACCACCAGGGCTTTTGTTATCACTGTGTCTGAGCACCAACTTGACCCTGAGTTAAAGGCAGCCAAGACAAGGGGACAATATGCCTGCCTGTTAACTTGTGCTTTTATTTTTGTGTTGTTTTCAAGCAAAAAGGGCACATCCCAAATCCTGGGGGAGAGTTTGTTAGCATCATGGACAAAGTCCAAAACACTGGTTTTTAGAATAAATGCGTACCAAATTGCACATGACTATTTTCCATAACGACTCTCAATAAAACACAAAGATGTAGCAAAACACAACTCAACAGAGGTGATTTGGCAAAGCACTAGACAGAGTGGTCCAAATCGATAGATTTCCATGGATCTAACTTAATGAAAGAACTTAAGTCAACCTAGAAACTTATATGAGTGGATAAGGAACATGTGCTTCACACATTCTTTAACTATAATTTCTCCAAGTATGGATTTTCGTCAAAGTTGAACGGCCAACAAGTGGAGAATATGTTCTCTTAGGAGGGCCTGGAGACATGGCAAGCCATGTTGCTAATTGGTGGAAAATCTATACAGTTTGGAAAGCAGAGCAGTGGGAGGTACGTGTAAAAGTATATCATAAACCAACTGATTAGGCAATCAATCAATCAATTAACCAACAACTATTTACTGAGCACCATCTTAGTCTCCCAAATATCTGGGGCATGGCCCTTGGCATTTAGTAGGCACTCACCAATGCCCTTTACAAAAATTCCTGTAACAAGTGAGCGGTTTAGAGGCAAACTCCAAAAGAGTTTTACCTGCCTTTGGAGGCTTCTGGGTGGCTATCAGCATCCTGGTTTCCCCCTCCTCAGGGCGGCCCTCCACAATTCTACCTAGACCACAGCACCCAGTTACATGCTCAGCTGGGAGCAAGGATTTCACAGACCAAAGAAGTTGATACAAGAGATGGAAGTTTATCAGCAAAGAGCCTGAAAGTGTGTTAAATCCTAGAAGTTACAGGGAAGCTTCTAGTTCTTGTTTGGGGAAAAGAAGAGAGATCAGGGTGTTCCTTTTCCTGTGCCATGCTAAGGGCGTCTTAATAAACCTAGCCCCTCTGTGAAGGGGACCCCTTCTTCTACTCTCTCCACCTGCAATGTCCCTGGCACTTTTGACCTCAGTGAGCCAGAGCAGGTGATGACCAGACAATTTCCTAAAGCTGGTTACTATTTAAGCACCACCCTGTCAAGAAACCAAGGGACCTTGTGCTTGGGGGCAATTCTTTCATTTGGGCATCCAAGCCTTCTAGGGAGGCTCTATGGTCACGTGCGCTTTGCTCTCACTCTGTGTGATGCAAGCCCTTTGACCAGGCTGAGTACCCCCTCATTTTCTCCTCCACACTCCAGAGTCCCCTGCTTACCACACCCAGGGAGGTGGCTTGCCCCATGGCTGACCACCTCTGCCCCACTCTGGGCCCTTCCTGGGCCCTGGAAGACCTCATCCTCGGTGGTCTCCTTCCTCCACACTCCTCACAGACATCCCACCTGGTTTTATCATTAAAAACTGACCCATCAACAGCATCTGAACCAGTCCAGGCTCCAGACCCTCTGTAATGTGTCCCACTGACCCCCCATTTCTGACCTCCCCCTTGCATACCCCACAACTGTGATTTGTTCTGAGTCAATATTATGAAGTTGTAATTATTATATCACTTCACCTCCCCAGACAGACCTTTCCGGACCACTTATCTAGTACAGCAATTCCACCCCCATTTCTTATTTTATTTTTCTCTATAAGGTTATCTTTACTTGAAATCACACTATCTGCTTGTCAATTGTCTTCTCTACTAGGATTCGAGTGTCTGGGGGTCGAGGACTTTGTTTTGTCCTCCACAGTGTCCCCAGAGGCTCCATGAGTGCCCAGTGACATGACTGAACAGATGAACACTTCCCTACACATGCTATGGTATAGTTTGTCTCTTTACTTTCGTCATGTGTGGTAGCCGTCTCCCTGATTTTGCTCAAGTCATCACCTTCTGCAAGAAAAATCTTCCACCACATCATCCATGCCATCTCTTTTTAAGCTTTGTGTTGGATCTCGGGCAGAGCCGCCTTCAGGAAAAGCTCTCCTAACCTCAGGTGTTCCTTCTCTGGGCTTCTGCTGTCCCCTGTGCTTATCCCTGACAGTGCATTTCCTCCACGGGGCTATCACTATCCATGTGCATCTCTATTTCCCTTATGAGACATTCACTCCCCCTAAGGGCCCGTCCTTGTTGTGCTTGTGTTGAGTACAGCACCCACTATGTTGGCTTAGCAAACTCTAAGTAGATTTCCTAGCCAATACCTCTCAGTCCAGCTCCTGATAACACATTAGACACCCTTTGTTCACACAGACATCATCACCTCCTGAAGCCCAGAGAGAAGAAATGCTTGCTTGTCATCACAGGGCCCAATGATGGTGGCTCATACACTGAACCCTGAACATTCACCTCCCAGTCAAATATTCTTTCTGGCTGCATGTGACCTTCCGGTTGATCCCTTATTGTTTGACATTGAAATCCTATCATCCCATCTGGACAGTAAGCTCCCTGAAGACAGAGATGATCTTCTACCTTGCTTATAAGTATACAGAGAAAAGAGCGGCATGTCATGCAATTTAAATACTTAATAAATATGTGTTGGCTGAATTATTAATTTAATTAACTTCCAGAGAGTTTTCTGCTTGAATGCATGAACATAAATATACACATGGGAACCTATTTAGTCATTTTCTTGCCACTTTAATTGTAAATGCATTACATGTATATTCCTACCAGCTATACTGGCCTCTTCTTAGAAGGTGAAAGTGTACAAATTCATTCCTCTTTCAGTTAAATCAATTAAGTGATATTAATGACTGATCTTTATAATAAAATTTCTCTTTTAATTTTTCCCCCCTGTTTTACAAATAGGAAAGGAAGACCACTAAAATGCTGCTCAGAAAGCATGGTCACCTAGGGAAGTGGAGGGGCAATGGGTCACTCACTTTGGCCCCAAGAAGTGGATTGGGTTGTCCTCTTTTTTTAAATATTTGTTTGTTTGTTTGTTTGTTTGTTTTAAGAGGGGAGGAACAGAGAGAGAGGGAGAGAGAGAACCCCAAGCAAACTCCTCACTCAGCATGGAGCCCAATGCAGGGCTCAGTCCCGTGAACTCTGAGATCATGACGTGAGTCAAAATCAAGAGTCAGACACTCAACCAACAGAGCCACCCAGGCACCCTGGGTTATCATTTGTTTAAAGCTGAAACAAGATTCAGGATGATCTTCGTAGCAAAGTGGATGGACCTCGAGGGTGTCATGCTAAGCGAAATAAGTCAGGTGGAGAAGGACAGATACCGTATGTTTTCACTCATAGGTCTAACAGGAGAAACCTAACAGAGGACCATGGGGAGGGGAAGGAGGAAAAAGAGTTAGGGAGAGGGAGGGAGGCAAAGCATGAGAGACTCTTGAATACTGAAAAAAACAGGGCAGAAGGGGAGGGGGCAGGAGGAAGGGGGGTGATGGTCATGGTGGAGGACGCTTGTGGGGAAGAGCACTGGGTGTTATATGGAAACCAACTTGACAATAAACTATAAATTTAAAAAAACAAGCTGGAAAACTCAAAAAAAAAGATTCAGGATGATCTTGATCAGAGGTCAGGAAATTGTTCTTATAGTGAGGCCGATGGTTAAGTATTTGAGGCTTTGTAGAACACACAGTCTTCATTTCAACCACTCAGTTCTAGTTGTTGGAGAGTGTAAGCAGCCATAGACAACAAAGGTGACCATGCCTGTGTTCCAATAAAACTTTATTTATGGAATTTTTTATTTTTATACACTTTTCACCATGTGTCCTGATACATTATTCTTTCTTTGATTTTTTTAAACATTTATGTCTAAAATGTTATTAGCCTGCCAGCATACAAAAACAGGTGATGGGTTGGATTTGACCTATAAACTGTATTTGACTGACCTCTGATCCAAGAATATCTTTGTCTCACCTTTAAACAGCTGAGGTGATGGAGAAAGAAATCATACGGTGAAACCATGGCAGTGCTCCATCAACAACCACAACTTCTGATTCCATGTCCGGGTTTCTGACCAGTGCATGGGACCTCTGTCAGTTCTCTACCTTCCCAGTGCACACAGATGCACATCTAAAATAGAAAATACATTTGTCTGGATTAATCAATGACAAAAATACCATTGCAAGTCACAGCAGATTGTCAGAATGTTCTTTGAGACAATCAAGATTCCCAAAGGACTCTGGGAATACATCTTTCACATCTTGTCGAGAAACCACATGGGAAATCCTCCATTGTACACTGAAGCAAGACCCTTTATGGGAGAGGACTGTGAAACTCAAGCCACAGCCCTAAGGATTGGATTGTCAGAAATCTCTGAAACATGTAGTTCTTTTAATGTGATGAAGCAAACTTTGAGCTTCAGGAGAATGAGGATATGAGGCATTGTGATTTGCTTCCCTAAGTAAGGTTACCTTAAAACGTGTGCCCAGAAAGGTGGGGACTAAGGCACATAAGGTGAAGTATTTTCTAAATGTGCCCAATATAAGGGGGTGATGAAAAACTCAGTAACCAAAGCAGGCAATATTTTTTGTAAGTTTTGGGATTTTCTGTTTTGTGTTGCTTTGTTTACTTATTTAAAAGTTTATTTGTGTACTTTAAGAGGGAGAGTATAAGCAGGGGAGGCAGAGAGAGAGAAAGAGAGAGAATCTCAAGCAGGCTCTGCACTGTCGGCATGGAGTCCGATCTAGAGCTCAATCCCACAAACCGTGAGATCATAACCTCAGTCGAAGAGTCAGACACTTAACCAACTGAGCCACACAGGCGCCCCAAGCAGATGATATTTCAATGTAATACTTAAGACATCAAAATTAATGCTGAAAAGCCACAGTGAATGAAATATCAAAGTTTTAAGTGAAGTCAGGATCTAATATACTATACATGCATGAGTCACCTTTCTTACCTAACCCCAATTTATCATGTAGATCCTGCTTGTATTTAATAATTTTGACATTTTGTTCATCATGGATTTTTTACAATAATTTTGATCTTTGAAACTATTAGATTGCCCAGGAAACACTGTACAGAATTTAAAGCTGGCAGAAAGAAGCTTCCACAGTCTCTCATCTTTTAAGAAAACACAAAAAGCATGCTTGACACATCGGTATAGAATGCAGTTATGACCCATGAGCACAGATATCTGTTTTGCTGTCATTCCATTAGGATTGTTCGGCATCTTGTAGGGAAAACACACTAAATGTGTCTACTTGAGTTTAATGCCAGGCTATTTATTTCTGAAAATTATAAAATATTTGACTGTCAATATCTCTTTCATGAAGAGCCAGTGCTTATAGCTGTCCAATGCCTTGAAATAATTCATGCTGAGGGAAAGCCAATACCATACTTAGTGTAGTTGATTACAGACTTGCCATAAGCTCCAACACCTTGTCTGTTAAGAGGCTGAGTACTCCTCAAAACACCCACTGAGTCTTGAATACAAGAGTTGATGTATATCACTACCAGAAAACTTGTTACCTCTTGTGCAAAAATAGAGCTTTTAAAATACCATAAACCTGATTTTCCCTTAGAATCTTCAAATATACACTCAAAATTGGCACTTATATTTCATCCTCTCCTTAACAATAGAAAGTTAATTTGCTTATCAGAATGTTCTATACAAGTGGTTGGTAGTAACTTGAGAAATTTCTTAAGAATCTTAATTCTGGTCTTGCTTCTAAAGAGTCATCCAGAATAAATCGTTAAGGTTGTGCACATCTCTCCTGGGTCCGCCCCCCCTTTAGCTTGCCATTGGCCAAATATCTCTACCATTACCAGACCCTTAGCCTGATCCATAAAAAGTGGTCTGAAATAGCAAGGCAGTCTTCTTCCCAAATCGATTGTTGACAACCAGAAACCTCTCTTTGATGTCCCTAGAAAACGAAGAAGAAAGAAGGCATAATTAGTGGGTGTTTCAATGTGTGTGATATTTCCACTTTCTCTAATTCTTTTTGAGCTAAGTTCGAACTGTTGAGTCAAAAAACCCTTCGGCAGGAGGAGTGATTATATGTTTCAGAGGTCAGAAGCCTGACCTTTTGCTGTGAAAATGCCTGAAGGTGAAATTGAGCCAAGTTCAAAGGGAAATCTAATTGACTGCTCTTGGTCTAATTTCCTTAAGAACTGCTACCCTTGAAATACCAAGCTGCTGCTTTAGGGTATCCAGGGTGGTCCTCAAGAAATGATCTTAAGAATGCCACAAGGCGGTACCACTCTTTTGGGTCAAGATGGGTTCTAGAGTCCTTCTTGAGCCCAGCTCATTCATTCATCCAACAACAAGTATTTATTTGTCACCTACTTACTGTGTGCCAGACACTGTTCTTTCATGGGAGTTGTGTTCAAGTTCTTTATTTATGGGATTAAAGCTACCTAACATTATAAGAAGCTATTTATTCTCTTCACCATGTTAATGCCATCCACAGAATTTGTCTTTGCAGGAATAATGGCTGACAATTTATATCAGTAATTATTAGGATGCCACCAACTGACAGAATCCTCCCTTTCTTTTGCTCCCATTGAGATTACTCCCACCCATACAATTGCTAAATTTTCTCTCCTTTCTTTTCTCCTCTCCCTTTGCTTATGTTTTTGTGTTGAACATTCTGTCCTGTTTTTGAAGGTTGGGCTTTTCCCACAGTGTCACAGAACGGATCTCAGAAGAGTGTATGCCATGTTCACTTATTCTTCCCTTGGAAAACTCCTAAAAGCAGACCATGGAAAGCCACCAAGTGCTAAGACCCATGTTTCTCATTTTATTTCAACATTTTTCTCCCATGATGTTGATGATCCGAAACATGGACAAACAAATTTGGTTAGGCTTTGCCTACCTGACCAGTAAAGATGAAGGCATTATAACTGAAAGATGGAAAGCTCTCATCTCAATAGGATCCAATTCCATGTAGGAGATACGCATGCATTCAAACTTCCCTAAGCAGGAGGAGGAGATGGCTCATGACCCTGGTTGTTACTTCGTTGTTCTTTCAAACGACTCCAAGAAATTACTCTCCATAAAGTCTATGGAGCCTCTGGATAGACATTGGCAAGGTCTATTGCAGTCAACTTACCCCATGAGATAACTACATGGACTATTTGGCTACCAACGTATGGAATGGTCAGCATTGAACTCTACCTTTTCTTTGCTCCTGACCACCATACCCAGGCTGTCCTTTCTATGATTGATGAGATTATCTTCCTGAAACACAGACCAGATCAGTGTTACCCTCCTCCCAACTTCAAAAGCCTTCAGCAGCTTTCCACAGCACAACAATGAAGTTCACGGTAATTAGTATAGTAGGCAAACCCTCCACTGTGTCTGTACATGAGGGGCATATGCCATGAAGAGAAATGGGCCTTGGGGCCATAAGATGGGGCCTCAAATTTCAGTTCTGCCATTTACTGACTTTTCCTCTTTGAGACTAAGCCTCAGTTTCCTTGAGTGAAACTTCCATCTCCCAGTGCTGCTTGCTGTGAGGACTGAATGAGAGGAGTCCAAATACTAAGAACAATGCCCAGCACAAAACAGGCATTCAAGAAACATTATTATCTAAAGGCAAAACTATGCTAAGCCTTGTTCTTTTCTCTATGAGATGCTTTCTGATTTCCAAACTCATGTCTTATCACAGTCTTCCTCTCACTCGGTACTACATTTGAGAGAGTTTTCTCTCCACTCTCAGAATACAGTCTTCAAAATCTGGTCTTCCACATGAACTCCTAATGTATCTCCTCCCTGATGCTTGCCTTCTCTGCTCTGACCTCATCCAGTCTCTCAGTATCTGCTCCTAGAAAAAGTGACTAATCTATTTAGGTGTATTTTTCTTGCATGTTAACCTGATTCCCCTGGTATCTTGTGAATAGAAAGTGGCACTTAAACCCTCCAGCTTATTTTTAATTATCTACTTTTAACTTACTCCACTAAGTTGCAGATTCTCAGAGGGTAGGAATTCTATCTTTTGTATCTCTATATTCTCCCAAGGCACTGATAAAGCAGTATCAGTCAGCTCTTATTAGGCAATGCTGAAGTAACAAATAGCCTGCAAGTCTCAGGAGCTACCACAACAAAGGTTCATTTTTGTTCACATGTATTTAATTGCAGGTCAATACCAACACCCCTTTTGCCACCATACTGGAATCCAGGCTGAACATGTGGTCCCTTTCTGACACTTGAACTTCTCAAGACAGAGGGAGAAGAGTGACAGCAGAACCATGCAATCAGTCTCCTGACCTCCACTTGGAAGTGACATAAATCATTCTTACTGTTATTTTATTGGTTAAAGCATTATCATGTGACACAACTGGTTATCAGTGGTATTGGGCAACATGTGTGCTCATGAGATGGGTGGGCACTGCACAGGGAAGGACAGTAAATATAAGCACATTGTTGGCGTTTACCACACTTTGCATCAAAGGTGTTCAGGGGATGCTATCTAAATGGGCAGCTTATATATCATTTTTAAATAATCCTCCAAAGCCTGTAATGTGATAGTGGTCAGGGTATTACTAAAGACATTGTTCACTCAACTACAAGGCTTACATTTTATGAAGAACTACCAATGTGATTTCTCTTAGCAATAATTCCAAAGGTATATATTCTTCCACCCCACCCTTGCCCTTAGGAACATTGTCTCTTATTTCATTGGCTACTAGGAAGCTCAAGAATAAATGATGGCCCTTTTTAGTGAATTATTCAGAAATTTATGGCAACTTTTTCCAGAACTGACCTCATGCCTAGCATCATTTTATTTTACTTTCATCCTTATTTACTCGATTGAAATTTTATCATGATGTACTTTCCATAAGCTATTTTAAAAATATGGATTATAAATGAATGAGTTTATCATAGATGGACTCTTTGAGACTGTTTGAAGATTGTCTGTCCACTGGACTTTATTGTATTGTTGCTCAATGTTTTAGCTCTGCCTTTAAGGAATAAATGAAAACACATGTGCAAGACAAATCATTCCTTGTCCTTCCAAATATGCCATGAACTGCCTGATCAAAGGAAATGAGAAAAGCCACTTTTCAGACAGGGCCCCAGGGGTCCCTGAGCCAAACCAGTCTCTCTGGGGCTGGAAAGGACAGATCCCCCAAGTCTGCTGTGGTTCCCCAAGGCGCCTATTGGACCCAGCACCTTTGCCCTCATGATCAAGGAGGGGAAGCATAGAGATAATCCTTTATGCCTGGTTGGACTGTGGGAAATAATGTCATAGACAAAACCCTGAACCTTCAGGAGGCCCCTCCTTCTGATAACAAGGAAGCAGATACACTGCAAATACCTGGCAGGTGAATGCTTAAAACAAACCAGTTTAAATCTGTGGACACACGGCTGGTCTGCTTTCCATACTTAGGATCAGAGCAATCGGATTCCTCATCTTTGGTTCCCAAAGCAATCATACTGTAATGCGAGGCTGACCATTTCATGCACCTTTATAAGCCCCATGTGTGGCTCCTTACTGTGCTTAGGATTAAAGAGGAATTGCTAAGCTTGCTTTATAAGTCCCCATGAGCTAGTCCATGCCTGCTCCTCATCCTCTTTTTCTGCTATTCCCCACCATGCTCACTATCAACCGACATCATCAAAGTACTTTTGGTTCCTCTATTTTGAATGCTTTTGTTCAAGCTCATGTCTTTTCAGTTCCTGTTTCCTTGGCCAGGCATGCCTTTCCTCTACCTTTAAAATGATGATGATGATGATGATGATGATGATGATGATGATAAGCCCTAGTTAAGTCCTATTCATTCTTTGTACTCATCCTAACACATCATTAGGGAGCTTTCCCTTTTACTCCTCAGGATGTCTTAGATGCCCCCTCCCCACTGTGGTGAACCCAAATGACACCTCCGCCTTTTACAATATTGTGTTTGTGAGTCTCTTTTCTCAATTAGTCTCTGTTTCCTTGAGGCCAAATGTCCTATCAAGCTTACCCTTTCATCCCCAGTCGTTAGCTCAGTAGCCGGTATTTATGAGATGCAGAATAAGTGTTTGCCAAATAATGAGTGGGTAAGTTAATCAGGTCCCCAGCCAGTTCTAATGGTTAAGTGAGTCACAAAGAACAAAACAGCATGGACACAGTCAGAGGGATCCAGGTGGAAGACACTACTCTTTGAATTGACAAGTGTTTATACCACCTCAGGTCCAAGGTGACAGAGACTTATTTCACTTAGTGCAATGTCTTTCTGATTCTTCCATGTTGTGGCAAATGGAAGAATTTCCTTCTTTTTAAGGCTGAATGGTATTCCATTGTAAGTGTGCACCACATTTTCCTTATCCATTTATCTGTTGATGGACGTGTAAGTTGCTTCAATTTCTTGGCTATTGTGAATAATGCTGCAAAAAACATAGAAGTTCAGGTATCCTTCTGAGATCCTGATTTTAATTTATTTGGATATAAAACCAGAAGTGGGATTGTTGTATCATCGTTTTTTAGTGGCCATTCTTTTTTTAGGTTATTTTCATGAAATTCCATACTGTTTTCCATAAAAACAAATACAACATATATGATGAATCTAAGATAGTCAAACTCATAGATCAGACAGTGAAATGGTGGTTGCCAGGGGCTGCAGGAGGAGGAAACAGGAAGGTATTGGTCCAAAGGTACAAAGTTTCCGCGATGCAAGATGAATACATCCTAGAGATCTCCTGTACTCATGGTGTCTATAGTTAACAGTACTTCGTTGTATGCTTAAAAATCTGCTGGGGGTAGATCTTACGTTAATTGTTCTTATCTTAAATGATAGTCATAATAGTAATAAATAAGAGGGCAGGTGGAAACTTTTGTAGGTGATGGATAGACTTATGGGATAGATTGTGGTCATGGGTTTCACAGGTATATACTCATCTCCAAGCTCATCCATTGTATGTGATAATTATGTACATCTTTTTGGATGCTTAAAAAATGGTGAAGGAGAAAGGCAGGGTATTTCCTGTTTCAGAAGAATTGGAGGGAGTATAATGGGTTTGGCTTTAGCCTTTCCGCTCACTGAATTTGGCCTTGAGATGGCCACTCACCCAGGAGAATGTTGAGTCTGCCCCCAGAGTGGACGGGCTGTGGGGATGCCCTGACGGAGTGAGCAGAGACATGTTGGAGCAAGAAGCTGCAAGGGTGTATTATGTAAGGAAGGGAGCAGTTGAGAATGTAGAGTTTCACCAATGGCCTCAGTCGTTATGCAGACTATTGGCACTATCACAACAGAATTCTGGGAGAGAGTGACCCTAGGCGGTGAAGACAATGGTAGAAGGAAAAGAAGGGATGAAACATTTTCCTTGATAATAGAACAAAGAGAGAGAGAAGAAAAGATGAGCTACAGCAGTGTTATCTGATAAAAACATACTGAGGGACCCATACGTAATTTAAAATTTTCTGATCACTGCGTATTAAAAGAACATATAAAACATCCAAAAAGCAACAAATGAATTATCTAATGATATATTTGATTTTACCCAGTTTAATCAAACTATTATTTCAATTCTTAAATCATATGGAATTATTAATGAGATATTTTCCTTTCTCTTGTCTGTGTGCTCAGCACCCAAACTTTCATACTTACAACACATTTCAACTCAGACTGGCCATGTTGCCAATGCCCCACATGCTCCTGTGGTTGGTGACTACGGTGCTGGACAGTATAGGATTCAGAGGCACTGCTTTGTGTGGTCCAGTGTCTGGTGTATAATTGACTTTGAGGAAATGTGGAGGAAAGGTGCCCTCAATGGCCAGACACAGACCTTAGAGGGGAGGGGCTTCCTTTCTGGTGGTCCAGGGCCCAGTAAGCAGCACCGTGACATCTCAAATCAGCCCCTCCCCAGCTGCCCTTGGTACAGGGCTTCCATCAGCATCTGGAAAGGTTCAGACTGATGTATGGTCTCCTAAAAGCACAACTCTGTGTCCCTTCCCATAACCCTGATAACCAGCCTGGGTTGGACCCAAGAGTCATGTATAGATGGAGACCTTCAGGCTCATGTATGTCATATGTGGCATCAAGGGCCACACTGGTAGCAGGCCCCGGAGGCAAGGGGTGAGGCCAGATCTGTGACCCTCACCTTGTGAGAGAGGGTTAAGGGCCCTTCACTTGTGACTCTATGGAAAGGTACTGGAAGGCTGAAGTGTGTCTATACAGAGCAGATTTCATTTGCTGCATTGCCACAAATGTCTACATTACCAAGTAGATAACCTCTGCTCTGTGCTACTTCCTGACTTCTTGATGAAAACCCATGCAGGCTGCCTTTCATCCTATTAGATTAGAACAAAAACACATTTCAAATATGGCTCCTTCCCTCCATCTCTGTCTTTCACTCAGGCTGATCTGGGCTCTCGGGTATTCACGGAGAAGGCTCCCTGTCATTTTCTCTATATTTTCTCAATAGAGGAAAAGGGGGAAAATATGAAAACCCCAGCAGGTTGCTGCTGCAGCATCAGAAATCTCAACAGGAGCTTGGTTAAATCGTGTCTCTACCACGAAGCAGGAGCTCACCTCTGATGCATCCAGAAGTGTCCCAGACTCTCTGCAGGTCCTCCTCGTCTCTGCTCCACCCTCAGACATCCCATAACCACTTCTCTTGCCATCCTTGGGCCACTGATGTTGGGAGAGCCATTGCACCAGAGGCCCGGTGCCAAAGAGGGACCTAGGAGAACAGCGTAACAGAATGGATGTTCCTCTTACTGTGACCTAGGTTCGAGTTCCGATTTCCCACCCACTTAGCATGTGACTTGGAAACATCTTTTATTCTGTCTCATCCCATTTTTCTCATGTAAGAGTTGTATTCATCATATTTCTTCCTGGGGCTGTTATGGATGTTAACTGAAACTGCAAGGGAAGTGCCTGGCAGGCACCACACGTGACAATGGCTGACAAAAGCTGAGTCATTATGGCTATGAGGTAAGAGTAATACAGATGCAATGGGTGTCCCATGTTAGACCTTGGAGCCATGTGCAAAAGCCTGTTGAATCCTCCTCTGAAGAGCCAGCTTACCACACATTAAAAAGCAATGGCTATTCTACTGAAAATGTTATGGAAAGATTTTTACAGAAATGCTTTTCTTTAAATGCCATATGTCAAAATGCCACAAAACCCTGCTTTGACTCTTCTGTCCTTACCCCAGCTCTCCTCCCCTGATGCCAGCCTCTCTTTGCTGCTCTCTTCCCTTTAATGGCCTCTGTGGGTGCCATGTCTACTCTAGCTATCAACTCAGTCTCCATTTGGGGCAACGGAATGCCAGCCAGGGTCACTCCACCTAAAAATCGGCTGGGCACTACTCAAAAGACCACTCAGGGATACTCAAACATAGTGCACTTAACTGCTTATTATAATGATTAATACAGGGTCCTCGACGTCAAGGAGTTGTGAGTCTAAAGGAGAAGACAAATATGTAAAGAGGTCAGTACCCAGGATTGAGGAAAGGGTTGTATAAAGCGTGCAGAAGGAACTCAAGTAAGGCATGGACTTTGGAGCCTGAAGATGTCAAAGAGAAGCTTGTCAGGGTAGGTTGATGACTGAGCCACCAAATGATAGATATGAAGGAATTTGCCCAACAGAAAAGAAGGAGAATTCTAAACAAAACAGGATATGCCAGGGCATAGGCATGTGGAAAATTGTGAAATATTTGGAAAATCCCAAATCTCTTCATACTGTTTATGAGCAGCGTGTCCTTGCTGAGAGAGGAAGAACAGAGGTGACAGCAGAGAGATCAAGCTTAAGGGAAGGCTTGGTTGGACACATTTATGAATTTGAAATTGATCTTGAAGGTCACAGCAGGCTACCGAAGGATTTCAGGCTGAGAGATGGCATCACGATCTCTAGTTACCCAAGATGGATCCAGCTGCTATGTTCAGGAAGCAACGGTGAGATCAGAGGATGAGACACAAGTCATGAACAATTTGCATCATGCAGACAAAAAACTGATGAAATGCCACTCACCTCAGAAGCCCAACTAGTACAATAAGTGACCTTGAGCAATGGGAAGGCAATACATACACTTCGCCTGTGAGCAACGAGACAAAATTCAGCCAAAGAGGCTTCCTTCCCACTACCACAGCCATGAGACAGCAAGTGCATTACCAAATGCTATGGCAAGATATCACTCAACAGACAAAGGATTCTGTGATGGCCTCAATGTAATCATCCATGGGAGATGACCAAGTGACATCCTGGGCTTCCTTTTAGATAGCAAAGTCATCATTCTCTCTTATGTAACCCTGTGTCTCAGTTAAGGCTCATCATTTCCAGTTCAGCTTCGTGATGTTGGCAGTCATCCTTTCTCTGGTTGTTATTCCCTTTCTCCTGTTCCCTCTTATCTCTCCAGGAAGGGGGTGGGGGAGATGCTTAACCTGACTTCTTTTGTGATTAGCAGCCCCGGGTTCAAATTTATTAGTCCCAGGAGCAGAAGGCTAATGAGTTAAATGCCCTGATTTAATTAAGCCACCTAATGGTTTCAGCTTACATAAATTCTCACCTGATCAGGCCAGCATCTCTTCGACGTGCCATTCCGGGCACTCTGCAGGAAGACAGCGAGCTTGATTCCTAAAGCCAAAGCAGATCCAGGTCCCGCAAGCACTCAGCTCTGAGACAGAGAGGAGAAAAGAAAAATCCATCCCATCTCAATACTGGAGTCTTTGATAGTCTCAGATGTGACAGTCTGCCAAAGATAATCAATGTCCCGAGAAGCGAACTGCCTTTTGGGGTTGTCCGAGTTATACCTCGATGATCCATTACTCTGCTCTCAGCAAACCTGTCTTATTCCTGGAGAGAAAGTCCAGGGCAGTGAACTGATTCATGGTTTGGGTGTCAGAAACATGGGAATAAGTAGCTTGCTAGTTATGTGATCTCAACAAGCCACTTAACCTCCTGAGTTTGGGTGCACTTATCTACAAACCTTACTGCATTGTGGTGGGGGGTTAAAGAAGGTAATGGACATAAAATACATGGCTTCAGTAACTCCCCCCTAATTTGTTATTATCCAAGGTGCAGAAAGCAGAATATAAGCCTAGGCATTGAAGACAGATGTTGCAAGACGCACAGGGAGGTCAGACCCAGTGTACCCCAGCAGCAGCATTTCAGCCACTGGGCTAAAGCATTGTAAGTGGCGCAGCTAATCTCTCCAACGAGTTAAAAGGTGGTTTTGATTAATTTCCCAATTTAAAGTCAGGACAATGAGGGCCAGAGGGTTGTAGGGCCTCTTCCAGCCTTGTAACTAATAGGTCTTCAAATTAAGAATTCCAACCCTATTCCACTGATACATTTTTGACAATACACATAACTCTTCCCTTTTTGGTTTTCTCACTCCCAAGCCCAGAAGAGGAAAAAAAAATCGGAAAGATATTATGGGTAGACTAGCAGGTGGGAATGTTCGTGGTCACAAGGCATACCAGAAAGTGAAAAAGGTAGAAAATTATGAAAAGCAGATTCAAAAAGGAGGCAGTCGGTGCTGTTTAGTAAACAGGACGAACACAGGTCCCAAGAGATTTTACTGCGTTCCTAAGCATATTTCTGAATCATGAGTAAAGATGGAATGGTGTTCAGGACACTCACGTTCAAAAGACAGAAGACAGAGAGGGATAGAGTTCATTCCAGAAAGTTGTTGATTGTATCAAAAATGATGATATGAGACTTGCTGTTTCAGGGGAGAAAGCTCTGTGACACAGCGCATGGCGAATGGCAGGCACACAAAAGAGAGTGTTGATTGATTCAGTGAAGAATGGAAAATGAGTAATATTACAGTCCAAACCCAAGAATTCTAGAGAAAGGAGTTCTGAGTAATTTTGACTCTGAAAGCCCTTTATTTATCACTGATATATAGGCTATCAGACCAGGTCCCCCAGGCTTGTGCTGCATTTGGCATACTTGGTTTTCTCAAAGCCACAAGATCCCAGAGCATGTCTCTCTGCATGATGGGTTAGGAGAGAATGCACTGATGAGGAGGAATCCTCTTACTCACTGAATAGCTCAGAAATGTTCTGGAGAAGGTGCTGTGTCTGGAAACATTTGAATTCTCTTTTAGTCATCTCCCAGGAAGACTTGGAAGACTGTCCCAGGAATGTGTCAGTAAGGAATGGAGACCCTCAGCCCAAGCCGACACTCTTGGCAATTCAGGTGTCAATAAATGGGGTCATTCTGGAAGTCTGAGGATGGACCTCAAAGACCAGAGTTCAAGTTGTATTCAACAAGTATACACCAAGCATTTAATATATGCTAGGCACGGAGCTTGCACTTGGGGAGCCAGAGGCAGGACCACTGCCGTCAAGATGCCCTACGGGCTGTTGTGAGTCAGAAAAATAAGCTGGCGATGGACTGAGCAGCTCCAGGGCACGCATGGTCCACCCTGATGCTTTAATACCCAAACGTCCTGCGGGTGTAAGTCATTATCCCAATTTTATAGAGGAGGAAACAAAGGCTAGGGTAGGTTACATAACCTTCTCCTGTGTTCACGCAGCTAGCGAGTGACTGACAATGACAGAAATGATAATAATGGGAAAGAAACCTATCTATCGCTACATCTGTATCTGTCTATAATCAATACCATTTGCAGAGAGACTTTGATTCTTTATCTCCTTGCAAGAAAGGCCAAGAGCACTATAGCACTATGAGCTTTTATATTCATTTAGGATTTTCTCATCTCTGCTACTGAGTTCTATACTATAACTCCTTTCTGCAAATGAGATTGTTTTACTTAAATAATCTTTCAGAGACAAATATATATATATATATATATACCTATGTCTTTTCAAATCAGAGCCCATTCGTCAAGGCAGACCATTTTTGAAGGCTGAGAAACCCCTCTCCCCACTTCCTATAAGGTTAGAACACGTTACCCTGTCCAGGTTCCCAGACGCCCCACAGGCAAATTCCCTATCAAACTCTGACGCTTAAAACCCTGATAGATTTTTCCCCCTCCGGATGCCATCTGTTCGTTAAAGTCAACATTACATATTTCTGTCCCAGAGAGCTCCAGGCAATCCTCAAATTTTCCTGGACTGGAGAAAAAGCGGCCATAAATTTAAAGACCAAAGAGAGTTCATCTTCTAGAGAGGAAGAAAAGGAGATAGGGTGGAAGAAAGGAAGAAAGAAAGGGATGCAGGAAGGAAGGTGGGAATGAAAGAAGGAAGGAAGGAAGGGAAGAAGGGAGGGAGGGAGAGAGGAAAGCAGGAGGAGAGGAAGAGGGGAAGAAGGGAAGAAGGGGAGGGAGGAAGGAAGGAAGGAAGGAAAGAAGGAATGAAGAAAGGAAAGAAGGAAGGAAGAAAAGAAAGAAGGAAGGAAGGAGGGAAGAAAGAGAGAAAGGAAGGAAAGCAGAAGGAGAGGAAGAGAGGAAGGAAGGAAGAAAGGAAGGGAAGAAGGGGAGGGAGAGAGGGAGGCAGGGAAGAAGGGAGGACATAAGGAAGGAGGGAAGAAAGAAAGGAAGGAGGGAATAGAGGAAGGAAGGGTAAAGAAGCCAAAAAAGAAGGTCTCTCAGCTGCACATTACTAAGACTTCAGATTCGGGATTGATTTCAGAGAAGCCCTGCCCTGTGTTTGCCATCTTGTGTGTGTCCCTATCAGGGGCAGGTTATTAATTTCTGCACCCTGCTAGGACAGTCTCCATTATGGGGCTGTAGAAGTGGTTGTAATGGTGTCTGGTATCATTCTTGTCCTTTCTTCTTCTTCCTCTCAATTTTTGGTTTTAACATTCAGAAATAGAACACTGGCTTCTTTCAGCATCTCCACATATATTTTTCCTAGAGGAGCTCTATTTAGTTGGAGAAGTGAGTAATGCATTTTTATCCTTGGTAGAGGGAAGTTAGACTAGGGGAATCACAGATAAACACACATATTTAGTTACTGCTAAAATCTGTGGGCTTTATAACATCTTCCCTCTTCCCTCCCTCCTTCCCTGCGTTGAAATATACAAACTACCAACCGCAACAGAAACATAACTGATCCCCTCACTGATTTCAGGGACGATTTTCCTACTGGGGGAACTGACATGCCTAAGGGATCCAAGGTGGGGGAACCTAGCTCTGTGGAGAATGGCAAGTGAGTGTGCTTGGGGTATTAATCATTATTGAGTCAAGTTGTCATCCAAGTGACATGATTATTGTTTTTCACGTTCACCACATGCTTTCCTAGATGGAGATAAGAACAAAACTTAAATAGCAAGGTAAGAAAATGGCAAGAGCAGATTTTTTTTTTTAAATCTAGGTGACATTTCAATAATGACAGAGTGTACACAGTCAGGATATTAAAGTCGTATTTCCCAGGCAAATCAGAGCAGTGTGACTCATCTACAGAAACCCAAGCTAAGACAGTAATAAAGATGGTTTTTTGGCTATCTATCTATCTATCTATCTATCTATCTATCTATCATCTATCTATGTATCTATGTTAAGGTCTGAGGAATAAAATCTAGAACTCTTGATGATAGGAGGTAGAAATCCAATAGCCCATAGGTTAGACAGGTAACACAGATAAAGCCTTGGGTCAGGTGGGACTTGGG
This sequence comes from Cryptoprocta ferox, assembly GCA_028646485.1. Classification (NCBI taxonomy): domain Eukaryota; kingdom Metazoa; phylum Chordata; class Mammalia; order Carnivora; family Eupleridae; genus Cryptoprocta; species Cryptoprocta ferox. Next base: position 6,099,964 of record CM053560.1, on the reverse strand, counting down.
GTAAAGCTATGAATCCATTCCAGGTCAAAAGGAGGCTGCCATTAGCTACCCAGCTCTTATCAAAGTGATGTTAGGGGCACCTGGATGGCTCAAGTGGTTAAGCATCCAACTCTTGCTTTCAGCTCTAGTCATGATCTCAGGTTTTGTGAGTTTGAGCCCCATATTGGGCTCTGCACTGACAGCAAGGAGCCTGCTTATGATTCTTTCTCTCCTTCTCACTCTCCCTCTCTCTCTCTGCCCCTCCCCTGCTCATGCTCTCTCTTTCTCTCAAAAATAAATAAAATTTTTTAGAAAGTGATGTTAAAAATCTATGCAATTCCAGGATGTATGGCTCTTCTAATTTTTCAAGATATTTTAAATGCAGGCTCCTATAAAAGCCAAAAACAATGTTTGGAAGGCCAACCAAAATGTTTGTGTGAGCCTAGCAGGTACTCTGGCTAGCCATTGAGGGATCTCTGCTCAGATAATGAGAGCCATCATTATCAATGAATATATAGAGTTAACCACTTTTTATTGAGTCGCTGTGTCCCTTACTCATCTCTGGAGGTACCACGGTGGTATGTGGAGGTTGAGACGAGAGTAATACAGGCACTGAGTTGAAAGCCTTTACAAATCAGGCAGTAATCTTTCTCTTAACCTTTCTGTGCATCTTTGCTAAGGAAAATTGAGGACATCACCTATTTCCTAAGGTTGTGTCGGAAGCTACAGTTTATGATGTCTGCAAAGAGGTAGACAGAGGATGTCAGACCGAATGTCCACTGCATGAATGTTAGCCATTGTCCTGCTGTCATTATCATTGTGGTGGCTACTTAGACGGGAAGGAAGGGTTCCGCAATTTACCTTGTAGGAAACCGAGACTGACATGTGACTATAACCTTCATGGACTACTGTTATAATTAAAGACAATAATATGATCTAACTTCTCTCTTAGTCATGATTGTAAAGCACTTGCTCACACACACACACACACACACACACACATCAGCACTATCATACCTTTTGGAAATTGTTTCTAATGCATTCAGAACTCAATTAAGTGTGGCTTTTATATTACCATGTGATTATTTCCACTGTTAAATAATTAATTCAGATAAATCAAAATCATAATATTTTGGAATTAAAAAGTCCCCCATAGTTACCACCTTGTTAGCACTTGCTATTAAGTGGTCATAAATTTCAGCATTTTTCTTAATGGAAAGGATTTTGTATTATCTTGCCCAATGTCTTATTCTTACAAACAGGACAACTCAGATCAAGAAAGGCCACAATTCCTAAAGCAAATAGTCACATCAAATTCCTTCTAATATTAGTGGGTATTTTAATTCTAATTTTCCTATTCTTAAATATCATCTGAATATTTTTTAACCATCTATAATAATGAAATTATTGAGATCACCAGATTCTTGTCACAACATCCTAGCCTACTTGCTTTGTGTCTAAGAGGAAGTCCAATCACCTCTCTGTTTCTCATACAGAAATGAAGAGTTGTAGTCAAAACCCCCCAGCTCTAATTCACTTTGGATTTCACCACCATCATCTGTATTTTTATAGTAATCTGTGGGCTACAACCCCTTTGACCACTGTGCCCAAACAACTTCTTAGATTGGTTTGTACTTCCAATCATTGTCCAAGTTCATTGCCCAGATAAGGAGCACAGAGGTATTTTCACCTCATAAAGCCATCTTTTTCTTTTTATTAGTCTCTTTCTCTTTCTCTTTCTTTTTCTTTTTCTTTCAACCTTGCTCATCTTTGTAGCTATTTTACCTGAATTGTTTCCTATATGTCAAAGAAGATGAAGGGCATCTAAAGTGTTTGGAAAAGCTCCAGGAAGACACTGTGTAGTGTGATTTAAAAAAAGTTTAAAGATCAGGAATGATGTTGTCTACAGAAAGAGACAAATATCGGTCCAGATTAGGTAATGAAGGACATAGTCACACATGTATACCAATCACCCATGCTTTCATTGGCCAACACACACATGGATACACACACACCCCTCACCCTTCCCAGTCTGCCATCTCTGAAAGCCCAGCTCAGATACCAATTCCTGCTGATCTTTCTGCTGACCCAACCAGAAGCTGTTTGTCCTGTCCCTCCCCTGTGCCTCCCAGACTTACTCAGGTATTTGCCTTTGCCCATAGATCAGTTTCTAATTTGGTCTATAATTCACCAAAAAGTAGCCTGGTAGATTGGAGAGACTGTGGACATTGCATCACACTGGTTTAAATCATGCTTTTGCTACTTAACGTGACACTGGGTATTTAGCGAATCTAAGTAAATTTGGTGTTCTCATCAGAGAAATGGTCATGCTAATAATATCTGTCTTTTAGAGGTCTCCTAAAGATCAAATGTTTAAAGTGCCTGACACATTGTAGGCTTCAAATAATTTCTTTTACATCCATATTCTCCTTTTACATGTTTCAGCATCCCCACCAAAGTACAGACTCTTCAATGAAGTCAAGGTCAAATTCATGTCTAATCCCTACAATACTGTGTTGTGGGAAACAAGAGGAATATTCCATTCCATAAATGTTTGTTGAATGAATGGATAACTATATTGCTGTTCATTTCTAATTTCATGTTCACTACCTTTAGAATCAAATTGATTCTTTCAAGGTTCTATCCACCACTCTCTGTGATGTGGATAGTAAAATAAATTGAATGTAAAAATATGGGAAAATTAGGCAGGAGTCCTTATGTTACTTGGGAATGAAATGAATCATATCAAATTTTCAAGACTCTATCCATGAATTACCTGTGATGTGGGCAGTAAAATAAATTGAACGTTAAATTATGGGAAAATTAGGAAAAGGATCTGATATAGCTTAGTAATGAAAATGGATCCTTTTTTTCACATGAACATATAAACGATGGTTATACCTGAGTAACGTGTGTTGTTTCTTTTTTAGTTGTGCTATTCTTCACCTCTCTCCTAGCATTTTGTTGGATTCTTGAAAGTCATTCTTTGTGCATTTACACTATTTCAAAACATTTGCTGCTTTGGGGTTCAAGCTGTGCATTAGGGTTCCAATAATTTGCAGAGAAATTTCAAAGCAGATCTCCTGTCTGAATAACTCTGTAGGAAATGCAGTAGAAGCCTGCTCTTTTATGAGAGTGCTTATAGCTCTCTCGAAGTGTTTGAAACCCAATTCCTTTACAATTGCCTAATCTTTCTATTTCCTACCAAACTATACTCTTGCTATTTACATCTCTTTAAGGGACACTGTGGTCTAGTTCAGCCAAAGGATATAAATGTAGCCAATTCATGACTCTGAATTTTAAGCTCAGGTGCTTTTTTTTTCTTTCTTTTTCCTAGCTGTGGACCACCTACTGGGGTGGCTGAAATTGTCTGATAGTCTATGGAACTACCATCTCTATTCCCAACCCATGTCCCATCAGACTTGGAGACAGGGATGGATGCACCCTCATGACTCATGACCCTGAGCTCCTTCCTTGCCCCAGTCAAATCCCCACAGCACGAAGAGTGCCCATTCGTCTTCAGTCTTTGTGCACTTCCTGATTACAAGTATCCTCATAAACCTCAAGGCCACTTGAACTTCTCTCCTTGTCTCCAGTGCAAATCCACTGTCAATTTATATCTGCCTCTTCTGATCTGGTAAGCCTCCTTCTCTGTTCCCTGGGCAACATTCCAGCTCCATCCAGATCCTCTCAACCTTGCCCCCTTGACTCATTCAGAGCCCTGACAGCATGACCAGAGAGAAACTAAGAGCTTCCTTTAAATAGTGTTACTAATGGTGAGTGTAAAATAACATAGCTTGGATGGAAATGAAGCTCAGGGTTGATTTGGAATATTTTACGTGGCATCAGTAAGTGCTAAAACATGGGGGAATTTCCTTCCTTCCATGTAAAGGTTAGATTACTTAGTGAAATGTAAACAAAGGTGCAAGGCAAAGTGGTTTTCTGGAGAAAAGCACAAACAAACAAACGAATCACAGAGACCATGTAAGGGCACAGTCTATAATTCTAACACCAGCTTTTTCACTAAGCATTTCCAGGCAATATTGAGAAGTGTTCAGCCATGGCAGATGGCTAGTCCATTCTTATCGCTCTTTTCAACTAAATCCCCACTAAGGCACAGGGATTTTTAAATTTTTTAATGTTTTATTTATTTTTGAGAGAGAGTCAAAGTGCGAGCAGGGTAGGGGCGGAGAGAACAGGAGACGCAGAATCTGAAGCGGGCTCCAGGATCTGAGCTGTCCCCACAGAGCCTGATGCGAGGCTCGTATGTGAACCTCGAGATCATGACCTTAGTCAAAGTTGGACGCTCAACTGATTGAGCCACCCAGGCACCCCAAAAGCATAGGGATTTTTAAGTGTGACCCTCTTTAATAATATTTGCATGTATAAAAACAAAAATCTGAGACCAAAGAGCCATCAAAAGCTCAAAGAGATCAGAGTTGCCGGTGGAAACAGCAAGTGTTGGGAGGTAGAGAGCCATCAGATGACATTTGCTGCTGCCTGTGACTGGGGCGTCATGGGCATCTTCTACAGAAAGAATCCCTCTGTGCCACAGTTGCTAATCTAGCTCCTATCCAGCTCAACAATACCAGTTGTTCAGTGAAGTTGGTGAATTACTATTAATCACGACCAATGTACATTCTCTGCACTTCCGCCTAAATGCAGTCACACAGATAACGGGCAGAAGATGGAAAGAGACACACGGAGTGTCCAGTGATGTGGCCAGAGGCCAACCTTTGCTCCTCTGACTACAGACAAGAGCATCAGACCAAACGTGCCCCGTGCTCTTTCCCGGCTGTGAATGACTCGTTCCTGGTGTCCTGCACTGCTTGGTGGAACCGATTCCCCAATCCAAACCAGCATCGACATTTCCTAGCTGGTAGGAAGTTGTGCAAGTTCAATAAACACTCAGGGATTTTCTTTTCTTTCTTTCTTTCTTTTTTTTCTTTCCAAGAAGTAGAGAAACTTTTAAAAGTCTTTTGCAGATACTTCTGGCAGGTGCTGCCTATTTGCAGTGTTCCTCAAAACCAGGAGGGAAACTCTCTCTATTGAAATGCTAATGGAGGAACAGACTATAATAAGATTGCAGCCCCTTTGGGTCTACATATAATTTACACATAAAATAAAATTGCACATGGCCTTGTTTCATAGCATATTTGTTTAATTATCCACTTTTTAGAATGCTTTTTTCTTCAATTAATTTTCAATATTTAAAAGAGGAATAAAAATGTCAGTTTATCTGCACACCTGATAATTAAATATAGTGTGGGGAATAATTACATTATCCAATAGTGAAAATTTGTCCAGCTCTAATAACTAACATTTAGCAAGGATTCTGCTCATTTCCTTCTCTTCTAAGGATGGTCTTCGAATTTCTCTCTTCCCCTTTCTCTTGTAAAGAGGATTAGGTTTAGAAAATGTCGAATGCCACCCATTCTTTTCCCCCCACATGTAGGGACCGAGTTTTCCCACAAGAAAGTACTGCAGTCTCTGCTAGGTAAACAGCTCGAATTCTAATTTCAGCTTGGATTCACATTTTTATCCCTACACTGAGTGCTTGGCTACCGTAACAGTGAAAAACACCTGCAAGTCATCGAGTTTTTACCTTCTCTCTTTTTTAAGTTTATTAATTTATTTTCAAGAGAGAGGAGGGCAGAGAGAGGATCTCAAGCACGTGCCTCGCCGTCAGCACAGAGACCAATGAGGGGCTCAGTCTCAGGAACCTTGAGATCATGACCTGAGCCCAGATCAAGCGTCAGACATGGAACTGACTAGGCCCCCCAGGTGCCCCTTTACCCCTCTATTTTTAAAGCTAGTCACTTGTTCTGGATGTGCTATTAGACCATAATTAACATCGATGAGGTCTTAGTTATTAATAACAGCAATCATAGGAACAAACAAAAACTGAGTCCTTGCAAGGAGCTGAAACACTGTCTTCTCCAGGTTTGTCATTTTTTTTTCATGATTTCAAAGCCTTGAGCACTCCACCACTCTCTCATACCAAAAATAGTGTTCATCTCCCCCTGCTATCTCACACGGGAGGCCTAGGTGAAGCCGTGTGTTCCAGTGCTGGTTTCAGGTAGAAAGGAAAGAAAAATATCCTTTATAACAAAAGGAACCAAGGAGAAGATTTAAAACTAGAAGGATAAAAGAGAAATATTTGCTAAATGCACTCCTCGTTATTTAGATACTAGAGTATTTTGTTTTGTTTTGTTTGTTTCTTTTCGGTTTTTGTGCTTTGTTTTTTTGTTGTTGTTGTTGTTGTTGTTTGTTTGTTTTAGATACTTTTGTGTTAACTTTCATACACCCACACCCACACACTGATATTCCTTTTCCTCTCATTTTCTGGACATGGATCAGCTAAATCTGCACCATTATGGGCCATTCTGTATTATTGTTATATTCTGAAATATTAACAACTTTGTGTATTTAAACATTTTTACAGTTTAATCGTTTCAATTATACAGAAGTCACGAGACATAGACTTTTGGACAAATATACATTAAAAGATTTCTGTAGGAAGAAGGTAGGTTCTTTTTAAAGCCTTTTTACATTTATCCCCTCTTGATAGATGAAGAACTGAGCCATGGTTAAACAGATGATAAAAGGCTCCGATCTTTTTTTAATTCTTTTTTTGTCATAGTAACTGTTGTGAATATTAACATTTATGTCAGGTTTATAAAGATTTTTTTTCCTCATATACTTAATTGAGTTCTCAGAGAAATTCTGTGATGTAGGTACCATTTCCCTTATTTTAAAAATAATGGAGGCGCCTGGGTGGCTCATTCGGTTGAGCATCCAACTCCTGATTTCAGTTCAGGTCATGATCTCACCGTTAGTGAGTTTGAGTCCCATATCCGGCGCTGCACTGAGCGTGTGGAGCCTGCTTGGGATTCTCTCTCCCTCTCTCTCTTCTCCTCCCTTGCTCACTCCCTCTCTCAAAATAAATAAATAAACATTTAATAAAAATAAAGTATTTTGGAAATTATTTCAGTTTGGAACTGAAGCTAATGTTAAATATAACCAAAGAGGCATTCTTTTCTTTCCCATTTCAAAGATGGTGAAAGCAAGGCGCGGAGAAACCCACAGTGCTCTCCCTCAGCCCCCAGCCTCTCTCTGCTTCCGTCACTTCACATTCCCTCCACCTCAGAGTTGCCAGTGGTGGTCCATCTTGATTTCCCCATTTCACTTAGCAGTAAGTCAAATCGGAGAAGTCTTGTCCCCCTAAATAAGACAAGTAAGAAATGTTAAGCTGAACTGAAATGTCAGTTGTATCAGTTCTCTTTGGGTGCCGGGGTCGGGGGAGGGGCATGTAGAGGATATTTCCAAGTGTCAAAGGGAAAAGCAATGATCATTTCTGGAGTTGCCTTGATCAGCCAGGGCTGTGCAAACCAGCGGTCAGAATGCTGTACTTTTCCTGGCAGGTACTGTGAGAACGTGCCTGTCACCAGCAGCTTGGCTGTCCTTCCCTACCTTGTTTGGCAACCCAGGAAGCCAGGGGCGCACTGGCTTGTCCACATTTCCACATTGCTTTTTAGACTCTGCAGGCTATGTGACAGGGGAAGAAAGAGGGTCAAGGAGAAATTAACATAAAAGAGGGAGAGAGCCTGAGCTAATAGAAGCTGGTTCATCAGGGCTTTATTTTTCTCTTATAACCAGAATTTTCTCATCTAACAAGAAATCTGAATGTAGGCAGTTTCAGGGCTGATCTGTTTATCAAGGTCATCAAGTACACTGGCTATTCTCACCTTTCTGCTCTGCCATACACAGCACATAGACAGATGTCTCCTCATGTTCTCAAAGTGGCTGCAGCAGCTGTAAGTATCACATCCTCTTACAAGATGCAAAAGTAGCAAGAAACAAGTTCATTTCCTTTTTCTCTCTCTCCACCCCTTGCCCTCATGCGTCTCCTTTTATGTGGGAAAAAAATCTTCTCTAGGAAATTCTACTAGATGTTCTTTACTCATCATTGCCCAGAAAAGAGTCACATGGATGCCCCCAAACTCCAACTGCAAGGATATCTGAGAAGATAAGAGCCTAATATTTGCACCCTATGTCATGAGACACAGTCTTTGTCGTCTTTGTCAGGAGGTGAGAATCAGAAGGGGGATGCATGTAGAACAGGCATCTACCAGTATCTGTTATGATGGTTTGATTGGACTAGCTCATCTCTGGGTCCAAAGGAGAGCATTAGACCTCAGCCAGGCAAATCAGTGCCCTGTCCTGAGGTGTTTTTTTTTTTTTTTTGAATAAAGAAAAACTAAAGAATATTGTGCTGATGAAGTTATACAGCTGGGAGCCAACGCTGCCAACATCCCAGACCCCAGACTCTGGGGGAAAAAAAAAAACCTGTCTGATAGAACAGAACCTGAAATCCAGAGAGAAGTAGGTGTGAGTGATGGAGAAGACCCAGCTGCCTCTGACAACCAGGTTCTGTGGCTCTTGTTCTTTCCTCTGTTTGGCTGCATGAGCCAATGGATTTCCCTCTTAGCTGAGGCTTAGTCTGACATGGATTTCCATATGCATCCTCATAGCTGTGTGTGCAGTTGCAGAGGAGAGGCTGTGTGATTTGCCTCGGTTTGCACCACGGGTGAGGAGAAGGCATGTGAGTCAAATATGAACTTTCTATGTGGAAATCCCATGCTTTTCTTGTGATGCTGTCCAGGGGTGGAGAGACAGGTAACGGTAAGTGGAAGGAAGGATTGCAATGGTGGGTAGGAGATACAAGGTCAAGAGTGTATCCCAACACCCACTGGCTGTAAAGTCCATGCAGATCAATTCCCAGCCTTCACTGTGTCCTCCCTTGAACGGAGATGCTAATATCCTACTTGCTTGGAACTAGAGAAGTAGAGATAATAGGCATGGGGTGGACCCTGGAGTGGAAACCATTCTGTACGTTCCTTCTGTCCAAGCACAGTGATCTCATGAATCGCTTTGACACAACCATTGTGATCTCTCACTTTCTCTGTTCCAACCATGTTAACCATGTCACAGTTTGTTTCTCATTTGGGCACCCAAACTTCACTATTTCTTCATTCATTCATTTACCTATAAAGACCTTTTTATTTGCCTGCTATCTGGCCAATTCCTGTAAATCTCAATTCAAACTCCAGCCCTTTATATTTGTATCAATTACTTTGCCGGTGAATATGCACAGCAATTAAACTACACATTTAGCATTTTGGTACCTGGTTGTTTGCCATGTTTGTTCATCGCTTAACCTTGTTAATCAATAAAACCTTACCTTGTTAAAAAAGAAATCACATCTTTGCTGAGGGAGACTAAAAAACTCTATCAAGACCTCAAGTGGGTAGAGAAATAGATTTTTCTTAGACAATGCACATCAATACCAAATCAATACTATAGACTCATAGAGCATTTTACTGAATTTATAGAATTTTATTGCATTCATGTATTCCTTATAACTCCCTGTAGATACACATATTTTCCATTTTTGAAAATGTGACTCAGAAACTCCAAAAGTTAAGTGACCAATACCAAATCCCATAGTTGGTAAGTGAGATGCTTTGAGGAATTAAGTTAGTGGTGGAATCCTGAGAGTAAAAACTGTTAAAAACTATAAATATGTACAGAGAACTTTTTTCCTGCCTTCCTTCCTTCTTTCCTCCTTCCCTCTCTCTCTCCCTTCTTTCCTTTCCTTTCTCTTTCTTTTCTTTCTTTCTTTCTTTCTTTCTTTCTTTCTTTCTTTCTTTCTTTCTTTCTTTCTTCTTTGTCTCTCTTTAAAACATGTTACAGGCATTAGTTCAGGGACATTGTCCATAGCATTCCTTCCATTCTGACCACCTTCCAGTCAAGAGTTTGTTCTCCTTACTTTGCAGATGAAAACCTGAAGATCTGAATCTCAGATGCACAGGAGAGCTTGGTTTTAAACCTTATAGCTGTCAGTCATTCAGCTTACTCTCTTCCACTATGCATTTTGTCTGCAGAAAAGATAAATGAATATATCCACCCATCTACCTATCCATCTATCCTCTCAAGACCCACTTCTACTAGGCTCTGAGTGAGACCATGAGGATCAGAAATGACTCAGCCAGATTTTGTTTTGCTTCCCTGAGACTCACGTTCATCTGGGGAAGAAGCACATGGAAAAAGATCACCAATTTTTTGTGTGATAGGGGCTATATCATGGGTCTTTCCACTGAGCACCAGGAAGCCAAAAGGGACAGTGCTGTTTCTCTGAGATCTAAGACAACATCACTAAGGTGGTGATCCCTTCCTAGAGCAGGGTGGTTTATTGCTCTAGTATTGAACAGCACTACCCTTTGTTCAAATCCAATATTAAGCCTGGTTTTGAGCAAGCTTTGAATTTCCTCAAAGGTGTCTAAAGCTAACATTCAAGTCATCACACCATGTTATCATCACAGACTACAGAGAGGGGCTTGCTACTGTCAACTCACCTTACTTTCAGAGACATGTTCCTTGAGTCATAAACTTTCTTTCCAGACACACCTTAAAGGGAAAGGTGATGCTTTGAGTCTGAGGAATTAAGCGTCTTCTTCTTACCTTTGAGGAAAAGAGGGCAGAATGTACCATCAAAACCTGTGAATGTTGCTTACCTAGGAACCAAGAGAAGCAACAGGGACTCCCTATTTGAAGTTGGATGGAGACTCAGTTTTCAGGGAGAGGCATTTGGAGAAAGTTTTCAGAGACACCAGATTCATGGCTGTTCCATTGTGTGACTAACAGGGTCTGCCAATTTCATTCTTCAGGATATAAGTACCTCCACTAGACTGCCATGTACAAATTAAAATTAAAGAATGAATTCTAAATGCCTACTTCCAGTTGATTTGGTCTTAGCAACCCATCAGGGAAAAACGTATTTTAATTTTGACTTTTCTTAACAATAGTCAGGACTATTTTTACCTCTTCAGACTTCCCCATTAAAAGTCCATCTAAATGCAATCAGCCTTATTAGCTAACATGAACATTAAATTTCTTCCAAAGGTAAGTTATCATTATATAACTCCATGATCTAACATTTGCTTTAGATTCACGATGCCTGAAAGGGTTTAGTTTAGCAATATTTTCTCAATAGTTCTAAGGCTCATTCTGAGCTCTATTTTATTTTCTGATCAAACATCTTCTAGCATAGATCTTCATTCATTATTATGTCAATTCCTTAATTCATTTACTGATTTGTTTTTGGCTTTCATCTATTATGCTGACATCAACTTAATCTGTACCACCCATGCTAAAGCACACATTTGAATAAAAATGTGCCTAGCCCACCTGTAGCTCACAGACTGTTTGTCACAGACTGATCATTATCACAGAGTGGAACAAGTGATACAGAAGAAAGAATTCCATTTTGGGCTCAGGGAATTCTTCCTGGGGACATGAGCTGTATTTTGAATAAATAGATCAGAGGAGTTGGTGACCAGAACATTCTGAACAGACAGTCAGTATAGGAAAAAAAGGAATCTTAGCTTACTCTTCAAAATGTTCAATTAACCTCTAGAATTTCATAATCTAAGCAACATATATATTCATCGAAAACCAAAATGTAAGGAGCAGTAGAGAATGAATACAATGTGGAGTGAAATGATCTGGGATTTGTAGAAAGCTCCACTATTCTATGACTTCAGGTAATTCGTATGAGATCTCTTTCAGGGCCACATATTCTTGTCCTGAAACATTCAACACTGACTTGGACTGGGCAATTTCTAAAGTCTTTTCCTCACATAAGCATCTATGCTTGTTGATGCAGTCTTGACCACATCTGTCACTGCTCTAGAAGCCAAGGCACAGATGGGAACTCATCTGAGCTGGGGCCACACTGTTCCACCAAAACTGAATTCATTATTATAAATCTCCAGCTCATTTTTGTTTTATGTGTTTGTTTATTTAAGCTTCTCCTCTCCTAACCCACCTATACTGTAGACCAGTAAACAATTTAAATTCCTCTATCCCTGACCCCAGGGGAGATGAGAAACAAACTGGAGAAGAGGTCCAGTCCATCAGCAATGTCAGAGTGCAGAGGAGGGGATGTATTCTTCATGCTTCCAAAGCACCCTGTGCTTCCTGTTGGCTTGGCCCTCCTGTTGTCCAGTGGTCCTTTGTCAGAGTGTGGACAGCTAAAGACAAAGGTCATGTTCTGGATTGTCTATGAGCCTAGTACTCGACTCATGCAGTGAATCATATGTTTCATATGTGATGAATTGAAACAATTAATTTAAAAATTGACACAACTGCCATAAGACCTCAGTCAAGTGTTCTTTTTAGATTTCCCAAGCCCATAAATGGGACGTGTCTTTTTTTTTTTTAAGTGGAAGTGCAATGGGAAGAGGTGAGAAAAGGGAAAGAAGAAGGGCAAATAGCAACCATTGGAGAATGAAAAAAGTGGAAAGAGGTGAGAAGGAGAAGTGGTTGGAGGAGGAGGGAAGAAAAGGGAGGAGCTACAGAAAGACAGTGCAGCAGGGAGAGGGACCTCTAGAGTTTTACGTCATTTACATGGATTGTGATCACTGGAGTTAGGAATGTGCATAGCAGCCCTCGGAGGAGGGAAATGAGTGCACCAGGATAGGAAAACTAGAAAGTGACAAAACATCAGAGAGAAGAGCATCCAAGGCAGATCATCCAAGGCATTTGCTAACATCCATTCCCATGCCTTGCGATAAAGAAGAGAAATGGTATTAAAATAATAAGTTCTGTTCCAATTTAAAGGCAACAATTGCATCTTAGAGGAAAGATCGAGATGGGATAGCCCTTGAAAAGATTTCTCCACTGAAAATACTTCCTGCTTAACTATTAGCTGTAGTTACCACTGAATGTGCAATCATTGTGTGGCATGGAAAAAGAAAAGTCCTTACCATTGATTTTGTCTTTACATAAAACTCTCTAATAAAACTTCCCACTTTTTCTTAGAGTGGGGTATTATTTACTCTTTGCAATTATGCTCTGTTTTTCTGTTCCTTTTTTTCTGTATAAAATAAATAAGGCTTCACTGATCATCACTAATCACTCATCATCAGGGAAATGCAAGTCAAAACCATAAAGAGATGTCACCCCCTCACACTTGTCAGCATGGTTAGTATCAAAAAGTCAAGAAAGAACACGTGTTGTGGAGGATGTGGAGAAAAGGGAACCCTTGTGCACTGTTGGTGGGAATGTAAACTGGTGTAGCCACTGTGGAAAACAATATGGAGGCTCCTCAAAAAATGAAAAATAAAACTACTCTATGCTCCAGAAATCCCACTTTTGGGTATATATCCAGAGAACAAAAACACAAATTTGAAGAGATGTATGTACCCCTGTGTTCACTGCAGCATTATTTACAGTACCCAAGATATGGAAGCAACCCAAGTGTCCATCGATAGACAAATGGATAGAGAAGATATGGTATGCGTGCGCGTGCGCACACACACACACACACACACACACCTGCACACAATGGAATACTACTCAGTCACCAAAAAGAATAAAATTGTGTTATTCAAGACAACATGGATGGACCTATGGGGTATTATGCTCAATGAATTAAGTCAGACAGAAGGAGACAAATGCCCTATGATTTCACTCATGTATGGAATCCAGGAAACAAAACAAACAAACAAACAAAACAGAAACAGACACACAGATATAGGAAACAAACTGTGGGTTACCAGAGAGGGAAGGAGTTAGTATGAGGGAGAGTTAGTGAAGGCCATTAAGAGGTATAAAATTCTGGCTAGAACATAAATAAGTCATGTGATGTACAGCCCAGGGAACAGAGTCGATAATATTGTAATAACTTAGCATGGTGACAGATGGTGACTGGACTTAACCATGGGAACTGTTCAGTGATGTATAAAAATATGGAATCACTGTGATGTACACCTGAGACAGGTAGGATGTTGTATGTCAATCATACTTTGATAAAAAGCAAGGAAGTAAACAAACAAACAAAAGGGCTTAGACGGGTGCGATCATCGAAAGTCTCTTTCAATTTCTTAGGGAGGGGAGCCATTGCTGGACTTGAGATTTGTTGCTGAATCCCCACCTCCTTCCATTTTACAGCAACTGCTACTGCTTCTCACCATGGCTCACATTGGAATCACCTGGGAAGCTGTAAAAATATGTGCGTTGGTCACACTCTCAGATTTTGTTTTAATCGATCCAGACAGAGGCTAGAGAGATGCATATTTAGAGAAATCCCCTGTGGTTGGTATGCAATTTAAATTGTGAAAACTCATCTACTATGTGTGTGGCCACCTGCCTGATAGAAACCAACGCTTGCCGAGCTGTGGTGCTCTGCTGTGCCACCCAGATGGTCCCCAAAGAACTGAAGGACTCATTCACCCGGTAGCTGCAAAGGTGCTAAGCTGATGGTCCATCCTGGGCAGTTCTCTTGGGGAATTGACTCCTTCTGAGGGCAGCCCCAAGCAGTAACTCATCAAGGCATGACATATAAATGGCCACTCCCATCCCCCAGCCTGGGCAATTTGGATGGATCACTCCAGCTTCAAAATCCTCCCCAAGTCACCTGAGCCCCTGTTGTGAAGTCCTGGCCCGATATCTCCCTCCATCCAATTCTTGCCCTCTGCCAGTGTTGGTCCTGGGAGACCTCTCATGACCTACCAGTGCATCCCTGCCTCAGAGATTGCTTGCTGGGACTTCTGTCTCTAGCATTTGTTCCCCTTGCTCAAGCTCCCCTCCACCAACCCCGGTGCCCCAAGTGTCACCGTGAGGAGTCATTTCTTGCAACAGATTTTTCATGAGACCCCTGTGAGATTGCACATCTACAGTAGAGGTGACAGGGGAAGGCAAAACACTCCTGAGGTTGTTGCCACACGTCCGGACACATCTGCAAATGTGTGCCTTACTCACAGAGAGCCTGGTTCCATTGCTATTGCTTCTGAGCCCCCCGAGACGTTCTGAAGACCAGGAAATGGATTTCCAACCACACTGAACTTCAAGGCATCTTATGGCATCTCATACCATGCTTTCCTTTCACAGTTGGGGTGCTGATGCTCATGGCAGGACAGGAAGTGACTTACCTGAGGTCAGGGCCCAGGGCCAGGTGCCGGACCAGGATTTCTGACTCCCATCCGTCCATCCTCTTTCCCACCCTCCCAGATCCACCCAGGCTCCTGTCAGTCGGCACGTTCCTTGCATGGTTTGGTTAACCTCTGTTTTCTTCCCTGCTTCCACTTTGTGGTACATCCAGCATTGAGGTGTCTAAGCATGGTTTCCTCTAGTTTCATATGGATTCAGTAAGTAATGTCCATACAATCTTTTCCCTGGTCCTAGAATTCCAGCACGTCATTGTGTTACATCAAAGAGAGGGAAGCCCAGTAGACTCGGTGGCCTGAGATTCTTTGCAAATAGGCTTCCTAGGGATGTGGGAAAGCCATGTGCACACAGCTGCCCCAGCCCACCTTGCTGCAGTCCAGCCTGCTTTAAGAAACAAACGAACAAACAGAACCTGAAAGTCACATTGCAGCAGGATCCGGCTGTGGCGGTAGATTGCCCAGACTCGCCTTTTATCCAGGAAGCTACCCTCTATCAGGGACTGAAAATTCATAGGTGGATGGGCAGCCTTGGCCTTCAGCCATGTCTCGCTGATGCTAAGTGTTCCGGGAGTAACTGGTGCTCTAACTCTGAGAGCAGCCTGTCTCCCCTCGATTCTTCCCTCCTGCTCCCCAAGTCCAGGAGGAGACTGGGAGAGTAGCCTGGGCTGTGATCTCCTCATTTTTAACGGCAGGATTCCCGTCTAGGGCTCAGCATCGGGGCATTTCTCCAAAGCCTTATGTACTTACAAGTCTTTCTTCCCCTCTTAATTTGCCTGGAGCCAGGCTTTCATCTCGACTTTTAGCCAAGAGGCACCTGCTGAAATATTCATCAGCAGAAATTGTGCCATGGGTGCTTTTTCCTATTTGTCCAGTTGTATGTCATTAGAACAAGGGTGAGGCAAGTGGAAATGGAGTCTGACACTAGAGACTGGAATTCACTCAGAACTCCAGGTAATAGGCAATTAACCCTTTTAAGCACAAGAAGCTAAGTACTAGGAACAGACCTTTGCAGACACCATTTACGCACCCGTGTATCAGTTATTCCTAGCATATGTTCATTGTTTCAGTACACTTTATTGAGTGTCTACCGTGCATGAACTCCAATGCTGACCCTGGGAGTATTCGAGTCTATAAGATTTAGTCCCTGCTCCCCAGGTCTCACGATTGAATGGGGACAGCAGACAAGGACACAGAGAACTGTGAGATAAGACACGCAGTTGTGAAGTTGTGTACCAAAGAGCTTAGAGCACACCTCAGACTTAGGAAGAGAAAGGAGTGAGGGACACAGTTGCCTGGAAGCTGGTCCTTGAAGACTATTGAGAAAGTGGGTGGCACAGTGGAAGTTGGGGAATGCTGAAAGGAGGAAAGGACCCTCCAGAAAGAATCAACAGCAGAAGCAGAGATGCCAACAAGGGACGGCATTGTGGGCATGACCGGGACCAGTCACAGGATGATGGAGAGTAACATGTTATTCGAGGGGAGAGATCTGACCAGGGTCAGCTCAGGATCTGTCTGCATGTTCAGGAGCTTGAACGCTGTGCTTTATGGAGAGTAGGGAGGGATGAGGAGTTGTGAACATAGAGAGAAGATGGTTAAATATATGCTTTGGAGACATGCAAGCTTCAGTGCGAGCATAGTTCCTCAGAAGGTCCATCAGGAGGCTGTTGACATAAACAGGTGATGACAAGGTTCTGGATGATGGTGGGGGTAGTGGGGATAGACTGGAGGACAGAAATGCAATAACACATAGAACTTTCTCAATTCAGTACAGCAGCCATTTCCTGAGCACCTACTATAGGCCAAATAGTCTAGGACCAGTGGGGAACACCAAATCACTTTCAGAGACCATTTTCTTTTGCACAGTTTAACTTCTAAGGTGGACTCGGTGATCTTCCCCGGCTTTGCTGTAGAATCATATGACCATCACTGGGCTCAAAAATATTTCAGAGGAACGCTATTGATCATTCACCCAAAGCAAGGGGGTTAGGGAGCAGAGGATAGACCTTTTTTTTTTAATGTTTTTTATTTATTTTTGAGAGACAGAGAGAGACAGCACGAGCAGGGGAGGGTCAGAGAGAGAGGGACGCACAAAATCTGAAGCAGGCTCCAGGCTCTGAGCTAGCTGTCAGCACAGAGCCCGACGCGGGGCTCGAACCCATGAACCGTGAGATCATGACCTGAGCCGAAGCCGGACACTTAACTGACTGAGCCACCCAGGTGCCCCGAGGATAGACCTTTTGAAGTCATGGAGTGGGACCCAGGTCTCCGAAGGAAGATTCACGTGTACCTGCACCCAAATCACATTTCTGGTCGGCTTAGGCCGGTCAGAATAGCTCAGGCTCTTCAAGTATCCGCACGGCTGAATCAACCCAGACCACAGCAAAGGCTCCGCGGAGACAGAGCTGGTTGTCTGTTTCCTATTCAAGGCCCCATTGAAGAGCGCCAGCTGACATCCCAGGCAGCACTTTAACAAAGCAAATCGCTGGTTGCTATCCGCTCCACAATGTTGGTATTTATAGAGGAGTAATGATTTTTTTTAACGTTTTGTCTCTAAAGTGGAATGATCCAGGGCCCGACTGCCAGCGTGCCCCATAGGCAGCCTCCGTTTTTGTCCTTGTGCCCACGTAGATATAAAAGCACATCTGAATTTTACTTGGAGTTAAATCATGGTGCATGTTCCCGGCTGGATGGAGGAGGATAGAAATATTGTACTGGGAAAAGCTGGCGTGGGGAGCAAGGTTTTGGAAGTTACCTCTGCAAAATCAAGCTATGTGCATGTGTCTGTGTATGCGTGCATGTGTCTGCATGTATACCATCCCTGGGTACACACATGGGTCACCCAGAAGGGAAAGTAAGTCACTTGCATTTTGATGCACGTTTTGCTTCAGTTGCTGCTATTAATTCACAGCATTCACATCTCTATGACCCAGTTTCCTCATCTGTAAAATGAGGATAATTATGTTTATGAATAAAAGACTAGGAGCTCTTTGTATGAAGGGAATGCATGATTGGGAGGAAGTAATTTTACGGCAAACCACAACAACTGTGCAATCGCTAGACACTCAGGCACATGATCTTTCTGGAGCCAGACTATGGCATTGGTAGCTGAAGGATAGATGTTCCAAAGTACTACCGAAATGCAAGGTGAAGTTGATGTTTGTGTAAATGATTGGTTTTATAGATGCGTTGACATGGCTGTTTGCTTGTGGAGTTCTTACCAGCACAATCCCCATCAGAAGTCCCAAGACAGAACATGGTTGGTTGAAAGATTGTTCCTGAACTGAGCCACTTGTGTAAAACCCTACAGTTTCTGACGTCTGCTGGGAATTGGTAAGTGTCTGAACTAGGTTGGTGTCCTACCCACCATTTTCTCCTCCAAGACGGAGCCTACAGCACTTCCCTAAAAAGCTTTTGTGAGGGGGCCTCTGGTGGCCAGTAATCTCTACGGTCTCTTCTCTGTGCCTTTGGTATCCATCCCCTTGCTGCATTAGTCATCTATTGCTGTGTTACAAATCATCACAATCGGGGCGCCTGGGTGGCTCAGTCGGCTCAGCATCCAGCTTCGGCTCAGGTCATGATCTCATGGTTTGTGGGTTTGAGCCCCACATCAGGCTCTGTGCTGACAGCTAGCTCAGAGCCTGGAGCCTGTCTTCAGATTCTGTGTCTCCCTCTCTCTCTGCCCCTCCCCTGCTCACGCTGTCTCCCAGTCTCTCAAAAAGAAATAAAACATTAAAAAAATAAATTTAAAAAAATCATCACAATCATAGTGGCCTAACACAACACAAACGCATTATTTCAGTTTCCGTGGGTGGGGAGTCAGGACACAGCTTAACTGGTCCCTCTGCTCACTCAGTGAGTGAAAGTCAAGATGTTAACCCACAGTAGAATCTCTCTCTTCAGTGTAATCAGTATAACCTAATTGAGGGAGTGGCTGTGGCTGTGCCATCATCTTCAAAGGAAGGGGATTATGAAGACTGTACCCAGGAGACGGGGGTGTTGGGGGACACACTGGAACTCTCCCATCTGTCATCCCTTGCGTCTCCTCTGGGCACTTCAAAAGATGATCGATAGTCCTCATCTGCCAGGTCAGGGGTCTGGACACATTTTAGAATGATGACTTTGACCTGGGTTTTGAAGGGTGAGTAGGAGTTCAAGTCACAAAAGAAAATAAAAGCATCCTGGGGCACAGTGCAGTGAGAAGATACAGTCCAAACTAAATAGTCGTGGCTCCTGCTGTTCCATGATCGGGTCCACGTCCTCTGCTGGGGATTTATAACGTGGTCGTGACACTCTTCAGTGTTCACATATCATGCATGTGGGACTAATGAGTCTAGAAAACCTGAATCTTACAATGTAGATAGAAAGAGACAACTGAAAGAAAAAAAATAAAATTACCTTTCTCCTCTACTCTGACATAATAAGAATAAACATGTATTTAAAACTGCATTTCCTGTGCTTTAAGGTGTATGCAAATGACTAATAGTCTTGAAAACAACTACAGATTCTTAAGTCCTATCTTCAGAAATACTGATTTAGTAGAGCAGATAGGGTCAGGAATCTGTATTTTTTAACAAGCCTCAGGGGTTAGTTCCAATGCAGGTGGCCCAAGGGCAAAGGTTTGAGAAACATTAGTTTGCTTTAACCAAACCTTTTCGCAGACATGCTAACTTTGCCCCTCAATGGTCTACTCAAAGCAACATGATGTTCATTTTACAGATGGGTCAGCTGAGGCTTGGAACATCATTTGCCCAAATCTCTAAACCAATAAATATAGGATAAGAACTGAGAACAAATTCAGATGTTCTCTTTCAAAGCTCAAGCTCTTTTTTTTTTTCTTTGCTGTCTCTTAAGACATAATTTATAGAGGTGGGTATTGATTTATTTGATCTACTTCCTACTGGTGTTTGGACCTCTTTCTTGTTACTCTGTCTCCTTAATATTTATGCAACCTGGACCAAAAGGTCTGCCTTTGCTTCGATTCCTATAAAAAGCCCTGCGGAATTCACATTAGCACTTCCATAAAAGTCATAAAGGCTCGGCAAAGTACTCAGAGTTTAAATATGGAAGTCGAAACCCTAATCACAATTTAATATAACTAAATATGTACATACTTTATGGTCAATCATCCAGACCATTTACAGGGTCTCTTGGCTTTGAAATTACTAACTCTCAAATGGTACCGTAGATGAGCCTTGGTTGACATGACATATATTGAAACAGACTGTCGAGCGATCACTTAGGGATGAAAACCTCGCTTCAGTCTTAGTGAACCAAAGCTAAGAGGCAAATTATTCAATTACAGTAAATTTACAGTAGCTTAATATTTGATAAAAGTGGTTCTTCCATCATCAGAGCATCTTATTGAAAACCCTCCAGCAGCAAAATAGCGCCGGAAACTCTTAAGATGTTTTAACCACTTATTAAGAAAATTCATCTAGCTTGATCTTTGAGAAGCAGTCGGGTTTGGTAATTGTCAGGTACTTTGTGCACGCACTGGTGGCCTCAAAATTAACCTGCTAATTGTTCTACCGCAAGCAGGGGTGGGGGAGGGAGGGGCATATGGTGCCACCCACTGGAGCCAAGGCTGCTGGGGGTGGGGGCTGTTGACCCCCTTGCCTAGTGAGAGGGATACCGTGTCCTTTGGACCCTGAGGTGAAGTGGAATCCTGAGGGCTGGCCCTACCGAGATGCGAGATGTACCTACTAAGGGGTCAGGCCACTCTGGGAAATGGTTGATGTGTGTGTCATGTGACACCTTCAAGGGGAACCCCCATTATGCTCTCAAGAAAGCTCTGATGCAGGACTTCTCAAATTTTAATGGAGACAATCACCTAGGGATTTGGTTAAAACTCAGGTCCAGCCTGTGATTCTGCATTTCTCACAAGCCCCCGAGTGATAGTGCCCCTGCCCCTGGCTTCCAGATCAGTCTGCGAGTCCCAAGCACACTCCTGACCCCATCCAGCACATCAATCACAGTGAGTCTCCGATGGGTCACCTGAATTGCAGGACAACAGATCATAGCGGACACAGACCTGGTGGGGTTTGAACTCGGACTCTATCCACTTCTAGCCGTGTTGCTTGGGATACACGAACGCACTTGAGAAAATTCCTTCGGAGTGGGCTGGAGGTGAGCACAGGGACAGGCTGCTGCTGGCTCTCAGGACTAGCTCAGATGGTGCTCAGGTGGTGCATTTAAACACAAACGTCTTTGCTACCCCGGGCCTTGGAGTCACCACCACATAAGTAAATATTCCCTCTGCCCAGACCTCTTCCTTGTCAAGAAACACCGCTGGGAATGTTGATTCTTCTAACTTCCAGAGCTCGACTTCTTAATCTGGGTTTAGTTAAACTTCCCCTACTGCTCAGGCACTGTCGTCAAATATAAAAGAGGCAAGAGCTGGGATGGAAATGCTAATTAGGCCCTGTCACACTTCCAGCTACTGTTGTGGGAATTCACAGTATGCAAATCAGATTAAACCTACCCTAAGCTACTGGGGCTGCTAGGGCACGGGCGGGGGGTGGGGGTTGGATTGACAATCTCAGGGTGAAAAGGTGGAACACCATCTTCAGCCTTCTTCCTGGCCCCCCATTTCTTCCTCTGCTCTGCGGCGTGTCTGAAGCACCCAAGCTGAGGGACGGCCATGAGGAAAAGCACAATCAGATGGGATGTGTGTGTGTGGTGTGTGTTTAAAGAAAACACTTTCTGCTCCCCAATGTTGCAGCTGCATTCAGAGTAAAAGTGAACTAAATGGCTTTAAACACACATGCGCACAGGCACACACACACACACACACACACACAGCCACCATTCAGCTCAGTATAAATGTCACAGCGTCAAATACCGAATACAGAGAATTATTAACGTAAGTGGCCTCCTATAATAAAGCTCATTATTAATAGGCCTATTAGCTCAGCATTCATTTGAACTGACAGCAACTTCTTTCTAAGGCAGCTGTTTGCTCCCATTTTACATCCAAGACCCCTTCTGACATCTCAATGTATATTAAGAGGCAGAGAATGGGGTGGGGGCTGCCAGGGAGGCAGTGACGGAAGTAATGCAGATTATTTTAAAAGGGGAGGAGAGACCGGGAGTTATTATTTATCGAGCACACATTATAAACCATGGTGAGCATTACTGAGCATCTCGCATGCCAGTGTGTTACATGTACTGTTTTATCTCTTTTGCAAAAAATACAGGGCGCCGGTTAAATGTGAATTTCAGATAAAGGACATATGTTTTTAGTGTACGTATGCCCTGAATATTTCATGAGACAGACTTGTATTAAAAACCTTATGCTGTTGGGGCGCCTGGGCATTTCAGTCAGTTGGGCCTCCGACTCTTGATTTCAGCTCAGGTCATTCCAGGGTCGTGGGATCAGGCCCCGCACCAGCCTCCACGCTGAGCATGGAGCCCGCTTAAGATTCTCTCTCTCTTCCTCTGCCCCTCTCCTCTGCCTGTGCTCTCTTTCTCTCTCTTTCTTAGATTAAATAAATAAATAAATAAATAAGTAAATAAAATAAAAATAAAATAAAAACTATTTGTTGTTTATATGAAATTCAGATTTAACTGGGGGTCTATGTCTTTGACATATGTAGAGTGAGTTCTGTTACTCTTCACATTTGACAAGTAAGGGTACTGAAGCTTAAAGGGATAAAATCCAAGGTGAGATCCCTAAAAGGGGTTAGAATCCCTGACTTTGGAGGTGGTTTGTTCCAGAGCTCACTCCCTCAGCAGTATTTGCATGAGACTCTACCCATGTACTGGTCATGATGCACACGTCATACATGTGGGTTCTCATTCATTTCCCCAGAGTTTCCTGTAGTCACTTTTATTGTACCCATTTTGCAGAAGAAATTGAAGATCCAAGCAATTAAGCAACAACAGAGAGTCATTTTGGTCCTTTATTGAGCATTCACTCCACACCACTTATTCTATTGGACACTGGGGATATAAAATTCAGACACAAGCTCAGTCTTCAAACTCTATGGATATAGTAAATGGAATAAGGTAAATACACAAATCAGTTGAGTGAAATGCACAGTGGGACAAGAAATGTAGTTACACCTCAGTTAAGTCAGGACATCAGTTTCCCTTTTGAAAAAGGTTTCACCTAGTGAAGACCCTGTAGGGGACAGATATCACACCTGATTATGAAATACAATCTTAAAGGAAACCCTGGATTGCAATCTGAGAAAACAACGTCATATATTCAGCTTAAAAATATTATAAAAGTCCTGGGGGAATTAATCTTAAGTGAAAAATATGAGAAATTTAATAAATGGGAATTTGCAGAGACCAGTTTAATATCACACAGAAAATGACACAAAAATACAGTCGTCCCTTCATTCATCAGTCTCAGTTCAGGATCAAATAATGGAGATCAGATTATTTGACATTTGTTTAATCAATATTTATTCAATACCTAGTATGTGCAAAGCACTAGGGAAAAAAAGACATATATCTGCTCTCAGGGAATTTACAGTGGTTGTATATACTCTCAGACCCTCATTTTTCTCATCTGTAATATGGGAATAGGATGTATCATGGGATGATTGTAAATATAAAATGAGTGAATACACTTAAGCTGCTAAAATAGGGACTGGCACACAGTAGACACTCAGTAAACACTAGCTCTTAGAACTATTTGTTGAGGGTTGAGAGAATCACATGAGGATGTAATTACACTGTAGTGTGATAAAGGAGTGCTTGGGCCAGGTGCATGGAAATGTGAGACCACTGAATTCACCCTTCCAACAAGGCCCTAGAGACACAAAAAAAGTCTTCATATTCAATAAGGTGGACCTTTTCCCAAAAGGGAGGAGAAAAGGGTATTCCAGCCTGAAGGTGAGCGAACAATTATTGAGGTAGGTACTACTTCCACATACAGATGAAGAAATGGACGATATGTGGCAGATCTAGGATATGGATCAGACACTGTGGTCTTTTCTCCTGGTCAGTCTTTCTTGACTAGAATAACTGGTGGTGTTGGGCAGCTGGTGCCCGAAAAGAGTGGGAGGGAGAGGGAGACTGGCTGGGGGTGGGATCAGACCAGGAATTGCCTCAGAACTCATGGTAGCTGCTGATTTGCCCTATGAGTGTTGGAGGACCACTGAAGAGTAGATAGCACCAGCACAGGGGAAAGTCTTGATCAGAGTTGAGTTGTACAAAAATGACTGAGGTAGACATTACAGAAATGATTTGCAAAGAGTCAGATAGAGATAGATATTGAGATGGGGGGGTGGAGACAGAGAGAATGGAGATGTAGTTTTCAAACTGAATCCTCTTTGTGCAGCTTTGAAGTCCAACATTTTGCCAGAGATCTCTAAATCCCACCAACCAAATATAGTGGGTTTACGGTTCAAAGGCAGACAGATTTTCAAACAATTTCTCTGTCTTCCAAAAATGGTAAAAGTTCCATTAGCCATCTCTTTTATTCATTTGCTGCTGTTCTCTACTTTCTATCACTAAATTAAATATGCAATAGCTTCTCCCCACCACCAACAAGATCTTTTATGGTGATGAAGACTCTTGGAGTAATAAGTCAAAACTCCTATGCTTACTCATTCATTAATCATTTATTTTCTTGTTCATCCATTAAACCAGCATCCCATCCATTGATCTTTCCATTGTTTTGTCTGTGAAATCATTCACCATTCTGCTTACCCATGTTTCCATCCATCCATTCACCCATCACCCTCTTATTCCTCCATCCATTTACCCATTCATCCACCCACTCATCCATCCATCCATCCATCCATTTCATTTCATTTAGTAAATGCTCACTGAGCATCAGTTATGTGCAAGCATATATTAGGATTGACTAAACACAGTCCATTTCCTACAGGGATTCCACAGTTGACTAACAGAAACAAGCAAGTAGGCAGTGATGTTACAGTATCTTAAGAGGATCAGCCAAAAAGACACTTCCAAAGTCCAGAGACAGAACAAAGCAGATTAACTCTGGACCACAAAGGAGACTTCTACCTTTTTTAGGAAGTGACCCTTCTGCCTAACAAACTTTAGAACTCTATCGGCACATAAAAAGTGGCTGGGGGGATGTCTGTTTTACTTGGCACCCATGCCTAATTTCAGAGTTCAGATATTTCCAGAGAGCAATACCTTAATTCCACAAAACTACTACAAAGAGTTATCAATACAGCAGGTTCTTATGAAAAACAGTCATTTCCCCCACTCTTCCTGCTCTATCATTTTTTAAAGAAAATAATGTATTTTCCTTCAGTTCTCTACTTCCCATTCCCCTTCCCATTCAGCAGTAAGGTGCTGAAGAAACAGTTGACTCAAAATTTTTCCTGAGATGTGGAAGAGGAGGATGCCAGGGACAGGAGATGGAGAGCAGGGCTCTGCCTAACTGGCTCCCATAGAGGTGATTTATTATCTGGTCAGCACATACAGAATAGAATTAAGGGAGCATTTTATTCAGCTTGATGGTGAAAAATTCAGATTTTAACTGCAAAATTGGGGCTTAGGGCTGTAGCCAAAATGGCTAGAAATTACTGCAGGTGAGAACAAGAAAAACTTGTCAGTATCTAGAATGAACCCTCTTTTTCATTCAGCTACTTTTCTTCTAATGAGTTTAATGAATTAACATGCCTTGGCAAATGGCGGGACCCAGATAGTTTGGCTTTTGCAGGTAGCAAATGCCCAGGATCCCTGGATTTTTCAAATGCTTAAAAATGACACTGAGACTACCCTTGCCCTCTAGTCATTTACTCCTATAGAATGGGGAGCATCTTGGGTTTTCTGGGCCTGGAGAGAAATGGGTGTGCCATCGGGCCATCTCCATAATGTATGTGTATAGTGATTTGTGCATTGTATTCTATTCCAGTGATTAAAGAGCTAATTTTCTAAATAGATGGTGGCCATGGGTGCACCTGCTTATGAATGTGGAAGCTGTGAATTTATTTGGGGACCTGCTGGATTTGAGCCTCCCTGTGTGGGGCTATGCAGAGCAGTTCTAATCAAGTGTGGAGGTGAAGACACAGTGGAAAAGGGGAGGCGATGAGGAATGGAGTAGGAAGTGAAACACTAGAATCTTCTCACTCCTTCCTTAAGTGGCCCTACCTCTGTCATTAGGGTCAAACTCTTGCCAGGTGGCACTGCTGACACTGGCCCCAGATGCATATTCCCTCAGCCCCCCTCCCATCCATGTGACCACGAGTCCCTCAAGGATAACAACAGTACTTTCACTATGTTTGAGTTCCCAGCACTTAACAGCACCTGGCACAAAGCAGGCATTTCACACAAGTTTGTTTTGTGGATAAAAAATAAATGGGAAGATTCCAAATGACTGATAATGTTACAGAGATCAAAATTATATAAATAGCAAAGAGGAGAAAAGTGGAGGTGAATGTGTGTGATTCGGTGAAGTTTGAGAGTTAGCATAAAAGGAATCATCAAAGCTATATATCACCTACTCAAAGTGTGGTCCCTGGACTGGCGTCATCATCGGCATCTTGACCCTGAGAAATTTTCGGAAATGCGAATTCTCAGTGTCCACCCTGTGTCTGCTAAGTCGGAATCTATGGGCTCAGAAGTCTTTATTCTAACAACCTCCCTAAGAGGGTCCAGTGTACTCTCAAGTTGGAAAAGCACTGGAGTAAACTATATTGTCTTTATCAGTGAATTATTCTCTTAAGTGACTTAATCTAATATGTAAGCACCAGAATATATGTCAAATGCCTTTTCTCCCAGTCTTATAGAATTGGTGCTGTCCACAACTTTCCTGATCAATACTTGGCAGATTTCAGAAAGAAAACAAGGAAAGGGAAAACGGAGAAGATTATATGGGGGGGGGGGGGTCTTGTGTGAATTAACTACTATATGAGATATCTAGTGTGATGGTCACCTGTCATATGCCAGAGTTGAAACTGACATGGACATTTCTCCAGGTATCAATTCCACAGACAGGGGCTTTTATGAACCAGAGGATATGGAGGATTTTGTCTTTGATTGTGGCATAGATCTAGGATATTAACCAGAATAATTAATGCTATTGCCACAACAGACCAGAGCCAACATCTCAGTGGCTTACCACAACAAAAGCTTTTGTTCTTACTCATATTAAAAGTTCAACACCAGTTGAGGGAGGTCAGAGGTATATGGGATTGTTCCATACAGCTGCTCACATATCCAGGCTGATCAATTCATCATGGCACCATTGATCCATCTGAAACCTGTGACTAGGTGGTCACTTTGATTATGGGAGAGAGGAGGTGATCAAAGCAGGCTTTAGCCGGACAGTGTCCGTGTCACCTTCTCTCACAGTGAATTGGTTCTCTCATGGTGAATTGGGCAGAACTTGGCACAATGGTTCTCCATATCGGTACCCTGGTAGTCATCTCTCTTCTCAATGCTGGTTCCCATGGCAACCTCTGGTTTGCCATGGGAGTAGATCTCTGAGAGCAGCTCGCGACGGATGACAGAGGGGAAGTAGTGGGTATATACCCCAGTTTTCTTATTTCTCCGTCAGGGCAATTCTGAGGCTCCTTCTACACTGATTGCCAGAGTTTTTCGGTAACATTCAGCTCCAGTTGACCACAACCTATGTTGCCTTCATTTCTTTCCTTTTATCTTCTCAAGATACGACGAGCCTATTGAAATCCTTGTCTTGGGATCTGCTTTTAGAGGAACCATATCCAACTATTAAGGAGGTGGGAAACAGAGAGGAGCATATGGGATATTTGGGATCCTCTGTCTCTGTCACAGCAAGCCTGTCCAACGAAGGGCTCGCACTCAAAATCCTAAACACAGGCATAGATGCCTGCTTATTGGCAATCCACTTCTAAGTTTCCAGTGTAAAAAGTCTGTGGTTTCAAAGAATTGGTTCTTAGCATTTCACATCTGAATCACCCATATAATGAGGCTTTGCAATCCCACCCACCCTCTTTACACTAAGGCTAAGCTTTGATTAATGAAGCGATACCCATTGTATGGATAGGAAAAATGATTCAGGGCTAGTCACTTCCACTCAGTTGAACGCAGTTAGTGTGATACTTGATATAACATTCCAACAATTAGCTATTCAGAGTCCAGTCCTCTTTTTTTTTTTCCTTGTCTCTTCATATTACAACTAAGTCCAAAGTTATCCATCCTGGTATTAGTCTCTTAATTCCTGTCTATGCATAAAAGAACAGGAAGAGCCACCCTGCTCAAGGATTTAAGCTGTTACTTAACCTTGAATCTTCTTGGCTCTTGATTTAAAGCCTTTCAAACCCTTTTTAAGAGAGAAGACATTTCTCATTCTAAGATTAATATCCTCACTCTCCATTCCCACCTGAAGGAAGTAATGTGAGACTTAGAGCATGTGTATGGGCCAGAATCACCAAGAAAGAACTCGGATTTATCCATCTACCCATTTATTTATTTATCACACATTCCTTGAGCTTTGGCCATGTGCTAGACGCTGTAATGCTAATGATGATTCTCTTATCCTTGGGAATTATGCAGCCTAGTAGAGGTGATATCAGATGCACCCATATAGCTAATACTAAATGAAGAGAAATTACTGAAAAGGAGAACAGTTACAACAGTTCAGAGGAAAGAAAGATCCCAGCTCAATTGGGGATGCAAGCGTGTATGGAATCCAACAGGTGTTCGTTCATTCATTCATTCATTCATTCATGTAAAGCAATGTCTGTCATTCACCATGTGTATGGAAGGGATGGAATGGATGGATAAAAACAGCCCAGTCCCTGCCCCCCTGTGATACCTATAGTTTTGTGACAAGGAAGGGTAGGTCATATTTGGATATGTTGAAATAGATCAGATGGCTGAGGTTTGGGGAGATGAGTGTTTCCCAGGTAGGAGGAACAATGTGTTTTCCATGCAGAGATAACAAGCCACAGAGTACAGAAAAGAAGACAGTCACTTTGGTGGGAGAGAACACTCGGATCAGGCACAAGAGGACGTCAGGCTAAAATCAAGCCTTTTGGCCAGACCTTGGACAGGGTTTGCCACCAGCCATGTGATTGCATCATGGACAAACAGGAGCCTCTGAAGCTACTTCAGCAAAAGGGCAAGAGCATACAGGGCAGACTTGGCAGGAAAAAGAAAGATGATGGTGCACATGGAGACAGGATGTAGCTCCAACAAGAGATGTGAAAAGCACCCAGGCCTGAACTGGGGCAGTTGCCCAGAAGTGAGTGATAGAGGAAATGTGAGAGGCAGCATGCAGATAGAAATCACAGGAATCATGACAGTCAGGAGGTAGATGTGGAATTCAAGAGAGAAAGGTGGGTTCTTCTTCCTGGGCATAAAGACGGACTCCACGGCTAGCATCCAGAGACATCAGTGTGGACACGTGACTGTGTTCTGGTCAACGGAACATGAGTGGAAGTCTTATGCATCATTTTCATGCCTACTCCCTACCTCCACCTTCATTTATATATATGTATCTCAAAAGAAACCAAAGCAAAAACGCCTTCCCACAGGTGAGCTAGGTTCTCTTTCACCATTTGCCAGCATAAAGGGGCAATGTCAAGAACTAAGGTGTGAGCAGATTCACAAGGCGGAGGACACGGGGTGCTTGCACACTTGCCTAGAGAGGGGTCCACAGACTTCCAGACACCACTCCAATGAACAGACATGGCCGTATTCCAAGAAAACTTTATTTATGGAAAGAAGTGACAGTCTGGCTGAGTCCGTGGGTTGTAGGTTGTAGTTTGCCAAAGCCCAGTCCAGCCAAAGTGTTCCCCACCCCCAATGACCTCATGGACGATGATAAAGAGAGACGAGACGCTAATTTTTCTCTGTTGAACTTTTGAGGCCTGGGGGTCATTTGTTAGAGTAGTCAGCTTCTGGCTTGTGCAGGAAGAGAGGGGAAAAAAGGCCACAAAACCTTGCCATATCCGTCTGAAATGTAAGAACTTATGGAAGAGAAGGTGTGAAATGCCACTTCAGGTTTTTAACAACCCATTCAAAAATGAATGTGACTAGAAATGTATAGGGGAAAGACCCCCAAAGTCCTAGGACATTTTGGGGAGATTCAGGCTGTGAATGGTGCAAGGATCTGGTATTTCATTGTTTGAAGGTGGAGCGACCTGGTGGCTAAGGCCCCTTCATGACACAGCATGATAATTGGGGTTTAGACACATTCGTTTACTGATGGAAAATTCTGCTGTCTGCATTCCAGAATTCAAAAGTAAGGAGGGAGAAAAGAAGCCTTGGATTTACGCCAGGTGGAGGAGAACAGAAGAAGTCTGTCAGCAAGCCCTCAGGTAACAATATCATAATTTAAATTTTTTTATTCTAACAATGGGAGAGTAATTAATGATCCGGCTTTCTCTTTCCTTGTTTCCATTTCAGCCTAGCAGAATTCACAGTGTATCTGGTGTGGTGTGGACGTGTCTGGTGTGTGTGTGTGTATGTGTATGTGTAGTGTATGCGTACTATGTGCATGTGTGTGGTGTGTCTGTGATGTGTGTGTGATGTATGTGTGTGTGATGTATGTGTGTGTGATGTATGTGTGTGTGATGTGTATGTGATGTATGTGTGTGTGATGTATGTGTGTGTGATGTGTGTGTGATGTATGTGTGTGTGATGTGTATGTGATGTATGTGTGTATGATGTATGTGTGTGTGATGTTTGTGATATGTGTGTGTGATGTGTGTGTGATGTGTGCGTGATGTGTGTGTGATGTGTGTGTGATGTGTATGTGATGTATGTGTGTGTGATGTGTGTGATATGTGTGTGTGATGTATGTGTGTGTGATGTGTGTGTGATGTATGTGTGTGTGATGTGTGTGTGATGTATGTGTGTGTGATGTATGTGTGTGATGTGTGTGTGATGTGTGTGTGTGTGATGTATGTGTGTGATGTATGTGTGTGTGATGTGTGTGTGATGTGTGTGTGTGATGTGTATGTGATGTATGTGTGTGTGATGTATGTGTGTCTGATGTGTGTGTGATGTGTGTGTGATGTATGTGGATGGCATGAGAACATGTGTGTGTGTGTGTGTGTATGCCTTTCTGTGTGTAGGTGGGTATGGGAGTGTTGAATGTGGGAAGATGGAGAGCGTGTGTGTATGAGTGCATGCCACTGTGTGTGTATGTGTGTGTGTGTGTGTGTACACACTCAGAGGCATCAGAGACAGAAACAGGAGGAGTTTGTCTCCATAGCTTTGACAAAGTGGATCTACCTATTTAAGAGCCCCAATAAACAGAGTCCACATTTCTGCCTCTGTAGAAACTTGCAGGTTCCTCAAGGTGATATATTTATTTTATTTTATTTACTTAATATAATGTCTTGTCAAGTTGGCTAACATACAGTATACACAGTGTGCTCTTGGTTTTGGGGGTAGATTCTGTGATTCATCACTTACATACAACACCCATTGCTCATCCCAACAAGCACCCTCCTCAAGGTGTTTTTATTAGGCTGGGAGCTGTGAGACAAGTTGGTAGACCACTCAAACCATTCACTGTGGCATTCTCTGGGGCATGTTTGGAGCCTTTCCTGATATACTTGCATTTGAAAGCAAAGAAGACAAAGGTATCATTCTTGTGTGCTACCCCCTTGCCTTCTCTGAGAGAGACTCCCTCTCGTGTGCCTAAGTGACAAGGGGATTTCAAGTCTCCCCAAATGCCCAGTGGTGAACATCGCAGGAAACTTTACCTGGAATGACTTACTTTCTTTCTGAGGCACCCCGAGTTTCTATCTGAGGTGCCTGAAGATCTGTAACTTCATGCCCTGAGTAATTTATACTGTGGATCTAAATTTATTATTGAGGAGCGCCTGGATGGCTCAGTCGGTTAAACACCCGACACTTGATTTCAACTCAAGTCATGATCTCAGGGTCCAGAGAAGGAGCCTCATGTCAGTTTCCATGCTGGGCATGGAGTCTGCTTGAAATTCTCTCTTCCTCTCTCTTCCCTTCCCCATCTTGAAAAAATAATAAAATAAAAATAAAATAAAATAATTTTTGAATTGATCTGGAAAATATATATGAGAGAAGTAAGAGCAAGGGACCGATTTTCAGATTATTTGAGCCAGCGTCCAGATCCACAGTTAATCTTGTCACTATCACTTCTGACAAGTGAGGTCTTTTCTCTGGTCTGGGGTTTGCTCCTGCAGATATAGATACTGAGGGTTGAGTCACATGGTTTCCAAAATGTGTTCTAAAGGACGTTAATAGTAAGTTATGCCAAAAAGGATTTCAGTGACTAGTTTAATCTGAAGGTATGTTTCAGTACTAATAAAAGAGACCAGAGATAACAGTAGCTTAAACAACATGGAAATTTATTTTTCTTTCAAGCAAAGGTCATCCAGGGGTGAGCAGCCCTGGACTGATATGAAGAGGAGCCCAGATCTTTCCATCTTTCTTCCCACCCACCATCCTTTGCGATGGCTTCCATTTTCAAAATCATTTAGTAGTTCAACATGATTGCTAGAGCTCCAGCCGTTCCATCTGCATTCCAAGTAATAGGAATGAGGAAATAGGAAGCATGGCGGACATGCATGGTGCTTCTCCCAGATAAATCACTCCTTTTAAATAGTCTTTCCTGCAATGCCTCATGACACTTTCCTTTTTATCTCATGGACCAGAATGTATTCACGCAGCCATAGCCAGCAGCAAGAGATGCTGGGAAATGTAATATTTCAGTCAAGGGTATTGCCGATGTGGACAAAATCAGAGTGCTACTCCCAAGCAAGTTGGAGAGAAGGTGTAACCCCTGACAAGTCATCATTCCTAACATAATGACCGAGGAAGCCTGCAATATACTGGATTACAGTTGAGATTTCTTTTCTGTACATTTCAGAGATCCCATATGCAAATGTACATTGTGACACTTCCTCTATGAGATGTGTCCCATCATTATTTGATTATAGAATTCTTTTGTTTCCGAACACTGTGTGGAATTACTAGTGTAAGAAATAACTCGGAGGAACGCTGCATGCAATGATCTGGTGTCCTGGGTTATTGACAGAGTGTTAGATTACCCAGATCAGAGGCTCCCCTCTTCCTCACCAGGTGCCTCGAGGGCATCCCCGATTCCCATTAACCTTTTCCTGCTGCCAAGCATCTGGGCACCCCTGCTAATCATAGGCACGCTTCTGGAGCGCCCCATGGGCACCGTCCTCCCTGTACTGAAGGGGACACGTGAGGATCTGTCCTTCATTGTCATACTTAGTCATGATGTGGTGGGTTTTTACTGAGATGAGATCATGGGGGTGTTAGGCAGCAAAGTCTTGATTTGATTCACATCAAGTGAGGATGTAATTGGAAGCAATCAGAATGAAGTGTCCCATTTTAGGAAAAGCCCTTTATGCAGCAAAACTTAGTGGTGGCACAGTGGTGACTTAAAGGGCCAGTCGCGGATTTAACACACAAACAGAAGGAAAATAAAGAAAATCAGAAAATGACTCTGCCACGTGTCCCCCTCATGCGAGGCTTTGCATGTGGTCCATTAACACCACAGTGATGCATGACGATGTCAGTGTACAATTCTAAGCCTCAAAGTTTTCAAGGCCGTGGCTACCCCATTCATAAAATGTTACTTGAGGGGTGCCTGGGTGGCTCAGTCAGTTGAGCATATGGCTTCGGCTTAGGTCATGATCTCACGGTTCATGGGTTCAAGCCCCGCATCAGGCTCTGTGCTGACAGCTCAGAGCCTGGAACCTGCTTCGGATTCTGTGTCTCCCTCTCTCTCTGACCCTCCCCTGCTCGTGTTGTCTCTCTCTCTCTCAAAAATAAATGAAACATATAAAATAAAATAAAATAAAATAAAATAAAATAAAATAAAATGTTACTTGAGTCCTTACCACAGTTGGAGTCTTTTGTTTTTCTCCTTCAGAAGCTCATAGTCAAGAGGAAGAGAAGAATGTGAAACAATAAAGTCAGAAAAGAGTCCTGAAATTCTTCATAAGTGGCAGATGGAGACAGAGAGAGAAATCTGATGGTGAGAGAGCGGGGCTCTAGAATAAAACTTGCATCACTGAGCCTTCCCAATACCGGTGTTTAGACTTTGTAAAGGCTACTTAACTTCCCTGCGCCTCAGTTCCCTAACCTATATGATGGAATAAAGAAGAATTTCCATTCCTAGGATAGTTTTCACTATTAAACAAAAAAATGCATGTAACCTTTTGCCTACCTAGCATGCAGACATCAGGCAGTGGGTTTCCTGTTGTTATTGCTGTGGTTAGGATTGATATTATTCACTCCTCTTTTTACTTTTATGGCAATAAAGCCATGGGAATGCCTGAAGGAGAAAAGGATCATTCCATCTTAGGAAGAGAGGCTTTCTGTTGCAACAGCTCTGGACTGCCTTGCAGAAGAAAGAAAGAATGTTCTAGGAGATGAAGATCCATCAAAGGTCATTTCGACCAACTTGTCAAATGAACATCAAACCTCATTTATGGGATGGTCCATGAGGTGGTTTAGAAATTCCCTGAATGCGGGGTGCCTGGGTGGCTCAGTCGGTTGAGTGGCCGACTTCAGCTCAGGTCATGATCTCGCGCTTCGTGAGTTCGAACTCCACGTCGGGATCTGTGCTGACAGCTCAGAGCCTGGAGCTGCTTTGGATTCTGTGTGTCTCCTTCTCTCTTTGCCCTTCTCCTGCTCATGCTCTGTCTCTCTGTCTCTCAAAAGCAAATAAACATTAAAAAAATAAAATTCCCTGAATGCACTCAGGTCCAGCCAGTTTCAACCAGCACCCATGTTGCTTTGTCCAGAACGGTGGACATATTTGAACCTGAATGATTCCTTTCCAGTCCCCAGAGGATCTTTACAATCTGGCATGCTTATGTGCTTAATGCCTGGCCTCTTCTAGGGAAAGACACTGCTCACAAGAGAGACCGTGGCCAGACCTTATGCAAAGAATGAGCCCTGGACCAAAACACTCACCAGGAGATCAGAAGCTGGGAAGGTGGAGAACAGTCCAGAAGGTGAGAGAGGTAAGAGGACTAGGGTGTACAAGAGTAGTGTCTGGCTTTAGAGTGCTGGCTTCACAGATCCATTCAAAACTGACCACAACTTTCCTGAGCCACTCGTGCGTGACCTTGGGGGGGTGACACCCTCGCCCCGGCAGCCTCCAACATCCACATTCTAAAAATGATGTGAGGTAATGACATCACTCTCATCACGTCCAGAGTTCTGATCCCAATTACACAGTTCTCTAGAGGAAGCAGAGAAGGACTTTGTTGGAAGAACGAGTGTTTCTTTACCCATCGAACCACATATGCTTTCCAGAAGCTTCTGGAGTTCTTGGATTCTCTTGTGAGAAGCGCCACTATCCAAAGAATAATTTCCCCACACCACAGTTTCCTTTAATAAACAGTGACCTCATCTTTCTAGACACTACCACCCACAGCCTCAACACAGATGGGTTTTTTGTGAAACTGAAGGCTTTGGATGTCAAGGTCACTCACAGTGGTGCAGCATATTCGCATTAGGACGGGGTCTCCTCGTGGGAGCCTAGCAGCAGGGTAAGATGTGCTTTCAGTTGTGAAAGGAGATGCCTTCAAACTCTTCGCCGTCCTCCCCGTGGTCCCCGAAATAGGCCCAGCCATGTTTCCCATGTTTCCTGTTCACAAAATGTGTAAGAGTCACAATTAAAGTGGAGCTTTTCTGATGAACATCAGCGTGTGTTTTCGTTTTTCTTTTTGTTTTTAATTTTTGAGGCTTCACGAGGATCTTAAACTCATTTTTCCTAAGTCCCGTGCTTTGTTTTTCCCATGTGTGAATGGGAGTAGGAATCAGTAACATTTTTGCCTGAGCAGTCATTAGGAGCTAGAACGAGGAGGCATCCAGATTGTACGGTGGCAGCAAAGTTGATGCTCATCAGAGGCACAGAAGATACAGAGTTGTACAGTGAGAAGCATCCTTTCCAAGGTGGCCCTGTTCAAAGTTCTCGCAAGCAAGTGTCACCTGCATTGCCTTTTAGTGTGGGAGCCACCACATGGCTGGGAAGGGTTTTCTGGCATTGGCCAGCCTCCTAACACCACAGTCAGTGGCCATACAACAGAACCAGTCTGGATTAAAGTTTGAAATCTGTAATTTGAGCATTATCATGTTTTTTATGGGATTGCTATGGGGATTAAATAAAACAGCGGCGTCCTGTCACATAGTAAGAACCAAAAAAAAAAAAAAAAAAAAAACTGTTGATGTCTCTATTCATTCACTCGTATTCACAGAATAGGTTCATTCATTCAGGTCTTTTCCCAAGATGTAGTTAGTTTATTTGCTTGGGACCTGGAAAACCTAATGCGAGTAGATGACCTGAATTTTTTAATTAACAAATTTGTATCAAACATCTATTAAGTTTACGAAACTGTGATATGTATCATGGGAAATATGGAGCTGGTCCCTTATTTTAAAGGAGCTTAATTGGAATGGCAAAGCAGAAACACATGCATAATTGACTGTAAATGTCTGAAATGGGATATTAAGAAGGGTGCTCTAAAGTCGTTTGGGATTCATGGATCAATAGCAGAATGATTGGTATGATTGTGAGCTCCTCAAGGTGGGTACCTTCACTTCTTTATCCCTCTACCCCCATGTCCATGCCATGGCACAAATCAGATATCAATGAATGTGTCTTACGTGGATGGGTGGATGGATGAAGAGTGTTCTATTTTTTTTTATTGCTGTGACCAGTATTAGGCTCACAGATTCTGTGGGTCAGCCCATACAGATAAGGGAGAGTAGGGATAGTGGTGTCCATTCCAACATGTCTGAGGCATCGGCTCGAAAATTTTAGTGGAGTGAGTGGTTCAATGGCTAGAACCATCTGAAAGCTCATTCATTCTCACGCGTGGTGCCTGATATTGGCTATAGGGTATTAATAATGAGAACACCTACATGCCGCCTTTTCATGTGGTCTGGGCTTCCTCCCAATATGGAGGTGCTAAGGGTGTTATCTTAAGAAAGAGAGCCAGGCAAGGACTATGTTTCCCTTATTGACCTAGAGCAGATTCATGCAGGATCACCTCCAATTCCTATTAGTCAGGGCAATGGTCACAAATGCTACCCATATTCTAGGAGAGGGGACAAAGATCACCTCTTGATGGGGAGGGACAAGGTTCTGAAAGAACATATGGGACTACAAACAGTGTGACCATTTTTGGAAAGTCCTCCACAAATAGAACAAATACAAAGGATGGATGAATGAATGCTTCTGAGCTCAGACTCCCTCAAGTTTGTGCAGAAGGTGAGGTGATTGGCAGCATTTTTATGCAGACTTGGGGAAAGGAGGCCTTGGGAATACAATCTGATCAGGACGTTGAAGACTTAGAGTTGTTGAGCTTTGAAAACCAAGTGTAAAGGGCCCCTCGGGAACTTACGATCTAAAGAAATGATTCAGGAGAGCACAAGGCCAAACAAGGTAAACTGGAGAAGTGGAACCATGAGAAAAATATGGAGAGAGACAAGACTGGAGGAAGGCTCACAGCCGGTGGCCCTCGCCTTGGAAGTCCCATCCAAAGCTCACTTCACCCCTTCCCATCTACATGCCTCGGAGACAACGGATGGATGGACACATGGGCCATATTTCGGTGAATCAGCAAAATGCACTTGAGCAAGGAGGAGAGGAAAGGAACAATCACAGGGGCTGATTCTTATGACACAGGGGGACAAGGGAGAATGTACAAAAAAGACAATTACTCAACTGCTTTCATTTAAAATGACACTTAAACCTTTTCTTTTCTGAAGGAAAAAGAAAAGGAGAAGAATTAATATATCCACTTTCTTTTACGGTGAAGGCCAACACAGAGATGGAAAGTGCTCTCTGAGGGGAGTGATGTAAGGTCACTGCATTTACCCAGCTCTGTCCCCGGAGCTTGGGAAGCAGGCTGACATGTGAGGGACTTCTATTTTTCCCTCTGATGCTAATTGAATGTGCAGATAGAGAGGTACCAAAGTGACTACATTAAAATGAAATATGTCCCCCTGAGTACTTGCATCCATTGCGCTCTTGCCCACTGCCCTCCACCCCAGCAGAATGAGAACTTTTTCTGGCCAACAAAGCCCATCTCCAGTTATCATTTCTCTTTGTCTCTTTTCATATCTCCTAATGGAAACAGTCCAGTAGCTGCTGGCTAGAAAATTAGCCATCTGAACTCTGATTCTCTCTCTCTCTCTCTTGTTTTCTTTTTTTTCCATGTCTCTCTCTTCTCATCAGATTAGTGAGAAAATTCAGCATTGAATCTCTTTCAAGCTCTCCGTTCTGCACAGCCTGGTTAACACATGGAAGGGGCTAAGATTAAACCTTAATTTAACTCTGTCTCTCACCCAAACGTCACCAGACTCCTGGCCGAGTTTAACTTTCAATCACTCTCTAAAAAGTCTGGAGGAGTGCAGCTCCACACTGCCCGAGTCTCCGATGTGACCTTCTTTGCCTGGTCAAACGCCTTGTGGTGAAATCCAAGATGGCATTAGGAAGGAGGAGAGTGAGAAGAAATGAATATTTATTGAGTGCCTGGCATATGTCAGGCACTTTAAATGCATTATTCCTTTTGATAGAACAGCCTTACGAAATAAATATATGCTTCTCTATCTTTGTTTTTTCAGAGAGAAACTGAGGCTTATTGGGAGGCGGTCACTATCTTGTCTAAGCTCACCCCCATAGTGACCAATGATGTCATGATTTTCTAGCAATGATTGCCAGTGTACCAGTCATCTTGGAGGTTGGGTCTGCCCCCAGAGTGCCCAGGGACCAGCACAAGCCCCATGATCAGAAGTCCCCATATCGACGGTAGGTGCTGGTTTCAGGCAGGGAACTGAAGGTCACAGAAGTTCAAGACTTCATCATCCTCCACATATTTAGGAG
Organism: Cryptoprocta ferox; assembly: GCA_028646485.1. Classification (NCBI taxonomy): domain Eukaryota; kingdom Metazoa; phylum Chordata; class Mammalia; order Carnivora; family Eupleridae; genus Cryptoprocta; species Cryptoprocta ferox. The sequence continues at coordinate 6,061,192 of CM053560.1, read as the reverse complement.
CTGGAAGAATTGACCCTGGAATTCAGCTCTGCTGTGCCTCAAAGCTAGTAATTGTGCATATCTGCACCATGGTCAAGCCCCCGAGAACCAAATCATGTTTTCTCCATTCCACTTTAGGTTTCTTAGAGTAGCTGACATTTCCATTTGAAATTGAAGTAAAGAAAACAGGAGGACCAAGGTGTCTTGCAAAGTCTTCCCGATAAAACAGAAAGAGTCGGTTGTGGGTTTTTGTTTGTTTCTGCTTTTGAAAAATAGAGGATAGTAATATTAAGTCTGATAGTGTCTGGCATGCAGAAGTGGAACAGGAACCTTCCTTGGGAGGAAGAATATGGTATCCAAAGAGAAGAGGAGCCAGGTCATAAGCCAAGCAAGAAGTAGTTACCCAGCATTGATGAGTTTCAGAAAATCAGAAGGGTGAAATCCAGAGGTAGAGCGTATGACATTCAGAAACATTAGGCGAGTCTATTAGTAAACCCTAGTTTTATGCATGAAGTGCTCACCTGTGGTGCTACTATTTCAGATTACCTACCTATACCTATATCTATTCTACATCTATTCCTATAACTATATCTATACATATCTATATTCTATATCTATGTGTATCTATATACACACAGAGAACATACAAATATATACATGAATATAAAGACTATGAAGGATATACATGAAGAATATATGTATATAAAGACTTCCATACATATTGGATGGAAATCCATCCAAATCATTGAATACATATGTATACCATCTGACAAAGGACTATTATGCAGCCATTGTAAGTTGTTGAAATAAAATGTATGACAAAGAAAAAGGCTCTTTAGCTCATTACCCTGCTCCCCTACAAATGACAAATGAGAGAATACAAAACTGTTCTCTCTCTGAATAAATTCATCCCTGTAAAAATGTGTAGAATAAACCTGGAGAAATTGTGTCAAAACATTCCATAGCACATGACTCCAGACTTAAAATTTGAAGGGTGTTTTCTTCCTTTTTTATTTATGCTTCTTGTTTTTCCATTTTGTCCATAATAAGTATCTAGTTTTTTAAAAGGGATATATTCCAAGATGAGAGACCTTGGCAGGAACTTGGAACAGGGCAAGCTGTCGGTGGGAGTTGGGGGACTAGGCCACTTGCATTTGGTGGGTTTGGACACAGGGAGGCTGGCCAGGTAGGATGGACAATCAAGAGGCAAGAGGAGGAACCAATGGGTCTTCTGTTCAAGACCTACAACATCTGTCATCTTACTCCATCTTCTCAGTAGCCTTGTTAAGTACCTATGATTGTTCCATTTTACAGATGTGGACTTGGAAGTTCATAAAGGTTAAATAGCATGTCCAGATTCAATCAACTCAAATCATAACAACAGGTAATATTTATTTAACACCTTTGTGCTCCAATAGACACTGAGAACTTCATGTATCAAGTTTAGCCCCTGCCACAAACCTATGCAACGGGTACTATCACTTCCTCTGTCCTACAGGTGGAGAGTGTGTGAAGCACACTTGAACTTGGGTCCCACGGGTAATGGAGGTGAAGTGGGTGTTGGGGCATGCCTTAAGCTACTTCAGGACACAAACCCACAACACATATAGCTAAGCGTACACGGGTAGGGTAGAGAGTAGGTTGTCTGACTCAAAAGACTGTGCTCTTTCCAACATAGGTCAACATCTCCAACTAAGCACATACAGAAAATGAAACAAGCAGCCAGCCAACAGACCAGCCTATTTCATTTCAGCTCCATGGCTGATGTATTGTGTGACCCATTAGACCTGGCCGGGATTCTACTTAATTTCCTGCATGGTACAGGTGGGCATGGTTGAGAAACCTCGAAGTTTCTTCCAAGTTCAACCTCTTAGGCCACCCATCTCTGCACTACAGTCTGCACTGACTCCCTATCACCCTCAGGTCTTAGCATCCTTTTTTACAGTTACACAATGTTTTCAATGTTTTAAATATGTTTACTTTGCAACAGTCTTAGAGTCACAAGAAGTTGCAAAAATACTGCAGAGAGTCTCTGTGTAACTTTGCCCCCTCCATTGACCGCCCAGAAATTGACACAGACACCATTAACTAACTTGTTCTGACTTCACCGTTTGCATGTGCCCATCTGTTGGCTTCCTTTGAAGCCCCTCACGATGCGGAAACCACCAAGCTGTCCATCTTTCCTTCCATCAACGACATCCACCTCACACTTTACTCTTTAGCAAAGTTGATCTTCTTATGAGTCCCCAGCACACCACATTCTTTGCCCTGGATCCCAGATAGTCGTCCTTGACATTATTGCCCACCAATGTCTCAGATCAAAGGCTGCCTCCATAGTGCATCCTGCCCAAGCCCCCGCTGCCATTTCTCATCTCTTCTTTGTAATTGTTTACTCTACGACCATCTCCCTTTGGGAATATGCCCTATTTGGGCAGAGATTCATCTTTACTTCCCGGCAATTTCTGTGCCTAACATGGTGCCTGAGACTTATTAGGGGTATAACACACAATTGTGGACAGAATGAACAAATGAAACCAAGGATCTTAAGATCTCTGCTCTTCACATCTCGAAGTATCTCTTAACAGAGAACCTCCTTGGGGCGTCTGGGGGGCTCATTCAGTTAAGCATCCTACTTCAGCTCAGGTCATGATCTCGTGGTTTATGAGTTCGAGCCCTGCACTGGGCTCTGTGCTGACAGCTCAGAGCCTGGAGCCTGCTTTGGATTCTGTGTCTCCCTCTTTTTCTCTGCCCCTCCCCTGCTTGTGCTCTGTCTCTCTCTCTCAAAAATAAACATTAAACATTTTTTAAAATAGAACCTCCTTCACCTTAAAAAAAACTTTCCACTAAAGGACAATTAATTTGTAAATAAAAGTATACAAAAGATATGGTGCAAAAAAAAAGAAGGAAGGGTACATCTACTCAATCACTATATTCAACCCTTCTCAGGACCATTTTGCTACTTAAGAGAAAGACAAAACTACTGTGCATATAATTGAATTTCAACGGTGAAAATAATATTAGTTCTCACTATGCATTAGAGACACTATTTTAAAATTGTTTCTAATATAAACACTTTCTCTCCAGCCTTCATTTTTTTCCCCTTTTTGCTCCTGCTCTCAGCACAAATTACTCTGAAGTTGGGCTGAATTATAAATGAAACAGTCAGTGTCATTAATGACAAAGTGTAATATTGAGATGATGAGACTTCTTGTTTGCAAAGCTTTTTTTTCTTTGCTTTTTTTTTTTATCCCAAACATTCCTCCGTGAGGATCACTGGCCAAGTGATTTCTATTCAACTGAGTATCTAATTGAAAGACTATGAACCCGTGGAAATGTAGACTAGCAGGTGTGATATCCTATGGAAAAAAATTAAAAAATTCGGAAAACAACTTTCTCTTTGGATAATCACACTTCCTGGTGTATGGCAGTTTCTTATTTGGAAAAAAAAAAAAAGAGCTTCCATTTTATGGCTTATTCATGTCTCACAAAGATAAGCTCTCAGCTTATTAGTATCCGGCGCTGCATTTGGGAAGGGTTTACTTGAGCAGAGGTTAATTTTGCCCTCTTACAATTGCTGAAGTGTAGCGTGCCCTGACATCAATTTCCTGTCAGACACATGTTCGTTGAGATGTGAGGTTCATATATATGAACATCGTCCTGAAAAAGACCATCCGTTTTCCCAGGTTGAGATGATCTGGGAGCAGCAAGCAAGGCAGGATGGATCCTGAGTCTGAAGATCGGGGTGTCACTGAGGTCTGGAAAGCTGCAGAGGCCCCGTGCTCAAGTCCCACCCATAGTATTTCCTAGCTTTACTCCACTTCCGGGCACGGCAGATATCATTACCTCCCTCAGTGCTGAACTTTGATAAGACAACAAAATTAAAACTCGTAATGGCTGTTTAACCTCTAATGTAGTTTCTAGAACAGTGGACTCAGAAGTTAATGCTTAGGTGCACCCGGGTGGCTCACTTGGTTAAATGTCCCACCCTTGATGTTGGCTTAGGTCATGATCTCACGGTTGGTGAGTTCAAGCTCCATGTCGGGATCTGTGCTGACAGTGTGGAGACTGCTTGGGATCCTCTGTCCCTTCCCCTCTCTCTCAGGCCCTCCCCAACTTGTGCGTTTTTTCTCTCTCTCTCTTTCTCTCTCTCTGCCTTTCTCTCTCTCGAAATGAATAAATATTTATTTAAAAAAGAAGGTATGTGTAGACGGAACTAAATCTTCTGTGTTCATTCTAGACTCGGGGCAAGATCTACCGTGATTTATAAGATCAAGGACCATAGAATGGACTTTTAAGTAACTTCCTTATGAATGATAGTCAAATTCAAATTAACTGGGTAATGGCTGTTGGTTCTTCTCTCTCACACACTGTGCTAAGCACTTTGGGTACACCAACTTCGTTAAAAGCATCACAGCCACTCAACAAAGAAGATATGCATCTTCCCAATCTGGGGGCTGAGGGAATGTAGGCTCAGAGGCAGGAAGCATATTGTCCTTTTTCAGAGTGATATCTAGAAACTGGCAGATCAGAGACTTGAACTCAGGCCGGTCTGACTTGCATCCATTATACTGGGCACATCCATCATTTTTCCCTTTTATGAGTGGCAACTTAATCAAATATCTCCAAGAAATATTTCTCTGACATATAAATGTGTGTTTCCTCCCATTATGTGACAGGACATAGCAGTTGTGGGAATAATGAATACATATATCTCAACACCTTTCTCTTTTTACCTTTGCTACTCAAAATCTCTAGGCTACATCTGCTCGATCACGATAATTTCATTGGTCCTCAAAATAAATGTGCTCTTCTATTCTTCTAAGTGGATTTTTAAATTTCTGGTTCTCTTTCCTCTGTCTTGAAATGTTTCATTGTAAGTCCTTCTGGATTACTTTCGAGGAGTTCTGTACCACTAGAAAGCACTTTCAGACCAAGGCACCTTCTCTTGCTAAAAGTGAGACCATTTTATGGGTCAGGAATCAAAGGAAGTTAAGGGATTTGTCCCAAATAAAGGAGCTGGAAAATACTGGAACCGACACTTTCTAACTATCCCAATTCTGTGTCCACTGATAATTCTATTTTATCATGCTGTCTTGTGAATGTGGGGAATAGGTATTATTTAAAAAAATTAAATTTCCAGACAGATGGTCACAATAAAAAAAAAAGCAGACATTTATCAAGTATGCTGTATGCCACACTCTGCCCTAAAAGTTTTATTTATACTACTTTAATGTTGTCCTTCCAACATCAATGAATCTGTATTAAGTTTCTATCACTGTGTGCTGTGATGGTTAGCTCATGCATCAGCCCGGCTGGGCTCCTGCACCCCCTTATTGAATCACATGTGAATCTAAGTGTTGCTGCAAATGACTTTGTAGATGTGGTAAACATCTGTAATCAGCTAATTTTAAGTAAAAGAGATTACCCTTAATAATGGGGGTGGGCCTCATCCAAGCAGTTGAAAGGGCTTAATCACTAAAACTAAAGTTTCCTGGGGAAGAAGACACCTAGCTTTAAGACTGAAGCATTAACTCCTCCTGAGTTTGCATTCTGGTCTGCGCTGTGGATTTGGACTGGCCAACCCACAGTCACATGAGCCAACTTCTTAAATAAATTCTGTATGTTTTTCTTATATTTAATTAACTGATTATAATTGTTCTGTTTCTCTGGAGAACGCTGACTCACATACCGTGTAACAAATCACCACGCACCGACTAGCTTAAACGACGCACATTCGCACTTTCTGTGGGCCAGGAGTCCAGCATATTTTGGCTAGGTGTCTGGCTCAGGGTCTCATGAGGCCAAAATCAAGCTGTTAGCTGGCACGTGCTGCTTTGGAGGTTCAACTAGGGAGGGGTCTGTTCCCATGTGCCCTCATGTTGTTGACAGAGTCTGTATCCTTGTGGCTGGAGGAACTCATCTTGCTCACTGCTGGCTGGCTCTCAGCATCTAGAGGCTCCCTCAGGTCCTCATCACATGACCCCCCTCCATAGGGCCTCTCACACTTTGAACCTCTTCTTCAAGAAGGCCTCAGTCTCTTTCACAAGCTCACCTGATTAGGTCAGGCCCACCTACGATCATCTGCTTTTCGCTTCACTCAAAGTCAAGTGATTAGGGATTTAGTTACACCTCCATAATTCCTGCTGTCATATAATCATCATGGGGGTGATAGCCCATCATCGTAAGTCCTGTTCAAGCTGAAGGGGAGGGGACTGTGAAGCGTGTACACCAAGGGGTAGTACATGTGTGGGTCCCAATAAATTCTACACACATACATCAGGGGCACCTGGGTGCCTCAGTCGGGTAAGCATCTGTCTCTTGGTGATGCCTTAGCCTGGTCTCATGGCTTGTGAGGTCAAACCCAGTGTCAGGTTGGTGCTTGTGGCAAGGAGCCTGCTTGGGATCTTTGTACCCTCTTTCTCTTCCTCTCTCTCCCTCTCTCTCTCTCTCAAAATAAATAAATAAGCATTAAAACTTTTGGGGCACCTGGGGGGCTCAGTCAGTGAAGCGTCCGACTTCGGCTCAGGTCATGATCTCACAGTTCGTGGGTTCGAGCCCCGTGTCGGGCTCTGTGCTGACAGCTCGGAGCCTGGAGCTGCTTCGGATTCTGTGCCCCTTCTCTCTCTTTGCCTTTCCCCCACTTGTAATGTCTCTCTCAAAAATAAATAAATATTAAAAACATTTTAAATAAGGGGTGCCTGGGGGGCTTAGTCGGTTAAGTGCCTGACTTCAGCTCAGGTCATTATCTCACGGTCCGTGGGTTCGAGCCCCGCCTGCGTCGGGCTCTGTGCTGACAGCTAGCTTACAGCCTGGAGCCTGCTTCGGATTCTGTATCTCCCTCTCTCTCTGACCCTCCCCTGATCACACTGTCTTTCTCTGTCTCTCAAAAATAAATAAATGTCAAAAAATTTAAAAATAAATAAATAAAAAAATAAAATAAAAATTTTGCATACATGAATATTGCTTTGAAATTTTTGTATTAATCAATGCCACCAACGTGTGATGAGCACCTTCAAAGTGCCAAGGATAATTTTGACCGTTAAAGATGCAGAAAACACATTCTCCGACCCCATCAAGAAAGACAATTGCACACAATCTTCACATAACTGCTTATAATTCAAATGTTACTTGTAAAGGAATTTGGGAGTCGTCAAAGGGCAAAACCTTGAGCTCCCAGTGGACAAAGGGAATAATTCTTCCAGCTGGATTCTGGGGGGCTTTACAAAGACAGAACATTGGAGCCAGACTTCTAATGTTGAGAAGGAATTTTTCAGAAGAAGCAGCTAAGGAAAAGCACTTGAGAGGCAGCCACTGAGCAGAAGGGTTAAAAGATCCTTCCCACTAGGAAAAGAGGGAAGTATTTCCTAGTACTATTCCAAGAACTTGCAGCCTGTGGGAGGCTGGTCACAGAGGAGAGTTCCAGAAATTTAGGAAATATTCTAACACCATACTCCTCACCGTAAGGGTGACGCCGCATGAAGGGAGATAAAGCCTTCCTCAGTTCAGAAGTGAGAAATCACGTTCTAATTACTGGGACACATTATTCTTTCTTATTTCTAAAAAGTATAAATTTAAAAAAGGTCAATTTTCTTTTTCATAGAATAAAATAATATGTAGATTTTCCGTTTGGAAAATCCAGGCCGTGCTAAAAAATATAAACACAAAAAGAGTAAGAACTACATCTGTCTGAACCCTCACAGAAACTCCACAAAGTTTTACTATAAAAGCTTTTGTACAGGTAAGGTATAGGTTCATAAGAAGATAAACACTTATGCAGAGAAAATCCAACAATAAAGTTCATGATCTTTTTCTAAGTCTACCAGGAATGTTTTCCTGTATCACTGAATATTCCTTTACAGCATTAGTTTTAACGGCTGCTAAGTCTTTCACATTTTCAGTGTATAACAATTTATTCAGCCAATGCCTTCTTATTAGCCGTGAAACCTGCCCTTTATTCAACACTGTTCATATAATTGGCATAGCCAAGCTTCAAAGGTTTGCAAGTCCAAAAAACGGGTCATAGGTCATCAACATCCAAACTGTGACATCTATCGGGCCCACCCTCTGGGTAGAGGATCCAGTTGCCTCTCAAAGTGCCTGTAATTTTTAGCTTTTCTGAGTCTCCAGGCCCCCGTCCTGGGTGCCTACGAGATGAGGTGCTATCTGTGTATTTGTGTAATCCCGTTTCCTCAAGAAGCCACCCTCCCGTGCTTGCAGCCTGAGTCCCTCCATGATTAGTGACCCCGGGACAGGTGTCATCCAAGGTCATGCGGGCTTGGCAATTCCGCCCATCCCCAAACCTGCTCTTGTGCATTCCTCCTCTGGGTGCCCGAGTCCAGACCCTTCCAAGTGCGTTTCTCCCCTGCCAGCTGATTCTGCTGCAAAGGGATGTTGCAGAGGTGTGGAGGGAACACGAGGGACAGAGAACCTGGTCCTGCTCCTTCTTGCTGTGGCTGTAGCTGCCATGTGCCACCTCTGCTCCACCCCCGGCAGTAGAAGGGGGTTCCTACACCCAGACTCGTTTTCCCCCCCAGTGCCTCCAGATCTGCTTCCTCAGTGATGCCAGCACCAGCCCGGCAGTGCTCTTGCCCAGAGCCCGGGCCCCTGGGTCCTCCTCTGAGCCCAGAAGGACCATGACCAGTCTGACACTCCTTCATCTCAGATGTCTGCGTCCTGGTTCCGCAGAGCCCCTCTTCCAGCCCTAAGGCTCAAAAATCCAATTTCTTCCCATACTTTTCTTGGATCTTGGAATAGTAGCTGCTTCTTGTAGTTGGTATCCCTGTGTTACTTTAGTGTCCCCTCTTTTTTCCAGTTCTTCAATTCCAGTTTAACTCGTTACTTATAATATGCTCTATTAAGATAAGGGGCATGGACTGATATGCCTAAATATTCTCATTCAAGTGTGCAATAGCCCCCATTCCCCACTTTATACAGAGTGTGGACAAAGCTTCCATGTTTGCAAAAACTTTATAGAAATTTAGTGAATGGAAGAAAAGACATGTAAAAGAAATTCTAACTAATACTCAGTCTTAAAACAGAGAGAGTGTTAAGACTACCTCTGTCTCGGGATATACTAGGAGTTCCTCCACGCTCCTTCCCTCAGCTAAATCTCCCCACATTGGCCTCGTTTCTTTTATTTTTTTAAAGAAATTAAAAATTATTTCTTTTGAGAGAGAGAGAACATGAGCAGGGAAGGGACAGAAAGAGAGAGAGAGAGAGAGAGGGAGAGAGGGAATCCCAAGCAGGCTCCGTGACGCCAGCAGAGAGCAGGATGTGGGGCTCGAACTCACAAACTGAGAGATCATGACTTGAGCCGAAATCAAGAGTCCGAAGCCTAACTGGCTGAGCCACCCAGGCGCCCACATTGGCCTCCTTTCATATCCTATGATCAGTGTGTTTATAAGATGGTTGCCTATTGACTTTATAGGAAAGTCTTATATTTCAGGGGAAAGTCCACTTCCACCCCCAAAGTGTGTGTGTGTGTGTGTGTGTGTGTGTGTGTGTGTGTGTGTGATAGAAAGAGAGAGAGAGAGAGAGAGTCTGGGTCGGGGGTGCTAGTATCACTGTTAGAACTTAATTGTAGATTTATATTCAAGTTACAACAGTACACTGGTCATCACAAAAGTTAACTGGTACCAGACTAGCCGATCCTATCATACAAACCATACAACTGGACAAACTGGTTTGGTTTCAGACACTGAACAACAGGCAGCATAGGATTGTGATTTCTGGATGAAGAGAAATAAGAAATGAGATCCATTACTTCCCAAAATGTCTCCTTGATGTCATATTTGGACAACGGGGTGGGAAGATCCTGAAATAAAACAGGACACAGTGATTTTGTGAGTTAAGGAAGCAGACATCAACATCCATGGATAGAATTTGAGATGCAAAATAACTGAGGGGAAGCATCTTGGCAGAGAATAAGAGAATTATTCATTAACAATCATTAACAAATACGCAGGGAGGACCCCGGAGTCTGGGGACAAACACTAGACAGCACACGCACAAGACAAGCCGGTGTGCAATTGGAGGAAGAATGGAGGGTTATAGGCAGAACAGGCGTTCTCAACTTCACACAGAACCGAGAGGTGTGGAGGCCTGGCATGCCAAAGTGGAAGGTGCTCACTCCACACCAGAATATTCAGCTGGGATTCCAGAAAGCCCACACTTTAGGAGTACATGTACCCTAACCTTGGACAAAGAATTCCTTTAGACTGGTAGGTTTTGGAGGACATTTGATGATCTCTGAGGACACCTTTGACAATCATAATCAGGTGTAACCCTCTTGCGGGTAGAGGCCAAGGATGGTGCTATACATGCTATAGTCTAAAAGATTGCCCCTTTGCAATGAAGAAATGGAGCACAATTGTTTTTGGAAAATTTATAGTTGAAATTTTTTTCAAGTTCTGAAAAATATATCAACTCATAGGTCCAAGAACCTTAATGAAACCCAAGCAGGATCATTATAAAGAAATCTACCATAGGGCCATCATAATAATATCAAAAAAGCAAAAGATGAAGTAAAAATTGCAAAAAAGAAATAAAAACTACAAAAACATCCAGAGAAAGAAGAATATTGGTATATAAGGAACAATTCTAAAAATCACTACCGACTTCTCATCCAAAATAATTGCAGCCAGGAGACAATTGCATCATATCTGTAAAGTAGTGAAAAAAATATTTTAATCCCTATCAACCTAGAAATGTATATCCAACTAAAAGATGTCTCAGATATGAAGGTAAAATGAAAATATTTCAGGCAAAGTCAGTAAGAGTATAGAAGATTTGAATGATCTTACAAACCAAATTGACCTACAGGACATTTAGAGTACACAAGAACATCTTCACCACTGCAGACCAAACTCTGGGCTACACATCAAGGCTCAATAATTTTGAAAACAGAAATTAGAAAGCAATAACCAAAAAGATACCTGGAGAAATTCCAAGTGACCCACATATTTTAAATAGCTGATGCATCAAGGAAAAAAATCAGAAAAGACTTAAAAGATTTTTTTGAATAGAGGAAAAGATGAAATGCTGTTAATGACACATTTCAAGATGTGGATAAATCACCATGCAGAGGGAAATTAGGCACTCAACGTGATTAAAATTTAAAAAGGAGAAATATTTTAAGGTCATTGGTTGATGTTTGCACTTTAAGAAACTAGGAAAAGAAGAGGAAGTTTAACTTAAAAGTCAGCAGAAAAAACAGAAGTAAAGTTAAAAGTGAAAACCAGTGATATAGAAGACCAAAGAAAGAAAGAAGAAGGAAAGAAAGGAAAGAAGGAATGAACAAACAAAGGAAGGAAGGAAGGAAAGAAGAAAGGAAGGAAGGAAGAAATAAAAGAAAGAAAGAAAGAAAAAAAAAGAGAAAGAAAGAAAGAAAGAACAAAAGAAAGAAAGAAAGAAAATCTGCCAAGGCAAAAGTTGATTCTTTGAAAGGATAAATGAAATACAAAAACTCTCATTAAATTGATCAACAAAGAAAGGTAGAAAACATAACTCCATCAGGAATAAAAGGGGGAGACACTACAAATGAACATTGTGGATTAAAGAGGCATCTCTTGGGAAGATTGAAAGGTTTATGAAGGAATATAACAAAAAAATTCTCATATTAATGAACCTGAAAAGTTAAATGGACAAGTTTTTTGGAGGGTATATATTAGCAAAGCTGACATATATCACAGACTGGAATTATGTATAGTTCTATATTTATTAAGAAAACTTAGTTTTTACTCAAAAGCTTTTCTTCAAAGAAAGCTCTAGATATGATGGCATTACTGGTGAAATCTATCAAATGTTTAAAAAAATAACAGTAACCAACTTATGCAAACTCATTCAGAAAATATAAGAGAAACAGCACTCTCTAACTCCATTTTGGAAGGTTGGTATTATTATGAAACAAAACCAGAAAAGGTAATCCAAGAAAAGCAAATTCAGAGGCCAATAGCTGTCATCATAATATATGGAAATGTTATTAACAGAAACTTTGCAAATAAAATCCAGCAATGCATAAGAATGCTAACTTATCTCAATCAAGTATGTTTACCCCAGGAATACTAGGATATAACATTAACATCTAGTTAGCTTGACATTAAATATATATAGATAGATATAGATATATAGATATATAGATATATACACATACATACATATATATATATATATATATATATATATATTTCACCACCTTAACAGAACAACCAAAAATTAAAACCATACAATTATTTCAATAGATGAAGAAAATGTACTTACCAAATTTAATACTTAGTCATCATGCATTTCTCAGCAAAGCAAGAACAGGATACAACTTTATCAATCACAGAAAGCCTTCAGGAGAAGCCACGGCTAATGTTATGTTTTATGCTGAAATACTAGCTTGCCTTTATGTTTGGGAGAAAGGCAAGAATGCTTACTTGTAACACTACTTAGCATCATTTCAGAGGCTACAACTAGAGCAATATGACACAGAAAATATTTTAAAAAGACAAAGATTGGAAAGGACGAAATAAAATTGTGTCACTTGCAGGTGACAACGTTACACACATAAAAACTTCCCCTTACCTGCTTCTCACTTACACTGGTTTTTTAAGACACCATTTCCATTAAAGCCTGATTAAGTGGGCACTCTTTTTCTTCCACCATCTTCATGATGTCTGTCTTGAAATCTGTAGGCTAGATAAGTGTGTTCTTTGCTTCTCAATGTTGCTTTCAAGTCATCTTATTTTCTTCTTTTCACAATAAAAATCTTTGAGGGACATACCATCAGATTTTCTATTATCATCCTTGGTGCCACCATTTATCAACAAACTATTGTGTTCGTTAACTGATGGCTCCAGTCATCATTCCTTGTTTTTTTAAATTTTTATATGTTTATTTATTTATGGTTTGAGAGAGACAGAGTGTGAGCAGGGGAGGGGCAGAGAGAGCGAGACACAGAATCCAAAGCAGGCTCCAGGCTCTGAGCTGTCAGCACAGAGCCTGACGCAGGGCTCAAACTCACTGACCGCGAGACTGCAAAATCATGACCTGAGCCGAGGTCGGACGCTCAACTGACTGAGCCACCCAGGCACCCCTCTCCAGCCATCATTCTTAAAAACTTCACCATCCATGGTACTGCCCTATCTAACACCAAGGCCTTTTGTTCCTCCCAAACCCATAGGTCTAAGGTGAAGGTCGTGGGATGGTCCTGGGAACCTGTCAGAAAAGCAAATCTTCAGGCTCCACCTTAGGCCTGAACCAGAAATTCTTCGGGGATGGTTCCCACAATCTGTATATGAACAAGCCCTTCATGAAGTTCAGATGCTCACCAGAGTCTGAGAAAGACTACTGCATGGGTCTCACTCTGCACCCTACAGAGGTATCCACCAGCATATGCTCCTGTCTTCAAACTGTCATCTCTAATGGCTTCTCCATCTCTGACACTGAGCCTCAGCCCCTCACCACACTCTGACTGTAGCCTCCAAGCTTCCAGATCACTCCATTCCTCTGAGTCCAGAATTTTTGCAGCCTCACTGGGACCTCCAGCCCGTCGATCTTACCACTTTGACGGTATCTGTCATCCTTGGTAGTCATTAAAACTCCTTCGCCAGGTTCTGATTATGCTCCTTTCCCAACCATGGCACAACTGCTCCTGAAACTGGGCGAGGCCTTGTGATTTGCTTTGCCAATGAAATTGGAGCGGAAGTGATATGTGAATTTTAGTCGCCAGAGTGAGCCCCTGACCCTCCCTCCTTCCTGTTGCCGTGATTCTGGGAGCTCTGACAGCTCAGAGCCTGGAGCCTGCTTCAGATTCTCTGTCTCCCTCTCTCTCTCTGCCCCTCCCCAGCTCACTCTGTCTCTCTCTCTCAAAAAAATAAAATAAAGACATAAAAAAAATTTAAAAAAAGAAATACAGTTTTGCTGTGATATAGGGCACTGAGATTTAGGGCTTCTTCCTTATTCCAGGTTAACTTAGCCCCTTCTGATTGGATGCAGCCTCCGACTGTGTACAATTTCCCTGACCACGACCATGACCATCCTCTAGAAAACAGATTGTGTTCCCTCGAGCATTCCCTACGTATCAGTCTTTCCTAGTAACCCAACCCATCTCCCTAAAACTACTGTACTGAACAGGATTTTCCAGAGAAACGGAACCAATAGGATGTGTACAAAGATAGAATTATTTTGAAAACTTGGCTCATGTGACTTTGGAGCCTGTCAGGTTCAAAATCTCCACGGTAGAAGCCCTTCAGGGTAGAAATCTCCAGGCTCTGAGCTGTCAGAGCTCCCAGAATACTCTGGGAAGAGTGGCATTTTGAGTCCAAAGGTAGTCTTGGCAAAATTTCCTTTTCTTCCAAGGAGGTCAGTCTTTCTTCTCTTAAATTCTTTAACTAATTTCATGAGGCCCACTAGTATTATGGAGGATTATCTGCTTTATTGAAGGTCTACTGATTTAAATTTAATCTCATCTAAAAATAATTTCCCTGGGGCCACTGGGTGGCTCAGTCGGTTTAGCGTCCAACTCTTGGTTTCAGCTCAGGTCATACACTCATGGTCCTGAGATCCAGCCCCATCTTGGTCTCCACACTGGGCATGGAGCCTGCTTGGGATTCGCTTCTCTCTCTCTACCTCTCCTCCACTCTCTTTTTCCGCCTTTCTCTCTCTCTAAAAAATAAAAATAAATAAAAAATACCTTCACAGAAGCATCTAGAATAATGTTTGCTCAAATATCTGGGTATTGTGGCCTAGCCAGGTTGACATAAAACTAATCATCACGCCTGATCATACCCACTGTCCACTTATTCTGCATCTGCTCTCAAGACGCTGATGGTCGGCTCTTATGAAACAGGGCTGAGTGGACGCATTTCGATGAGTGACCACACATCTGAAACAGGCATTAATCTGACTAGACAATCCTACCTTTTCCAAGTACATTTACCTTTCCAGCTCTAGAGAAGATGGCTTAACAGCTCCTCTCTCCCCAAATACCCACCCCTCCCCAGCCATACTTTCCACTGGTGACCTACCTTACTTTTTTTTTTTTTAGTTTATTTATTTATTTTGAAAGAGACAGAGACAGCGTGAGCAGGGGAGGGGCAGAGACAGAGGGAGGGAGAGAGAATCCCAACCAGTCTCTGCACTGCCAATGCAGAGCCAGACTCAGGATTTGAACTCATGAAACTGTGAATTCATGACCTGAGCTGAAACCGAGAGTCAGACGCTTAACAGACTGAGCCACCCAGGTGCCCCCTCACCCTACATTTGAAAAGTAATGTAAAAGATGGATGCTCTCAGATATAAACTCTCCATCTTCACGTGCCCAGTGATGCTGGCCTGCCTGTGTCTGCATCCACAGTCACCGGCTGGCTCCCTCCCTTGATGGAATGAGCACCAATCTCATCCCTAAGACAAACCCCTCTTCTTGTTGTCCCTGCCCCCTGAGCTCCCACTTTTTCAAGGACTGTTTATTCTAGTTTCCCTCAACCTGTTCAGTCCCATCAGGTTCTTCTGTCCTCCATCCTCATAAGCCTGTAAATTTGCCTTCAGCTATCCATGCAAAATAAAATCTCCCCTGCACCCCGCAACTGCATGCCCTTTCTCTGTAGATGTTCACAGCGACACCCGCTCTCAGAGTTCCCATGGTGTACCTACAACCGTCCCACCTCATTCACCTGTTCCCTACTCAGCTGGGCCCCTGAGATGGTCCTAAGAACCTTAGTCCCAATACTTTCTATTGTTTACTGCATGTTTCCTATTCAGAGACCTTATAATGTAAACACTAATCTCCTCACTCTCTTACTCTAGTGCATGTTTATCCCCTCTCTCGCCCACTAGAACATAAAGGAATTGAGGGCAGGTTCTCAGGCCATATTCCTAGCCTCTGCCTGCCTAACACCATCTGAATATCACACAGTTTAATGGCCACTCTTTCCAAGCAAATGGCAGCCTGCAGGAATCCCTACCTAGAAGCAATATCTACATCTACATATAAAGGAGCATGGGAGCCTGCAGAAATGCAGTTCTGGCTAAAACCAGCCCTTAATGATTTACATAACAAAGCAGGGCACTTAACTTCTCTGTCTAACACACCTGCATCCTCAGATTTGCCTGGGAATACTGGGGAGGGTATTGGCTTAATATTCTTCTCCACGTAGGGGATTGCTTCTAAATCCTAGACCCGCCGCCACCAAAAGTCACCTCCTCCAGCCTCCAGCTCTCAGCGATGGAAAGCTGCCTGTAGCTTGCAAAAGGGATTGCGTGTTTTGCTCTATCTTGTTGCTTTGGTTTTTTGTTTTTGGCTACCCCTACCCATCAAGTTTACAAAAAAAAAAAAAAAAAAAAAAAGCAGAGAGGAAAAAAAAGTTCATCCTGGTTCTAGGCATGGTAACCTAAAGTTAAATATTCCACACGTTTATGTTGTTTCCTAGGGATAACATGGCAGATGCAGGTCTGCAAAGTCCACGGGCGTGAACAATTTTAAAGATTTTGAATAGGAACGCCAAATTGCCCTCCAGGAAAGCAGGGACACTTTATCCTCTCCCAAGCTGGGACTGAGAGGCCTAGCATCCCATGGCCTTGACTGCTTAGCACATTACTTTTCTCCAGCTTTCCAGTTTGGTGCGCTCTTCCCTCCGCAGGGAGGGGCAGAGTTGGCTGGTGCGGGCTCCCCCGTTCCCACAGGTGCTAAAACCTTTCCTAACACCCCGATTGTTCCCCTGGTGTGCATTTGGAGGAAGGCAGCCCAAATCGCCAGGGCTCTGGGTACCTTGAGACACCAACTCGAGCTCCCTTCTGGGAACGGAAGAGGTTGGAAGGCATGCTCTGCACCCCGGGGGCGGGGGCCCGATCCACAGCACCCTCTCCACGTCTAATACCCCATCCTCCCAGCCGCCCCCACAATAATGGACACATTTTCAGCTTTCTCGGATCGGACACCTTATCAAAGAGAGCTCTCGAGGGTGTCACGCCGAGCTTAGAATGAATCTTAGCGGCTTGCTGCAAAGTGCATCATGCAGGGACCTGTGTTCCATTCTCACCGATGACAAACGACGGCCTCTGCCAGACCCTGGGAGACGAAGCTGCCATCCAGAGCACGCAGGCTCCGCTGAGCTGCGGACACGGTCCGTGCCACACAGATTTCTTTCCTCTATTTCCCTCACCATGTTAGGACTATTTTGAAGAAGTTGATGGACTGCTCCATGCACTGCGGCCAGAATTTACAGGGCTGAGTAATGTGGCCATTGGCTGTCCGTGAAGAAGATGGTGGAGCCATGGCATCTAATGGATGGACGTGACCTTGTTGCCAACAGGTGGTTAGTGAGCATGTGCCCCCCTGTGGAGCACAGTGCTCACAAGAGTCTCAGCTGATGCTTCCCCGAGCATTGGTGGGGAGAACCCTCCAGAGCATCATGAAATAAATAGCACCCACAGTGCAGATGAAGAGACTGAGACCCAAAAGAGAAGACCGCCTGATCTAAATTCCCGCCACTCACGATGGAATTCAAGGGCCACCAGCTAGGGAGTTTGTGGGAAACGCAGAGCCCCAGGCGGAGACTCAGAATCCAGCTTTTAACAGGGTCCCTGGGGATTCATGAGCACAGAAGAGTTTGCAAAACAATATTTAAAAAAAATTTTTTAATGTCTTTATTTTTGAGAAAGAGAGAGACAGAGCGAGGGAGGGGCAGAGAGAGAGGGAGACACAGAATCTGAAGCAGGCCCCAGGCTCTGAGCTGTCAGCACAGAGTCCGACGCGGGGCACATTACTTCGAACCACGAACCCACGAACCGCGAGATCATGACCTGAGCCGAAGTCGGACGCTTCACCGACTGAGCCACCGAGGCACCCCTGCAGAACAGTATTTAGTCACACAGCTACTCAGGCAAGCAACTGGAATTTGGTCCCCGGTCTCAAGAACGCACGAAGCTTGGCTTTCTTTCTATTAGATAGGGCCGTTTTTCCTATAGTTGAAAAATAGAGAAAGAACTCCTCCAGCTTCTAGAAGGGAGCGGTTACTGTAGGAGTGTATGACCACTATCTTGCTGGTGTGTGTGCATGTGTGTGGATGGTTTATCCCCCGTCTGTCGGTGTAGGAATTCAGCTACCAATGTAGCAGTATCTCTGCTGTAATGGGGTACAAAAATAAAGGTATTCTCACGAATGGAGAATGCCTGTCACATGCTCCTCTGTGACACTAAAGGATGATTTACCTATCATTAAGATAGGAATGGTTTATCTGGTACCATTTTGCGTGTAGCAGAAATTGTATTAAACGTGCAGACTCTTACACCGGCCATCCACCGAGTTGCGTTCCAATCTTATGTAATGCAACACAAATGATGAAAAATACATCCAAGGCAATTTGTCATGCAACCTCCTACCCTCACTCCCTTGTGCTTACTTAGCTTTGGTGGAAGGCACTGAATCCAGAAAGCCGTGTACCTCCTGGGTCGTCGTCAGTCCCTGTGCCCAGCTCATGTGGTTATTTTAGCACCAAGTTATGGTGAATATTTGAAAAACCTGTATGGTATATAAAAAATAGTTTTCTCTGTGATGGCATCCTCACCCGTATTTTCTGCAAAGCGTCCTGGACACTGAGTCCTTTCCCATCTCCCTGTGTAATCGCTTCCTCCACCTTCCAAACATCTCCCACCCCCCTCTCCTTCTGCATGGCCACGCTCCAGTTTTGCAAGGTTTAATAGAGATATTCCCACTATGCATTCTGCCCTGTCTTTTTGTCTGCCTGTTTTATTTATTTTCGACTTTTAATGCATTAGTGTTCACTTACAGAAACACCAGAAAGCAATCTCTCTTCTTTAATAATGAATACACTCAGGGAGGCAATGGAGGCACCTTATTCTCCATATATTCTAGTAACTAAAAAAGAAGGCGGGAGATAAATTTCCTTTTATCGAACACTTAGTAGGTGCCTTAGAAGTACACACACACACACACACACACATACACACCTCACACACATACACATAAACATGCACATATGCACACATATGCACACATCATAGACACACAGACAATTTAGACAAACATCTCACATATATGCACACATGCACACACACTCCTGTCGTGTTACCATGACCAGAAACACCACTCTGATGTGGGTATTCAGAGACCTGTTGGGGGTGCCTGCGTGGCTCAGTTGGTTAAGCGTCTGACTCTTGGTTTCAGCTCAAGTTATGATATCACAGTTTCCCGAGTTTGAAACCCCACATCGGGCTCTGTGCTGACGGCACCCTGCTTGGGATTCTCTCACTCCTTCTCTCTCTCTCTATCCCTCCCCAACTCGTGTCGTCTCTGTCTCGCTCAGAATAAACAAATCAACTTAAAAAAAAAATGACTCACCTTGTAATTAAGGAAACTCATGCTTACATTTCACTAGTAAACCACAAGTTAAAATCCTCTAGTGTTTCTTTTTAATGTTTTCATCAATCGCTCTAAGGAAATCTGCGTTCCTCTCCCCGTACTGAGAGGGAATGTTCCTTACCGAAGCCAATCCTGTGGACATTTATTTATTTATTTATTTATTCATTCTGGCCAGCCTCACTCCCTTGGCTGTTGATTTTTTTTTTTTTTTCATCTCACACCAAGACATAACTAAATCATGGATTCGTGACCATTTCTATTCTTTATGAATACAAATGGTCTCCTCAAGACTTTTCAGATGCTCGTATTGAAAAAAGAAGAAGAAGGTGGAGTGTGAAATTATATCCAGAGCATATCATTTTGAATTTGACTTATTGTAATGGTCCTCTTGCCAGTACAATTTCTTATTGATTATGAAATTATAGAGTGTTGTTGGCTACTAGAGAATTTTAAGCATGCAGGGATGCCGAGAAGCGCTTGAACAGACAAACTCTTCCCGCGAGCAGGTGGAGACAAGTGTTTACATGATGAACTCTTGGGATATGAAGCAACTGGGTTTTCATCCTACATCAGGAGGGAAATCGATGGGCGATTAACAACAGGCGGCAGGCTTCTAGCTGCTATGCACTGCTCCCTACTTGAGGGAAGGAAGTGTCACTTGTGGACCAGAATTTCTAAGAATCCTGGCTTGTGCAACATTGGGAACAGTGGTGTGTTAGGAAACCTTTAGCGACTCGGGCTCTTGGGCAAAGAAACAGTCTTGATGTGTAGAATATGCTGATTTCTGCGGTGTAAACACCTCCGCCATGGCCAATGTTACGCCATCCGCGGGATGTCACGGATGCAGATTTGGGACGGGGCGTGCCCAAGTGGCCCCCATGAGCGGCTGTCTGGTGCTCACCACTGGTTTGGGGCATCTTTCCTGTACTTTACTGGGTAGCGCTTTGTGTTAGTTTGAGAGTCTTCCTGGAAGCGATTGATCAGGGGACATGGCTGTGAATGACAAAGCAGGGGGGACAGACTAGGAGAGGGGGTCCTTCAGACTGAGCTGTCGCTAGGGCACCTGTCAGCGGGGACAGGGAAGAAAGGAGGGTGGGTTTGGAAAACCCTCACACTGTAGACAGTCGTTTTAAGCATAGAGCATAGAACTGATTTATTAGTCAGATCTTGTCTTATTAACCTGGAAGGAGAAGTTACTTTTTAAATGTTTATTGATTTTGAGAGAGAGAGAGAGCACAAAGAAGGGCCAGAGAGAAAGGGAGAGAGAACCCCAAACAAGCTGCACACTGTCAGTGCAGAGCCCGATGAGGGGCTCGAACTCACACGCTGCGAGATCATGACCTGAGCCGAAACCAAGAGTCAGACACTTAACCAACTGACCACCCAGATGCCCCAGGAGAAGTTACTTTACTTCCCTAATTGCAATTTCCTCATGGACAAAGTGGATGTAATAGTAAAGTGATGATTAGGATTTGGATTTGATTCTAATCTGTTTTCCTTCTGAAAATAACTAGATGATGGGGCAGTTGTCTGCTAGTCAGTCACTATCTGTGACAACGAAGTCATGCCCTTACTCTTCTAGTCTCTGGATGCACTCAGTTCATCCGGATTAAGCAGCAGATTCCTAAAACCCACATGTTTTTCCTGGACCTTGTTGGCTTGAGACACTCACAATTGCACCAAGAATAAAGCAGGTATAAAGTTTAGAAGGATTGGCTAGGAAGTTAATACAGATATAGTGGAAGGGTCACGTTCCTTGAAGCCAGACTCAGCCAACTACTTAAGCTTCCTGAGGCTTAGTGTGCCCCTCTGTTAAACTGCCACACCACCTCCAAACTGGCTCCTTGGGAAGAATGAGAAGAAATCACGGAGTAGGGCGACAAGGGTGTCTTTTGCACGTGCTAATACCATTTCTCGGATTCTCTGCTGAGACACAATACAGAAAGAACCCTGGTACGCTTTATACCAAGATGTTCTCTACAGGATTATGTATTATTGGTGGGGAGGTGGGAAGCATGTGGGGACACTTAAGTTGTTTAATAATAAAATAAACATAATTAATTTACCAATGGTTTCTCAATACTGGTCGTCTATCAGGTCCCGTAGGAACTTAAAAATTACCAAGGACTGTGTTCGTTCCCAGAGTCCCTGAATGAATTGGTCAGAGGGGTGGAACCCGGCGACAAGAGATTTGCAAACGTTACCCCTCTCATTTCAGTGTGCAATGTCCCAAATATGATAGAATGCTTTAACATCACAAAAATGCCTGGCTGGCTCAGTCGAGTAAGCGTCTGACTTAGGCTCAGGTCAAGGTCTCATGGTTTGTGGGTTCGAGCCCTGCGTCGGGCTCTGTGCTGACAGCTCGGAGCCTTGAGCCTGCTTCCGATTCTGTGTCTCCCTCTGTCTCTGCCCCTCCCCCCGCTTGTGTTTTCTCTCTCTCCCTCTCTGTCTCTGTCTCTGTCTCTCAAAAAATATAAACATTAAAAAATAAAAAATAAACAAATCATAAAAATAAGGTTTCTGAGCATTTAAAATAACATAAAATATGAAACACTTATATGTAGCCCAGGTGGTAAGAAACACCAATAATGTGAAAATGTAGGCATAGGTAAAAGGATAGGAAGGGAATATAATACAAGGTGATATATTGGTTTTGAGTCGTAAGTTTTCTTTTTTTTCCCCTTTCCAAGAGAAACGTTAGCTTTATTTAAATGGTTTTATTTGAACACAGTTGCCACATTCTTTTCCCATATGTTTTATTTTTTTTTAATTTTTTAAGTGTTTTATTTATTTTTGAGAGAGAGAGAGAGACAGTGTGAGCAAGGGAGGGTCAGAGAGAGAGGGAGACACAGAATCGGAAGCAGCTCCAGGCTCCGAGCTGTCAGCACAGAGCCCGACGCGGGGCTCGAACCCACGAACCGTGAGATCATGACCTGAGCTGTAGTCGGACGCTCAACCGACTGAGCCACCCAGGTGCCCCCCATACGTTTTCTTAAATCAACTCTCCCTTCAACGTGGGGCTCGAACTCATGACCCTGAGATCAAGAGTCCCATGCTCTACTAACTGAGCCAGGCAGGTGGCCCTAAGTGACACATTCTTGATGCTTTCTTTCTCTACTTATATTTTCAGAACTCTGAAAACTTCCCCCCGTGAACACACGTGACCCTCACAATGATTATAAGGAAAACGTGTGCCTGGAGTATATGGTCAGGTGTAGGCAGGCAACCCCACACCATACTAAAATGACCCTGGTCACGGTCGCTAGCCACTTGCCCACATCTGACAGGGACTTCAGAATAGAGACTCTGCCTTTTTTAATTTTTTTTTGTCATTAAATCCCCCACTCCTAGAACAGAGCGTGGTGTATAGGTAGCACTTCATAACTGTTTGTTACATGAATAAAGCAATCCTTACCTGGCATTTAAATGGTATTTAAGCTGATGTGCCATCATTTCAAAACACTGCAGACCTTATTTTGCAGGGCTGAGGGCTCGTAGCGGCAGGATTCTGACACGCGGAGCCTGCTTACTCATTCTATGGGTTTGAGCGTGATTTTTAATGTGTCCATAAAGAGAGGGTTTCAAGTTCAATTGCAGCGTCATCTCCTTCACACGCACCCTTATTTCTGACCGCAGTTGCCTCCTGGTGGCTCCGCCTGGTTTTTATGACCCTTCCACACATAATAAAGCATCCAAACAACTTTTTCACGTCATCTTCAATGAATTCAGAGAATGCAACAGTTTGCACCGTCTTCTGTGCACAGTTTATGGCTTCTGTTCTCACTCTGCAAGGCTGGAGCGAGTCAGGCGATAAATATCTGTCCTGTGATGCTGAGCGTGATAAACTGGTTCCTTCCAAGACCCACTCGCCCCTCATAACTTACTCAGCCCAGAGAGAAAGCACTCCAGCACGTCTTGGTTTTATTTTTCTCGTTAAT
Organism: Cryptoprocta ferox; assembly: GCA_028646485.1. Taxonomy (NCBI): domain Eukaryota; kingdom Metazoa; phylum Chordata; class Mammalia; order Carnivora; family Eupleridae; genus Cryptoprocta; species Cryptoprocta ferox. Next base: position 6,037,912 of record CM053560.1, on the reverse strand, counting down.
TCTACCAAACTCCCCAACACTGAGATCTCCCCCTGTCACCCCACCGAGTCAACTCCTGTGTGACAAAAACTTCCAGTAAGAATGCACACACCTTTTGTCTTAGAATGATTGTCCAAAGTGGCTGTATACCCTGATTAATATCGTTGGAAGGAAGGCAAGTGGGTTAAAACAGGTGAAACAGAATATAGAATTAACAGAAATGGGAAGGCGTCCTTAACGAAGATACAGGATCTGGTTTCTAAAGCTAAGAGTGCCACCCGAAAAGTCGTGCCGTGAAGTCTCAGAACATTCCCGGATTTGATATTGTCATCTCATCTCCTGTCCCCAGAGGGAAGTGTAGAGATAGATGTTTTCACCTTCGGCTTTAAGTCACCCTTAGAATTGTGAACGGCACATGGCTATCCACGATATTTATCTGCTTATTTAGCCAGAGTTTATTGAGTGCATCTCGGGCAGTAGACACCAGAATCACATCACCCCAAGACCCAGGTACCTGGGGGCTCAGCATCAGGCCTCGTGTGTCAGGGGGTCCTCCTGAACCCGCCTGCAGCCTCAACTATCCTCTCAAGATGAGGGCTGCCTGGGGTCTAAGAGAGAAGTCCATCCGGAGCCCACTTGCCCCTACCCGACCAAGTTCCCAGGACTTCTTGCCTAAAGCCCCGAGCCTCCATGACTGCAGAGTCCTGAGAAGGTGGCACCTCCCATGGGCAAGGGTCAGCTGTCCCCATCCCTGTGCGCTCTACACTCATGCAGCAGATGCACGTGCAAGGGAGAGTCAGGACGCGCTTGGTTTCCTGTTGTACTCTGCTTCTGCCCCATGTACATCAGCATGGCCCCCATGAGTGTGGGGGGGTGTTGTTGAGAAAAAAAACGCTGCCCTAATGAGCGCACGTTCCCATAGGAAAGGGACAGAGCTATTGATTACATAGATTAAAATACACAATACGAGGCTGGCTAGTGACAAGTGTAAATGACTTGATTTAGGTAAAATAAAGGAGTTGGAATGACTGTACCATCACTAAATTTTCCTTCACACACACACACACACACACACACACACACACACACACACATTTCTCTTATTAAGGTATTTGTTCCTGGGTAAAAGAAAAGCATGTCCCTTAGGGCAAATCTCACAGACGTGTAAAGACAACAATTGAAGAGACATAATCCCATCACCTCAGATGTATCCACTCTTGGTATATGTATGTTGATTATGCTGACTTTTTAAAAGTTTATTTATTTTGAGAAAGATAGAGACAGCATGAGCAGGGGAGGGGGCAGAGAGAGAGGACGAGAGAGAAAATCCCAAGCAGCCTCTGCCCGACATGGGGCTCAAACTCACAAAACCGTGAGATCGAGCCGAAATCAACAGTCAGACACTCAACTGGCTGAGCCACCCAGGAGCCCGGATTATGCTGCCTTTTCTTATTTTACCACTTACCAACTCTCAGTGCACGTGGCCACACAGGACACACTGTGTATCCCACCTTCTAGGGCAGGATTCTTAATACTTTTTTAATGTTTCATTTATTTTTGAGAGAGAGATAGCATGAGCAGGGGAGGGTCAGAGAGAGAGGGAGACACAGAATCTGAAGGCAGGCTCCAGGCTGTGAGCTGTCAGCACAGAGCCTGACGCGGGGCTCAAACCCACGAACCGTGAGATCATGACCTGAGCCAAAATCGGACGCTTAACCGACTGAGCCACCCAGGCGCCCCTCTAGGGCAGGACTCTTAGACCCATTCAGCAGATGAGCTGACTGAGGCTCAGGGAGGGCACCCAGGCTGCTGGAGCTCACTTAGCGACTCGGTGGCAGAGCTGGGACCTCAACCCCCATCCTTTGAATCCGGCTCTTGGGTTGATCTGTTGGACTAATTTTCAAGATTCAACCTCCACGTGAACTAGCTGGCTATGGGCATATGTATAGATATAGACATGGAATGTCTATATGATACACATAAAAACGGGCTTCTCACAACACCGAGTAAATAGAGGGAACTATTACTAAGCAGATTCTGGGAAATTTCTCCAAATCCCGATTTATCCAGAACAGGTGGTGATATAGCTGTATCCAGATAAACGTATATTCAAATAAATCCGTTAACATACCGGCATAGACAGGTAAAAACAGCTTCCTACCCCCGTCCTTTCCTCTCCTGTCGGGGGTGGGCTTCCTGCAGATGGGGAGAGGTTTGTGATTCACGCTCCAGAGTGTCAGGACAGTGCGGGGTAGGGACGTGCTGGTTAGGCAGGGACCTCATCTTCGCGACAGCACCCCAAGCTCCCGAGGCTGGAGGGGACCCCGGCCCCTCCATGGGCTCCCTCCTGATGCAGCAGACATCGCCCAGTGGGGGGGACCATATTGCCACCCTCTGCTTCTCACTTTTTGGAGACAATGCTTAGAAGTTTACCCTTCGCAGTCTCTCTCAGATGTCTTATTCTTTGCACAGAATGTCGGCGAGAGTTTAATAAAACTTGCAAAGGGGAACAATACACCGTGTAAAAAACACAGGGCTGCAAAGCTCGAGAAGGCGGAGTTGTGTGTTGCGTGCTGTGTTGTGCTTACAGTGGATACGGAACAGGATGTCTCTGTTGTGCCAGGGAAGTGGGGAGGCAGGTTCTAAGTGTGAATGTGAACTTGACGGAGAGCTTTCTACCTGGGTCTTGACTTCCCAGCTCTGGCAGCCTCGCTGCAAGGACCCGGCGGTGTTAACCTGCCCTATTGTTGAAGTACCACATTGGTCCTGGTACACAATCCAGCATTCATCCCACAGACTGCCTCCCTGAAAGAGAATAGCACCTTTCCACATGCCTTCAATATTCACGGAAGAAAATTAAAGTCACTAAGCACTGGTTGCCAACCGGCATTTACAATTCTGAACATTCTCAATAGCCGCCCACCTGGAAGGTGGTTCAAAGGGGGAAAGACAATTGAATAAAATATTGATCGATGTGTATTTATATCTCTACTTATACAACACTTTAACGGATCAGAAATCAGCTGGAGTTTTTCAAAAAGCACTCAAATTAAGGTCTTATTTTGCATATCGTGTTAAAGACAGGGAGAAACAGCCCTCAACAACCCTTCTTTCCTTCTGGGGGTGGGCTCCCTGCAGACAGGGCGGGGTCCTTAATTCATACCCTAGAGTTCGAGGACAAGGCAGGCACTGCTTTTAAACATGTGTACCCGTATGGAAGAAGGAAACGCTGTCCTGGAACTATCCACTCACGCATGGACAGACCACTGAGGTCTGACGCTCTCTCCCCAAACCGAGCTTACCATCTACACAGCATGATTCTCTCTTCGGTCGCCTTGGTTAACACGGCTTCACTCTGCCGGAAAGTCTACTCCAGGAAAATGGCTTGATGTCTTTGTCTGTTCACTGCAGAGACTTCCTGAAATAACATCGACTTTTCTGCAAGGTCAAATGGCCATAGGCAGTTGGTGTCCTAATATTATTCTAATTTCTTGGTTCAGAAGTTCTCACTTTGCTTTTTCCATCCCTTCGGGACTGTTGTCTTGTGATCCATACCTAGCCCCCCCACTACCCCACCGAATCCCCTCCACACCAGAAGCCCTGTTTAACCCGAATTGCCAATCCTGAGTAAACTGCAACCCTGCCTCCTCCACCCTTGCCTCAAAGATGCGGTCTGAGTTCTTTCCAGGTTCCCCAGGGCTTTGGTAGGCAATACGCTTCGCATTTTTTTAATAACAGGTCGTGTTGGTGATATTTAGGGAGCCAGCATTTAATAGGATAAAGGTCCCAAATTATAGGATTGATATGCATGTGGCAGTGGATGTGCAAGACCTTTCAAGCTTTAGGGGTGCCTGGGTGGCTCAGTCAGTTAAGTGTCCGACTTCTGCTCAGGTCATGATCTCACGGTTCACGAGTTTGAGCCCCATTGTAGGCTCTTCAGTGACAGTGTGAACCTGCCTGAGATTCTCTCTCTCTCTCTCAAAAAAAAATAAATAAATAAACAAAAAACAACAAATAAAGGCCTTTCAGGGTACCTGGGTGGCTCAGTCAGTTGAGCGTCCTACTTCGGCTCAGGTCATGATCTCTCGGTCTGTGAGTTCGAGCCCCGCGTCAGGCTCTGTGCTGACAGCTCAGAGCCTGGAGCCTGCTTCGGATTCTGTGTCTCCCTCTTTCTCTGACCCTCCCCCACTTGCACTGTCTCTATCTTGGGCTCTCTCAATAAATAAACATTAAAAAAAAAAGATCTTCCAAGCTTTCAACACAGAGAACCATTGTCATAGTTCTCTGGAGCATGGTCTCAAAGGAGGGGGATGGTGGTAGAGAGGAAAAAGTTCCTTTACTTATAGCTTATTTATTTAAATATTGATTTAAAATATATGCATTTCATGTCTGAAATTAATATGGATCTAAGATACAAGCAAGTTACACTAACGGTTCATATTTCTCCTATTTTTGTTAAATCGAAACGAATGTGCCTCCCTTCCCAAGAGACATTTCCATTTAGAAAGTTGCTTCTTTTAGCCCTAGGTCTTTGAACCATTGTATGTAATAAACTCTTAATTCTACAATTTGGTTTTACAAATTACATAAACTACAGAGATTTATGTTTTATAGTTTAACATGAATTTTTAGAAAAATAAAAAGTCATGGAGTAAGCCACAAGAGAATTGAGCTCTTTAGTGTAAATGATCATTTATAAATGGAAAAATCATCGAATCATAGTTTTAGGAAGTGATGATTTATTTACTCAGGTTCATTCAAATAATTTTTCCAAACATCTATCGTGTGTCAAGGACTTTTCTAAGAGCCTGGGACATGGCTTTGAAGTAGACATAGACCCTGCTCTCAAACAGTGGTTAAGAAACACGAACACTAAAGTGTATGAAAGTTGCCATGCACAGGGCAACAGGTGAGGAGTTTCCTGAGGGCTTTAGGTTTGAACCAAGGACGTTCAAAGCTGAAGGAGGTCATTCCTAACTTCCTTTTGTGGGAAGAAAGTGACGAAACAAGAGGAAGCATTCTATTCAACAAGACGTCCTGGAGAAGGTGACGTTTCTCTCGGTCCTTGAACTATGGGTCCAATATAATCATGTAGACTTGGATGTAGAAGGATGTCCCTGGGGCTTGAGGCCCTAAGTGAACAAAGGTAAGGAGGAGGAAAGAAAGACTTGGGTGGATGTGTGTGGACAGAGGAGCAGAAGGTATCAACAGAGCATCAGCACGAGATGGATGAGGATGGAAAGGTGGAGGTTTCGTCCCCTACGTAGACTTTGAAGTCAGGTCAGTGGGATATAGAGGCACATCCTTCCACTCATTCATTTTACCAATGTATCTCGGTGCTCCTTGTGTGTCAGTCCTGTTCAAAGTGTGGGGGTCCAGGACACCTGGGTGACTTGTCCAGTTAAGTGTCCAACTCTTGCTTTCAGCACAGGTCATGATCTCATAGTTCTTACGTTCGAGTCCTGCGTCAGGCTCTGCACTGACAGCATGGAGCCTGCTTGGGATTCTCTCACTCTCCCCCTCTCTCTGCCGCTCCCCTCTTCTCTCTCTCTAAATAAATAAATAAATAAACTTTGAGAAATAAAATAAAGTGTGGAGGTTCAAGTAGCATAAGAAATAAATATAATCTTACTCTTGGGAAGCTCCCAGTCTAATTGGGGGAAACTCCATTAAACAAATAAGTGTACAAGTAATTGGTTAGGGTTTTTAAAGTGAAGGGCACAGTGAGAAGGAATAACAGAGGTCAAGGGAGACAGAGTATCTTGAGGCGTTTGGTCCAATGGAACATTCTGCAAAGATAGAGATCTTCTGTCTACCATGTGTGATACAATAATGACCAGCTACCTATGGCTTTTGAGCACTTGAAATATAGCCAGTAAGACTGAGCATCTGTATCTTTAATCTTATTTCATTTTAACTAATTGGAATTTAAGTAGCCACCTGTAGCTCCTGGCTGTTGTACTTTCCTCCAATTCCACGTGCATGGAATAAATGTCAAGACCATGGATAGCAGAGATTCTTTTCAGTCCTTAGCCAGGCCTCCACTATGTACCCACCATGCAGACGTGAGTGCCTTCTACAAATACTCTTGTAAGGTTTGGTGTGACAAGTGTCATGGGCGGGGCTGAAAGCAGACTGCTGTTGAGTTAGGGCCAGTGGGGAGACCATGAGTGCACAGTCGATGCTCCTGGAATGAATGCATGGAGGGGAGACTGCACTAGGTTCCTTGCAGGATTCAGGGCGTCAGCATGGGTGGAGAAAGCAGGATGGGCATAGAGTCTGGGGACAGGAGGGCAGGGATGAGGGGGCCGCTGAAGATGCTGAGGTAGGGGAAGCGGAGACAGAGTGCAGGGAGCCGTCCACAGGCTTCTCTGCTGCCCAGATCGAGCTTCTCGGAGTCTTAAAGCAAAGGGAGCTTCGGTAGACACCCCCCCCTCCCCCGCAACCTTTCCAGATCCGCACAGGTGGCCTGGGCAAGGCAGATAATGGAGAACAAGGAGGATCTCCATTCTTGAGTCTCAAAGCAAAGCTGAGTCGTCATTTCCCTGCCACTCAGGGTAGCTTGCCCAGGCTCCAGAAAGACAGCAGGGTCACTGGGAAACAAATCGCTATTTGCAGGTCACGGGTTGAGAGTCACGTGCTTTGTAACTCTGTCACAATAGGCCAACCGACAGCGCTGGGAAGCAAATATCCTCTTTGAACGGATTAGGAAAGTCTCCAGCAGTTTATGAGACTTGCCTAAGGGTCTCCGACTGATGAATTGGAATCTGGCACTCGCAGTCAGCAAACGTCTGACCCCAGACCTCGTGCATGCCCCTAAGACACATTGCCATCTGTCCGGCCTGCTAAGTCCCGGGTGTCTGCCGGTGGATGGATGCCCGCTGAGATTGCTACTGGCCGTTAAAATGACCACAGCCTATAGATGGGGACACTGAGGCTGCAGAAGTGGAGACAAAGCTGAGATTCCAATTTGGTTTTGCTTGACTCCAGAGCCTACAGCGTCTTCAACCATGGCTCTGCCTGGTACAGCACCGGAGGGGCCTCGGAAGCAATTCTTTGAAGACTTTTATTTTATTGAAGCTGGTATGGCTTAAGATTGGTGCTCACATATCCTGGACATGGAGAAACATGGGTAGGAATTCCAGTTCTAGGGCAAACTCAGTACATGGCAGTCATAGTAATAATAATAATATAATATAATATAATATAATATAATATAATATAATATAATATAATATAATTTATATTGCATTTGCCATTGGATATTGTACCATATTATTTTATATGTAATTATGTAATAGTATATATTATATTATTATACATATATTATGTGCAATATATGTGTCCACATTTATTAGAAATATATGGGTGGGGCACATATCATTATATATAATATAATATAGCTGTAGGATATTAATATATATAATATAACATAACAAAATAATAAATTTACCTCATATTAATCAAGATATAGCATAAGATGATGTCATTCTGTTGTATTAAATGATATAATATCATTATATTAACATGTGAGTCACTCTTAATGACATATGACATAATATGTTATAGTGTGTTAGTGCTACCCTATATTTTTATATTAATGTGTGATATAATATAATCTAATGATAATTATCAGCATTGGTAAATGAGCTCCCGGGAGCCCAGGTACATTGTCTAGCATCAATTCTTCAGGAGGATCAGGGTCTGTATCAGAACCATTCTCGGCGCTCAGACCCAGCACCCCCAGCTGGCCCTGGTGCTGTGAGCCCCGTCCCTCCCCAGCCACGGGAGCCCCATGTAATCACATGGGGAGTTCAGTCCAGATCACACTGGCCACTTGTGCCCCCCACGTTGTTGGTACTCACCGGGGCTCCCAGTGGCTGCCATCCCTGAGTGTGTGGCTGTGGGAGGCCCCTCAGGCTCCTGCTCTGAATGAGGACAAGGGACTTTTGCTGTCAGGAGACCTCCCGTCCCCTTCCAGGGCTGGGCAGGCCTGCAAGTCACCGGTGAAACGGATGGGATTTCAGAAAACAAAAATAGAACTAAAGCTCAATAAAGCGACCTGAGGGTTTGGATCCAGTTTCTGCACAAATGGTGATTAACTACATACTTTCAATGGAATGTGGGCTTGGCAAGAGGTGAAAGGCACATGAATGAATTTGTCTGCATACTTGGGAAGTGCTTTTAACTCTCATTTTCGCTTAATTTTTTTTTTGTAGCCACTTCCACGTACTTGTTCCCTTCTCCCTATTTATCCTAGTTGACAGGGAGATAGGGTGAGAGGGACAGGGTCACACTGTCACTTAGTGCTCTGTGTGAGTTTAGGGGAGCTACTTTAACTCCCTGAAGCTTGGTTTCTAAATTTAGTAGGTCTGGGTGAGGCACAAGATCTTGTGTGTCCCCCAAATTCCAGGGTGAGGCCCATGCTCTTGCTCTGTGACCACACTGTGAATGCGTCTGGACGGAGAGAGAGAAATGATTTCCTCGAAGTCCCACAGCAAGCTAAGATGGGGCAGAGACAAAACCCAAGACAGGTGGATAAAATTATTATTTGTGATTCTTCATGATCATCCGGTACTTGGATTATACTTACATGTCTTTGGCTGTGTGACTTTTCAAAACCACCTAGCAAGTGATATTTCCCTGCCCCACTGATATCTAGCTTGGCCATGTGATTTGCTTGGGCCGGTGCAGTATGGTGGAAGGAGAGGGAGCCAGTTCTGAGCCAGGACTGCCAGAGACATCACCTGCTTTTGTTGGCATTCCTGGATTCCTGTCATGACCGATGAGCACGGTGTGCCCAATGTGGCTCTGGTCCAAAGAGGAGGAAGAAACACATGGTGCAAATGGGCTCTGGCTCTCAATCTGGATGCAAGTCCAGCTGACCAGTGTCCAGAATTAGAGCCACTCCGTCAAGACCAGCCTAGTTCAGCCAAACTGTGGACCCGTAAGTCAGATGTTTATTGTCAGCCACTGAATTTGGGGGTCATTTGTTATATGATACTGATGCAGCATTTGCTGACTGATGCACATGTATGTGTTAGCATTATGCTGGGAACATCTTTCAGTCCGGAAGGGCAAGGAAATATATCATGCAGTAAGCATCTACCATGGACCAGGACTGTGCTTGCAACCTTGTGTCTAGGAATGGCTTCACCTCCATTATTTTACTTTGTGTCTCTCTAAACTCAGCACCCTTTAAAAAACTGGTTCCAGTTATTGGAGCTTTTACTTGTGTAGGTGCCACTCTTTATGGACTTCCACCGATCTTCACCTTGATGCGTCTTGGATAGCTCCTTGACGCGCCTTGGACAGGTCTGTCTGGCATGTGTCTCTGCTGTTAAGTTTAATTATTCTGGCTTAGAGGTCACCAAAGTCTCTGCATACAGTCTCTCTAACTACTTGGTATCCACCACGGCTTTGTTTCAGCCTGACACATACTTGAAAAAAAAGAGAGAGAGAATAAAGAAAACATAAAATCTGAACTTGAGGATGTGGGAGATAGGCAACTTGTTTTGTTGTTTCTCATTTTAGGCAAGAGGCAAGGGGGTGTCTTTTCTTCTTATGAATAGGAAGGATTGACATAAAAAAGTACTTTGAGAGCTGAACCCTTCCACTGAACACAAATGTAGAGAAATTCTGTATATCTTTAAATGTTTTATATGTCCCAGTCATATATAATTTATTATGTTGTGAAGCTGAGTCCTTCTTTGAATGAAAATTTTACTGTCAGAGCCTGGGGTACTTTAGTTTGATGATTTAAAACTCCCAATGCACTCGTAGCAAATAGCACGTTTTTATGACAGTGTGTTTGTCCAAGAGGTCAGCTTTCAGCACAGTGGGAAATTTCCCCCAGTAAAATGATTTCAAAGAGAAATATGTCTCCCAGCCTAATTCTTCTTGCAGAAAATGCAGGTGCAATTCCAGATAGCACTGGGTGTCCATCTTTCAAGAAGCCACCGGGCAGTGGGGCTGCTCATTCATCTTATGATTTGGGACCGAGGTTACAGAGATGTTTGAATCTCGTCTTTGCCCTCAGTTGGCTGAGCCTCACGGTTTGCAGCCATAATATGAGGTTAATGATATCAACTTTCAGAGATTTATTTTTGAGGATTAAATGAGATGGTAGTTTGTCAAAATGCCCAGTCCACAATTATTGTTATACTACGTTACTCTCCAGATCCCACTTTGAAATGAAACCAGCCCAGCAATGAGATGTGACAACATATAATACAAAGAATGGGTCCAGCCAGCTATTAGGCAAAGATTTATGAAAATCCAGCCAGTACTATAAGGATTCTGCAGCCAGACGCATGGACAGCAAGGGGACAAGTAAGGAAATTTTAGTTACCAAGACTTGATGAGGTGAGTGGTATGCATTGAGAAAGTACACTCTTGTGCCCTAACCTCAAACTTTCCCCTGTCTTCTGTACTGCTGAAAGCTCCAGACAAGGAAAGGTAATAGGTTTTCATCTATCCATTCATCCATTCAGCCAGTTATCTACTTACCTACCCACCCATCAATTCATCCATTTATCCATCCATCCATCCAACTATTGATCCATCCATCCATCCATCGTCCATCTAACCATTTGTCCATCCAGATGTTTCTCTACCAATTTAATCTTGCCATTAGTCAATTTAAAATCATTGAAAGAAATTTAAGACAGATACTAAGCTAGGTTCTTCATGTACCAAGCTTATGTCTGATTTGTGTCGTCCAGGTATTTAGAGATTAGCTGAGAAGAACATAAGGTAAAACCACATTTTCTAGGCAGTCAACTTCACATTACAAGACAAGAGACATGAAATGTTAAGTAAGCCATGAGCAGGCTTCCAAGCTAGGCAAGTCCAGGAGGATGTCCCAGGTAGCTGAGCTGAGGATAGTTTGAGCACCAAGTGGGTGACATGAGGAAGGCATTCCTAAGAGAGCCCAAGAGACACAAAGCTCGGAGCATAAGGCTCTTTCTGCGAATAGCCTGCTGGTGACAAAGTGCCACCAGCTGGGGGGCCTAAACAAAATATGTGTATTCCCTCACAGTTCTGGAGGGAACAAGTCCTCAAGATCAAGGTGCCAGCAGCACTGGTTTCTGGTGACAGCTCTCTTCCTGGATCGGAGGTAACTCCCTTCTCTCTGTGTCCTCATGTGGTTTTTCCTGTGTGGCCTTGCAGGGAGAGGCCTCTGGTGTCTCTTTCTCTACTCAGAAGGACACTTGTTCTCTCAGATCAGGGCTTCACCCTATGACCTCACTGAATCTTAATTATCTCCTTCAAGCTTCAGCTCCGAGAACAGTCATGGTGAAGAGTAGGGCTGCAACCTATGGATTTTGGAGGGGATACAATTCAGCCCAGAACAAATGGTGACTCGGGCAGGTGCGTGGGCAGAAGACGGAGAGGTCAGGCTGGAGGGTAAGCAGGGACGTGATGCGCTCAGGTGGGCCCCGGTTCCCACGTGCACACAGGTGCAGGTAGTGCCCACCTCTGGCCGAAAAAAAAACCCGTGAGAAGACTCCAACCGCTCTGGCATGTCTTCCATCAGACCCCACCCCCACCCCCGAGAAAGCGCAATTGCAGGTCACAAAGTCATGCTTATGAAGGTTTCAAAGTTTTGCCTCCCACGGCTTTCTCCCTGAGCTGGAGCCTTGTAAGTTCAGAAGCCTGTGGATTTGACTGGGGAGGGACTCTCTCAAAATCCAGATGGATGCTGATGGGTTTTGATTTAGGACTGCATTTCCCTTCGAGATGATCCTACATAAAAGCTGCTTCCAGAGGAGGCGAAGTTCCTTTCGACGATCTGCAGAAACGGATGAAAACCATGTGCCCGATTCCTGTGAAATTTGCAAGAGGGGGTACAGAGGCCCCCAGTTAAATGTCTGTGTGATCAGCATCCCCTGCCTCTCAAGAAGTAGCACGGGCACCCTTTTGCCACCAGAGCCGCCCTCCACCCCCCCTCTTAACTCTCTGCTGAACTTATTAAGTTGGTATCAAGTCAATGTGTCCCTTCATGATAGTACACAAATTCTCCTAGTGCTGCAGAATTCCGCATCTGTCCTCTTACCTGTCACTTCAGCCGCCTTTTAGTGATGTTAAAAGAAATCTTTACTGTCACTCATATCAGCCATTCACTTTGTTCCCCGGCAGTGACACTCTTGTTGTGTTCCTCCCGTAGCCACAACCGACTCCTGTGAATTAGCATTCGCCAAATTTATACGTGCTCATTAGTCTGAATAAATTTAAAAGCTGCTGCTCCTGAGTTTAAAAATGTAACCAGGCTTTTCCTTGGATATAATTGAGGCATCTTTAGAAAAGTAAATTACTGTCTGACTCCCAAGAAGACATTTTATGAGTTTAGAGTCAAGCGGTCTCTTTGGGGCATTATTTGAGCTATAAATATCTGGGGGACTGGGAGGGATAAACTAATAACACCCCGCAACCAATTCCGCCTCCCCTGTTTACTCTGCCCCCTTCCCTTCTCTCTCACACATGGAGAATATCACAATGGGCTACCCATGTTGAATGGGGACCTTGGTTATACTCTCTCCAGCTATTTCAAAAGAGGAGCAGCAAGGGGTGCCTGGGTGGCTCAGTCAGTTAAACATCCGACTTCGGCTCAGGTCATGATCTCGCGGTTCGTGGGTTCAAGCCCCGTGTCGGGTTCTGTGTTGACAGCTCAAAGCCTGGAACCTGTTTCAGATTCTGTGTCTCCCTCTCTCTCTGCCCCTCCCTTGTTTGCACTCTGTCTCAAAACTAAATAAATACTAAAATTTAAAAAAAAAAAAAAACAATAGAGGAGCAGCAGGAGGGAGCCTGAGTTTCTCAAACTCTCATCCATGGGCCAAATACACTAGAACCATTGGGAGGTGCTTGGTGCAAATATGCTTTCTTGTGCCTCCCCTTCACCCCCCAGCATCAGAAGCCTCGCAGCCGGGGTCTGGGAGTCTCCATGCATGAGAAGCATCACATCAGATTCTGATGGTTAATAAATTTGAGGGGAGCCTGGATGGCTCAGTTGGTTGAGCGACCTTCAGCTCAGGTCATGATCTCAGGGTCTTGGGATCGAGCCCCACGTCAGGCTCTGTGCTGAGTGTGTGGCTTGGGATCATCTCTCTCTGCCCTTGTCCTCCCCTCAAAATAAATGAACAGACATGAAAAAATAAATTTGAAACTTCCTTCGACATGCATGCAACACAGGCTTTGGAGCTATTTTAGCTCCGGAGATAATCCAGACTCCACTATGTTCTCACATGACGATGTGAAGCAAGTTGTCAGTCCCCAGGGAAGGGGACAATACTTACTGCGGAGTGCTTTCAATGTGAAGAGATACTTAAGTATATGTCATTTTAGGTATCGCTGCACTAGGTGGCTGCTATAACTGAGTCAGGTCAGTGCTCCGTTCATCAGAGTCCATCGGGTTCTTAGTTACTGAAATCTCCTGCCTGTTTGGTCTCCTTGTCAGGAATCCTTGCCAGCTGGGTTCTTCCTTCAAGGACTCCTATTTTACTACCTCCTGGGTGAAAGCCAGAGTTGTGGACGCCAGGAATGTGGCATTGGATGCCCTCTGATACGTACATCAGATCATAAACTAAGTCACCTAACAAATATAGATGATGAAAGTGCAATACTTTGCATTTTGCATGGTGATAGTCCCTTGGAGAAAAATAAAGCCAGGTAGAGTGCCAGGTGGGGGACCAGGGTTTCTCAGGGGGAGAGTCGTTGAGAGGAGACACGGTGAGAAGACCAGAAGGGGGATAGGGCACCAGTCAGAACTATCCAGAAGGAGCACTTACCCCTCCCAATGGCAGGGAGGGCTGGAAGGCACAAGTGGTGGGTCAGAAAGCTGTTTCTCCAGCAGGAAGACCCGGTGGGCAGAGTCCAGGACACATGTGCCCATCTGCCTGAGGTCCCCGTGCCTCCAGATTGGCTCATTGGGCAACAAGAATGCAAGATCTGTTCCTAGAATTGGAGCACAAAGTGGGACGGGGACCCGGTTTCATAGAAGTGGTCTGTTTATTTGGATAAGGATGGGCCGGAAGCAAGGAGCATTTAATTTAATACTTTAAAGCCCTATGAATCTTTGAAGGCTCCAAGAAGAAAGTCCATTGGAGAGGAAGAGTGAAGGGAATATTTACCTCCCCATCAGGGAGACATCTGCATAATGATAATAATAACAACCAGTATTTATCAAACACCTACTTTGCTGTGTGGAACATTCGAGGCATATCGCACGTGCTAATCCCTGTGAAGTAGATATTTCACATTACAAAGGAGAAAGCAAGGTCAGAGACGCAGAGACGAGTCTGAGTTCACAAGCTAGGGAGGGCAGTGGTGGCTCCCAGGCCTCATGTGTTGACTCCAGAGACCACCCCACCAGCCCCCCCACATGCCACCCTGTGTCCCTGACTCCAGACAGTGTTTACAAAACAGATGCTACCAAACGCCAGAGGACTCTGGGATATTAAAAAAAAAAAAAAAAAAAAAAAAAGCTAACAAACATGCAGAGCAAACTTTCCTTCCGGGACGGGGACAAGCTCAATGTAACTCAGAGGCATCTATGCATTCAAGGCCCCCAAAGGCCCAGGCCCCTTCGTTTGCACCTCCACGAAGCCACGAAAGCATCCTTGAACTCTTGGGTCTAGTGGAGAAGAGCGCTGGAGCTTCAGACTTGATGCCTTACACTGAATCCGGGTGGGCCGCTGTGGGATCTGGAGTGAGGTGTTCATCTCTCTGTGCCTCAGTTTTCTCATCTGTAAAATGGGGATAATAATGGTCACAACTTCATAAGAATGTCCCGGAGTAAATGAGATTTTCTATGCCTCATGCTCAGCACCAGGCCTGGCGCTTGACACACACACACACACACACACACACACACACACCCCTCTCATTCCTGCTCCACTGCCCTCAGGGACAGGCTGGTGCATATTCCTTCTCCATTCCACACCCCACCCTGCTTTTCACTATGGCAAGGACAACCCTTACTAGCTGTCTGTTGCAGAGGGCACCCGGCACTTCCTCCAGGTAGGCTTCTGTCAACATCCTGGCTTAGTTAAGTGTTCCTTCACACTTTGCTCTTAACTCCTGCCCCTCCATCAGGTCACCCTGCAGCACTTTCTGAATTCTGGCACAACTCCATGTTACTCCGGAGTCTTCACTCCTAGACTCAGAATTCCTTGAGACACTATTTTATTAAGATGTGCTCTGCAAAGCTTAGAACCACACCAAGAATATTGCTGGCCCTTGGCAAATGCTCCTTGGATGAAATCATTGATTTGAAAGTTGGACTTAATTCAGGAGAGGCTTGTCTCAAGTGAACCCAAAACCTCCTAAAATCCCATCGTCCTAAAGAGGAGGATTTTAGAACTGAAAAGGCCCTGGAGGAATAGCCATTGTAGATTACATCAAGACCACCCTTTATCACCTTGCTATTGCCCCCTGGATCACCTTCCTCCTGGTCACATCATGATCGCCACCATCACCTCCATGCCACTGACACCATCCTTCTTCAAGTTCCTAAGGGCTTCTAGACTTCGCGTGTATCCAAGAGCACGTCAAAGTTTCTTTTTGACCAGGCCTTCCAAAGTGGTTTAGGTTTTACTGATTCAGGGGAATCATTATTCTTATCCAGTCCACTGGGACGCAGAACTTCTGTCCTGTGGGCGAATTGAATAATCTCTCTACTGTTTATCAATTATAGCATAAAAGAAGCTGGAGGTTGGCTTCGAGTTTTCTGTGTTTAGGCATTTGTCCCGCACAGGAAGGACTTCAGAGAGCTCTCACGCCCATGTCTGCACCCGCCTGATTTCTTCCTGGAATCTATCACCTGCCCTGAGACTCTTACCATATGAATCGTGATGGTCGGTTAAATTCTGGGCAGACAGAACCAGTCCAGTGATCCCCCACATGGAGTTTAAGTCCCTCTGTGCATTTCAGTTTGGGGGTCATGAGTAGCTATAGCTTGGATTTTGGGTCCTCTGGGGACTGTTTCTCCATATAAAGGCCATCAAAGTCCCTGAGAAATAATGTTGTACTCTCAATAATCAGCAAAATCCCCTCAGTCAAAAGCAATTCTGAACCCAAATAAATTGTAAGATACCTGCCTGAAAGACGGGGAAGTCAGCCTTGGGGATGACTTTTACAGAACTCCTTTACAGAACACCTCAGAAAGATCTGGATACCGCAACCCACTTTAATGAAAAGCATAGATCTTACAGATACATAGTTATATATGCATTTTCTATAAAGATTTTTTAAGCGTGTGAAAAAATATTTTTAATGTTTTGTAAACATGCCTCTTTGCAAACATCTTTGTTAAATTGTATCATTTTAAATTGGAAAAGCTGAGACATTGTCTAAATTATCAGTGTAGCTAAAACCAGAGGGATCTTGGGGCCTGTCGCTACTGTAACAAATTACCACCCACTGAGGGCTTACGCCAACTTGAATTTATTGTCGCACAATTCTGGAGGCCAGACGTCTGAAGTCAGCATGTCACCAGGACAGCACTCCCTCCAGAGGCTCCCGGGCAGGATACACTGTGGCCTCAACCAGTTTCTGTGGCTCCAAACGTTCCTTGGCTTGTGGCCACATCCCTCCCATCTCTGCCCCCTTGGTCACGTGGTCTCCTCCTCTTCTATCCCACAAACCCCTCTGTCTCTCTTGTATAAGGATATATGTGGTGACATTTAAGGTCCACTGGGTAATCCAGGAAAATCTTCTTTCAAGAGTCTAACTTTGCCATAGAAGGTAATATTCGTGGGTTCTGCATGTTAGGTCATAGACAAACCTCTATGGGGGTCACCATTCAGCCCTCAGCATGGGGGTAAACAGGTACTTGGTGCCAAGATATAAGAGGATTCAAATCAGTCAGCTCACACCTGTCAGAATGGCCAAAATCAATAACGTAAGGAACAACAAGTGTTGGCGAGGATGTAGAGCAGAAGGAATCTTGTGCTCTGTTGGTGGGAATGCAAACTGGTGCAGCCACTGTGGAAAACAGTAGGGAGGTTCCTTAAAAAATTAAAAAAGAACTACCATGTGATCCAGAAATTCCACTAAGTGGGGGGTTTACCCAAAGAATACAAAAACACTACATTGAAGGGATACATAGGCACCCCTATATTTATTGCAGCATTATTTACAATCACCAAATTATGGAAGCAGACCAAATGTCCATCAGCCGATGAATGGATAAAGAAGATGTGGTATAGGTTTACAATGGAATGTTACTCAGCCATAAAAAAAAAGATGAATCTTGCCATTTGCAACAACATGGATGGATGTAGAGGCTATTATGCTAAGCAAAATAAGTCAGTCAGAGAAAGACAAATACCATATGATTTCACTCATATGTGGAATTTAAGAAACAAAACAAATGAACAGAGGGGGATAAAAAAATAGAGGGGGATAAAAAAAAAGAGAGACAAACCAAAAGAAAACAAAAACAAAAACAAAATCCAGATTCTTAACTATAGAGGACAAACAGATGGTTTGCAGTGGGGAGGTGGTGGAGGAGGGGAGGGGACCTAGGTGACAGGGCTGAAGAGGACACGTACCGTGATGACCGCTGAGTAACATATGGAATAGCCGAATCACTACATTGTACTTGAAATTCATAGGACACTGTATGTTCGCTATTCTGGCATTAACCTTTAAAAAAGAACAGTGCTGACTAGCTTTGACTAGGTCAAAGGCTTGTTACTCTGGTTTCCTGAGACTTGGTTTTATTTTCTGTTACGTGGGGTTAGTACTTTATTGCATAAGTTTTTTCCAGGAAGATTCAGTGCTTACAACCTGCTTTAAGGTGGAAATTTAGAGCTCAGTGTAAGGGGACATTTTTAATATGTGTTAGTGTTGGTGGTGAGTTCACATTCAGAGCATTTTTCCTTCCTTTTTTCCTATATATCCATTTCAGAGTCTTTTCCAGCTGTGCGTGGTCCACACTGTGATCTCCTCAACAAAACCATCCATCCATACGTGGGTTACTTATCCGCTCCTGCATGGTCAGGGGCGGAGAATCGGTTAGCTCTGGGCTAAAGGGGCACATCCACACATATAAACCGATTTCCCAAGAGCTGCTCTGTGCTGCTAAGTTGGATTACACTGAAATTGAAAGCCTGTGAGGAAAGCAGGCAGACAGGAGAGTGAAAGTCTTGAGAATACTCCCTTTCAGAAGATAGCTGCACGCATTCATGGCCTGTGCAAATGCTGGCTCTGAATCCGGGGTTTACCCAGTACTTTCCAGGGGGTGAAGTTCTTCATAGCTCTGGAGTAGATGGCCTGAGTTCTAATCCCAACTCTGTGCTGGCTTATGACCTTGGTCACATCAC
The DNA here is from genome assembly GCA_028646485.1 of Cryptoprocta ferox. Lineage (NCBI taxonomy): Eukaryota > Metazoa > Chordata > Mammalia > Carnivora > Eupleridae > Cryptoprocta > Cryptoprocta ferox. The sequence goes on along the minus strand of CM053560.1, from coordinate 6,019,607 downwards.
ATAATCTTGAAGTCTTCGTTCCTTATCTGTAATAGTGCTTATCTGCAGAGACATGAGGATGGCACGAAATAAGGTGTATGAAATGCTTAGCGTTTTGTTTAACATACAGTATACAGCCATCCATCGATCTATGCATCTATCCAGCCAGCCAGTCAGCCACCCACCCATCCATCCATCCATCCATCCATCCATTCAGCACATATTTGTTGAACTAGGAAATGTTTGAAAAAATGCAGGCAATTTAGAAAGCAAACAAATAAACACCAGATCATTTCACAAAATGACAAGTGCTAAGATAAAACACAAATAAACACAGACACAGGATAATGTGCAATTGAGCCCTGAGGTCCTGAAAAAAAAAGAGATGGGGAGAAATTTATGCAGGAACCATAGGTGACCTTTACTTATGAATAAGGAGTAGGGGCATTTGCTGCTTTATCATGTTTGTGTTAAATATGAAGAAAGTCACCCCAAACTCATTCTCTGTACCCTTGGAGAAGACTCCCTGCCTTGCTGGTCCTGGGACTCTCAGTTGTAGAATGAAAGGGCTGTTCTGAAATGCTTACACAGTGCGCTAATAGTCGTCACCCCCTACCCAGTCACCTCCCTCTATGGTGGGTTCCAGACCAGCTCTGTCTGGAAATTTGGCTCTACCTGTCTGGCATTATCTGATCCTTAGAGGGCATGGTCAGTTGAAAAAGGACCCCTCAAATGTCTAGGTGTTAATACCCGAGATCCATGGATATGTTACTTTAGGTGGCATTAGGGACGTTGCAGATGCGATGGAGTTAAAGATCTTGAGATGGGGGATTATCCTGCTTTATCCAGATGAGCACAATTAATCACAAGGATCCTTAAAGGAGGAATGCGAAGAGGGTCAGAATCAGAGTAGGAGGCACGAAGACAAAAGCAGGAAGAGAGATTCGAAGACGTTAAATGCCTGGCTTTAAAGATGGAGGAAGAGGCCGAGAGTCAAGGATATGGGCACCCCTAGAAGTGGGAAGGGGGTGAGGAAACAGGTTGTTCCTGCGAGCCTCCAGAAGGAAGCCAACACCCCAAATTTAGCTCCGTAAGACACATATTGACACATACTGGATTTTTGACCTCCACAATTTTAAGATAATAATTTTGTGTTGTTTTATGACACTAAGTTTGTAGTAATTTGTTACAGAAGCCACAGGAAATTAATGCAGAGAATGTTTCAGAAGAATTAATACATGTTCATAGAAACAGAACCCACTGCCCTCAAGGTCCATCCATGTTGTTGAAAGTGGCAGGATTCCCTTCTTTCTTGTGACTAAATAATATTCTGTTGTGTATATACACCACATCTTCCTTATCCATTCAACCACAGACAGACAGCTAGCTTGTTTCCATAACGTGGCTATTGCAATAATGTTGCAATGAACATGTGAATGTGGATATCTTTTCAGTACACTGATTTCATTTAGGAAATATACTCAGAGCTGGGATTGCTGGTCATCTGACAGTAATATTTTTAATTCTTAAAATTTTTTAATGTTTATTTATTTTTGAGAGAGAGATACAGAGACAGAGTGCAAGTGGGGGAGGGGCAGAGAGAGAGGGAGACACAGAATCGGAAGCAGGCTCTAGGCTCTGAGATGTCAGCGCAGAGCCCAGTGCGGGGCTCGAACTCATGAACTGCGAGATCATGACCTGAGCCGAAGTCAGACACCTAACCAACTGAGACACCCGGGTGCCCTATATTTTTAATTTTTTAAGGAAACACCATGCTACTTTCCACAGCGGCCATATCAATATACATCCTCACCAACAGCGTGCCAGGGATCCCTTTTTCTCCATATCCTTGCCACACATCTCTTACCTTTTTGACGATGGCCAGTCCAACAGTTGTGAAGTGATATCCATATGGATTTGTATTTTAGATTTGCATTTCCTTGATGATTAATGATGTTGGGCACCTTTTCATGGACGCATTGACTATCATATGTGTTCTTTGCCAAAATGTCTTTTTAGTTCTCTGCCCATTTTCAATCAGATTAGGTTTTTACTATTCAGTGGTATGAATTCTTTATATATTTTGAACATTAGCCCCTTATCAGATACATGATTTGTAAATATTTTCTCCCGTTCCATAAGGTGCCTTTTAATTTTGTTGATTGTTTCTTTTGTGGGCAGAAGATTTTTAGCTAGGCTAAGTGAAGTGAGTCAGATAGATGAAGATAAATACTATAAAATATCACTTACATGTGAAATCTAAAGTGTCAGACTCATAGAAGCAGAGTAAAATGGTGGTTACAGGGAAGGGGGAATGGAAGGAGGTTGGTCAAAGGGTACAAACTTCCAGTTACAAGACAAATCAGTTCTGAAAATCTAATATGCGGCATGGTGATTATAATTAATGAATCTGTATTATACACTTGGACATGGGGCACCTGGGTGGCTCAGTCGGTTGAGCATCTGGCTTCGGCTCAGGTCATGATCTCACGGTTCGTGGGTTCGAGCCCAGCGTCCGGCTCTGTGCTGACAGCTCAGAGCCTGGAGCCTGCTTCGGATTCTGTGTCTCCCTCTCTCTCTGCCCCTCCCCTGCTCACGCTGTCTCTCTCTGTCTCTCAAAAAAGAACAACAAACTACACTTGAACATTTCTAAGAGAGTAGATCTTAAATGTTCTCACCACAAAAAAGAAAAATAATTACGTAATGTGGTGGAGGTGTTCGCTCCTAATACGAGGGTGATCATTTTGCAATATATAGATATATCAAGTCAACCCTTTGTACACCAGAATTTATGCAGTGTCATGTGTCAATTATGTCTCAGGAAAGCTGGACAAAACTAAAATATTAAAAACAACCTGTTGTATGACAAGTGACAAGTGCTATGCTGGGGGCAGTTTCACATGTTTTGTGGGGGGGG